>LPNX011103353.1:0-180982 GCA_001517045.1 Pseudotsuga menziesii
TATATATATATATATATATATATATATATATATATATAATTTAACAATAAAGATTACTTTTTATATTTATATCACATATAGGTTTCCCCAAATTGTTTAACCTGTTAATACATAACTCAAATAACTATTAAAAAATAACAGAAAATCACATTCAGTCTACATCATACCCTATATTTCTATTGTTATTACTAGTGCATATATAAGAGTAACGTTTCCACTGGTTGTTTATCAACCTAGACACACTCCAATGTGTTCTTGTTATAGTCCATCCATTTTTCAAGTACAAAATGCCCAACAAAACCTTCGATTCAAGGACTTTCACTATTTTTTGTCTACTCAAGCAATCAACGTGATCTATTTCAATCGTTACCAGCTTGGTCTTGATTCTGTTGACCGTCATGCTACCAGCTTATAGCAACAAATAGATCACGTGGATAGCTACTTTCCTAGACTTTGCGTCACTGCTCCATCTTCCGCAATGCTTAGGCCATTGTGTCTTGGGCTTCATCATACTCTCAACAGAACTGGCCATACTGTCGAAATTCCAACCCAAATTCACGCAGTCTTTTTGGATTCTCTAAAATGTAACATCTCCGTAAAAGAGGTATAATGGTTTTATAAAGAAATGCAAAATGATATTCTAAATTTTATATTTATTATTCTTTATTATTTCAAAATTTTAATTAATTTATATTTATTATAAGTTAGTAATTAGTGACCATTATTGACGGTTAAGGTGTGGGAGGGAAGTTTCTTATAGTCACTAACCTCTCAAAAGAGAGAGGAGATAAGTGAAGAGTGTGTTATATTTTTGGAGGAATAACAATTATAGGGAAGCAAAGAGGAGGAAGCTGCATTGAGGAAAAGGGGAAGCGAGGAGTTGACTGCATAGAGAGTCACAGGGAGAGCGGAGGAGCGAATGCAATACCATTATTATTAATTATTTGCTTGTGCAATGTGTTCTTAAGGGAATAGAACCCGCGACATTTCAAGCAAAAGTTAGAATCATAAACGCATTCATAAAATATTTTGTCAAAAACTCCACACTAGGGGAATTGAACAACTATAAAACACCAATACAGATCGATACATAGAGAAAAACAAAAACAAGTATGTTAGAAATAAAAAATATGTGTTAAAAATTAAATTATTATTAAAAATATTATATTATTAAAATTAATAATGTATAAAAGTTCAAAATACTATAGAAAGATTATAATAAAAATAAATTATTAAAACTCAAATATTAAAAAAACTTTAGTGATTGTTCCGATTCAATTTCCAACCAGCGCATTCTGACGCACTGACTATATTTACGCCCAATATCAAATCCATGGCGTTCAGGTAACAAAAGATAATTGACAAATTGACAATAACAGAATTATCCCAACCCGCTAAAATGAGCAGAGAAATATTACGCCAAATATCAGTCATGAGCTTTTTTATTATTATTTTAGCGCGTTTTATTCCAACCCGCTAAAACGAGCAGAGAAATTGACAATAACAGAATTGAAAATGTTTTTAGTAGTGTTTTGATCTATTTGATGAGGGCTACAGGGTTAAAACGATCATAGAAAATTGAGAACAATAAGAGAATTGAAATCGTTTTTAACTGACTTTTGATCTATTTGTTGAGGGCTAGAGGGTTGAAATGATTAAGAGAAATCATAAATTATATCGAAGACTGTAAAACCAAATTAAGTTATAACAGGAATCGTAAATAGCAGAAAAAAAGGAGGATTAGTTAAATTACATATTGTATACTATTTGAGAAAAACAGAGACAGAAATAAAGAAATTAAACCCCAAATAAAGAAATTATTTGAGAAAAACAGCCGCAAAGAAATTGTTTGAGAAAAACGGACACAGAAATAAAGAAAGTAAAGGAGAAAAACAGAACAAACTTTTCAAAGAAGGAAAAAAAGTACTTATCTGTCTAAACACTGCTCTATTCTCCCCTTCTGCGCCATGTCACCTGATCTTCATTGCTTTCCGATCTTGTTCGACCGACTTCCCTTTTTCGATCTAGATGGTGTCTGGCTCCCCCTTTTCAGCCAGGAATCGATCTTCATTGCCTGGAAATAAGGAAAACAACTATGATGTTTCATAATATTATATCAATAAACTACAAATAGTAAATCCAAATGGATTGAAATGGCAATTAACAGTAAATCTATATAGATTGAAATTGCAATCAATCATCAACATATGGACAGATCTGTAGCAGAGCATCTATGCATTATATCAATTTAAATAATTATAATCTCCTACCTCACTGTCACCACTCTAAGTGAGCTCGATGTAAAACCCATTCTGTTCGTCCCATTTAAGAAATGTCAAGAAGAAATATCATGTAATTGCATCTCCCTCCCTCTCCGTTATCACATTTAGCAAGACATTACATTCAAACAAAAATACAGAATAAGAAACAATTAAAATACAGGCAACATAACATTCAAACAGACAAAACAAAGGAGCGCTCCAAAGCATATAAGACCACACCAAACACGAACTGAGAGGAAACGAAGCAGAGAGTGCAGAAAGGAGATTCAAATTCACCAATGAAAATGCAAGACAAAGCTTCAATAAATGTATGTTCACTATTTTATAGGTCATTGCCGGGCTGCGCTATTCCAACGGTAAATTTGTTTACTTCGTTTATAGCCATTTGACAGTTTTATTGGTCATTGTCGGGCTGCTCATTTCCAACGATATGATTTTCTTTCATTTATAGCCGTTTCACGGTATCAAGTTAGTTAGAATCGAAGCTTCTTGAATGGATATATTTGAATTTGAATTCATCAGCAAAGTAATTATATAAAAATATTATAATAATTTTTATTTAATAAAAAATGATTAAATGTTATTTAAGTTTTCTTAAAAGATATCTCTACAATATGTTTATATAACAAAATGTATTAAAAATATATATCGATAATAAATTAAATATTATATAATATTAAAAATATATTAATTTATATCTTTACAATATGTTTATATAACAAAATATATTAAAAAAATATATATTAATAATAAATTAAATATTATCTAATATTAAAAATATATTAATAATAAAGTTAATGTAAAATAAAGAAATTTTTTTATCAATTTTTATATTTGTATAAAAATAACAATTTATTATAAAAAAAATTAAAAAATTGAGCTAACTATTGGTTTTAAAGATAAAAGTCGCTTTCTTTTAAATAACAATTTCTTAATATTTGTCACATTTATAGGTACTTAACAGTTTTATTGATCATTGCCAGGTTGCCCAATTCAAATATATGATTTTCCTTCAATTATAACCGTTTCAGGGTATCAAGTTTGTTAGAATCGAAGCTTCTTGAATAAATATATATTTGAATTTGAACTCACCTTCAAAGTGAGTATTTGAAAAACACACATGCCTAGCATATTATAATTACACATTTCATATGAATGATACAGGTGCAGAACACATTCATGTTCAAATTTATTTTATATTTATATTAAAACATTTATATAAAAAAATGAAATAATTTTGATGAAATTTTGTTTAAAATAATTTGTTTGTAACTATATAAAATTTAAAATTTTTATGACCATTTTCATTTATTTATGTATCTTTAGCTTATGTTTATTTAACAACAAAATATATTAGAAAAAATACATTTATAATAAATTTAATATTATATAAAATTTAAAATACATTAATAATAAATTTAATGTAAATTAAATGATATAATTTTATCAATTTTTATATTTGTATAAATAATGCTCAATCTATTATAAAAGGATGAGAGAATTAAGCTAACTAATTGTTTTGAGTATGAAAGTCATCTTTTCTGATTTTCCTAATATTTGCTATAATACAAGTCTACTTAATCTTTTAACTTATCAACACTATAGTCACATTTGAATGCTTCTTTAAAAGTTTTTTGAGAATCAAAATAAAATTTTACAACAATTAAGTAATCCTCTTAAGTTCCAAAAGACCATGTTAATCTAAATTCCCAAAGACCATCTATATATAATAAAATTTAAACCTTGTATATATATAATAAAATTTAAACCATATAATGTAATGATGATGATGTTGATTTTATTCTTTAATACATTATATTTTTTATTTTCTAAATTATAGTTAATCACTAATTATAATATTTTAATTTTCTTTTATCATATTTAATTTTTTATGACACCTCCACTTCTCCTTGAATTTATATGTGTAATTATACTTTTAATATTATACCTATTTTGTATATCCATTTTAACTTATAATCTTTAAAGAGGTAAAGATTTATATCTTATTTTTATTTATGTTAATATTAATCTGAGTTTAAAAGACATATCATCATCATAATAATAATAATTTTTTGAAACTTTGTTTTACTTTTACATTATATATGTTATTATTTTTTTCATTTTAATTTACTAGCATGTTTATGATGGGACATCATCTTTGTACATAGGCACAAGAAGATAGATGAACTTTTAATGTTCATCACATTATGTAAATCTATATGATTAAATAACTTTAAAGTAGTAAATAAATCTTAAAATTTAACTTAAATAAAATTTAATAATTAAATATATCTATATAATTATTAGTTTTATTATTATTAAATAAAAACATAATTATTTTGTGACTTTATGATATTATATTAATAAAAAAGAGTGACTATTAATAGAATTCTAAAATTTTGTTAAGATAAAAAAAACTTTTACTTAACTATTTTAAATCACCATCGAATATATAATGACAAACTTAAATATATTGTTTTGTTAAAAATTAATACTTTATTTTAAAGCATTTAATTTAAATTTAATATAGAATATATGTAATATAAAACAGTGATTTATTGTTAAGTTGATATAAAATATATGTAATCATATTAGAAACTTTCGATATAAAATATGTGTAATCATATTAGAAACTTTATATCAAAAAAATGTGATTAGTTAAGAGATTAATTAAAAAAAACCTTTATAATAAATATAATAAAGTGACGGTGGTCCACTCTCGAAGGAGAGGGATCGAGAGGGTTGTGTGAATGGCGGTGCATCGGGGAATTGTCTCTTTTTCAAGGGAAAGAGATTTGATTTATGGTGTAATATGATTAATTGATTTAAAATTATTAGTTAAATGGTTTGCATAATCTTTTCTTCAAGTTAATAAGGTTCATGTAGTTGATTGGAACTTCAAAATGGTGTTATAAGTGAAGTTAGTATGATTATTTGAAAGAAGAAATTACATTAATGTTTCATGTAAGGTTACATTAAAATGAATATATAGAATTATAATAAGTGGTTACTTAATTAGTGCAACTATGATGAGATTAAATGGTTATAGTAAGGAAGTTAAAATTGATTCAATTTATTTGAATAATATATAGTTTAAGGGTAATGGTTTAGGATCTTAATTGAGATTGAAGTCATTTAACATGATTATATATGAAGTTATTTTGATTTGGTTATATATTTAGAAGAAACTTTACATAAAGTAAGAGATAATCTGTTAGTGCAAAAGAATATTGTAGTCAATGAGTACTATTGTAGTCAATGAGTAATCTTATTCCTAATTTGCTCAAGTGGATAAGAATAGACTATATACACTAAGGTGTATTTCGTTAATGGTTTATCATGTCATATAAATGAAAGGTTTTAATTTGGATTTGTTTGAATGAAGTCTTTAAAACAACACTTAAATTACTATTTGGTTAACAACATAATGTTAAGGTTAATTCGGAGTCTTTTACATGTATAAGAAAAACAATTTATGAGTAGGTACCATGACTATAGCGATTTTGGAACTAACTTATTGGTTTATAGGATTTTTTAAGGCACATTTCCCCAAAAGAATTACTTGAGGATTTTGGGTATGTTACGAAAACCCTTGGGCACCCGCAAGAACCTGCTACCCAAATATTATGCAATGGGAGTGTGCGAGCGAAAAAACAAGAACGCGCACGCACCCTTGTATGCGCACATGCACTCCTACTTTGCCAGTGGTGAACCTTCAGGTTGGATTGCTAGCGTGGACAACAGGAGCGTGCACACACCCCTAATGATGCGCTCGCGTATAAATGCACACACGCGTATGTGGATGCACGCACGTGTATGTGGATGCATGCACGTGTTTTGTGCGATCGTACACAGGGACGTGCACACACCCTTGTGCTTTAAAAAGAAATAATGAACAATTTGTTTTGTTCACAACCCACCCACGAGTGCGCAAGGAGGTGAAAACGACCCCTAAGGAGCCCAACAAAGTGTCGAACCAGGCTAAAATGACACCCACGATGTTGGAGTAAGGTAGATGGAGTAGGAATGTCATTTATTTTGTTTATTTGGATGTTTTTTATTGTTTTTCAAATAAAATACAAAATTTAAAAAAATTGAAATGGGAAAATTTTGATATTGCAGGTACAAATTACCTAAACATAATGACAAATACCAATGAACCATCACAAGAAAGGAATGAAAAACCAATAAGAAGACCCAAACCCCGAATTAAACGAAGAAAACCCAGAAGATGAATTACATGGGGATTTAAACCAATTAATAATTTTGAGTGATGAACTGAGGAACACCAGGGAACCCTCTTGGGTTTCCCTCGCCACATCACTACAAAACATAATATATTCAATAAAGATTGCCTATAGTGAGGTAACTAATTTGAACGAATATAGGGCTCGATTGAGAGAACATTATAGCACGGGTATGTCCAAAGAGGACATAAAAAATGTGAATATAAAAAAAGCCTATTTGTGGAGCAAATTTACAGATCCGAGAACAGGAAATCCTCCAGATGTGAGGAGGAGGCGAGTTGGCATGGACTAGTGTAATTATCAGCCATGAAGAGAAAACTGGAGGAAGAGATGGTTCATGGTTTTTGACAAGCCTCCTTGCAACAATGTCGAGGTCCCACAGTATTTTCTCAGGAAATTATGGGTTGAGTTTGTGTTAGGGTTATATGTGAACTACTTCAACATCACTGAGTTCCAAGGCATTGGTTTTGGCTCAGCCCAAGATCGACTTCACACCCATCGGAACCCACTCATAGGACCTCCTGCACCTAGGTGAGAGCTAAAATCGCTTCCTCAACCCCATGGGTTAGGTAGTGGGCTAGGTGAGATCCATGAGTCCGTTAGACATGCCACATGGTACCTTCTTAGGAATACCACATTTGTGGCCATGTCCTTGTAGAGCGAGCAGGACCACCCCGAGAGACACACTTATGCACATTGTACTGGTGGTGGGCGAGGGAGAACAGCTACAGGTGGTAGCCAGGATGATCCATCAAGCTCAACGGGACCCTTGCCACATCGTTGTTCTCGTTGTGGGCATCCATGCCATGTTCCCACATAAGAGCATGCCACAGAGAGCTACCTGCACTAGGTTAGTTATTGTTTTATTTAATGTTCAAGTTTTGATTATATGTTATGCAATCTCATAATTTCTAATAAATTTAACTTCGAATCAGATGTTGATGACTTGATTTGTTTTAATGTACAACTATCTATTGTTGATTCTCAAACACCCAAGTGGGAGGACCTTGGTTCCTTCAACCTAGATGGAGCCATGGCAACTACAAAGGACATCGCAACACCATACACACAGATATTTTTCTTTCAGTAATTAAATTTAATGTTAGTAGTTAATCTTGTCATCCAATGTAGTTAATATTTAGTAATTGAATCTAAATACTTTTGTGCAAATGAACAGGTGTCCACAGGAGTGAGTAACCAGCCATCCCTGTTGGGGATTAGCAGATCTCTTGGTGAGTAGGTATCTTGTAATAAAGTATAAATTTAATTTCATCTTTGATGTCTTAGATTTATATAGTTATATTTTTTATGTACTAATATACAAGGTCATGAATATGTATGCAGGTATGAGTACATAGACCGTCAGTGTCATTATCTCTCCAAGACTGGCACAGTGGAGGGGTTTGCAGAGTTGACCTGCCAATGTGAGAGTTCCATTGAAGAAAACTGAGCAAAACCCTAGTTTATGAAGCTGATGCACAATGAATTCACTGGTCCATGAAAACACAGTGGAGAGGGCTCACTAGAGGTAATGGCATGCCATGAGACCAATGGAGTCAACGGCTCATCGATTTGACCTCTAATTTCTGAGTTATGTCGAGTTGAAAGTCGCATGAAAATGAGGTCCAGGGACACTTGGTCACTCTTGATACGGGAGCGAAAAAACAAACAGAGTAGCAAGATTGCATGTCATTGGATCCGAAAAGTGTGTATGGACAATGTCGATATGGAAACACTACCAATACTAGCATGGTGGAGGGTTTTGTAGAGTTGACCCACCAATGCGAGAGTTGCATTGAAGGAAATTAAGCAAAACCCTAGTTTATGAAACCGATGAAAAATGAACTCACTCGACCATGAAAACACAATGGAGAGGTCCCATTAGAGGTAATGTCATGATAGGAGACCAACAGAGTTGACGGGTCATCGATCCGAACTTCGGTTTTCGTGTTATGTCGAGTTGAAAGTTGCATGAAAATGGGGTCCATACAACCCTGACAACAGTGCACCGTCCTTGCAAAACCCTATTCCAAGTAATTAGGGGTGGATTTTCCATGGAGGCCATGCTAAATAAACCTATAGAAGCTGATGGAATAAAAAATCCCAGCTTGGTTTGGGTTTTGGACCCCGACCTTGAATTGGCCGCATGTCCCTGAATGACTTTTGCAGGCCTACTGCAAATCACCATAGAATGTTGACCGAGTATCCTATGGAAAAACCATTGGTTTCATTGGGATTGTGGCATGGTATTATGTCTATGGTGGCCTCCCACCTGACTCTGCATGACCCGGACATGCCTCTAGGCCATATTTTGAAAACTAGGGTTTCACCCCAATGGGGTCCATGCAACCCTTGCAACAGTGTACCGGCCCTATAATGACATGTTTGGAATGGTCCGGGGTGGTGTTCCCATGGTGGCCATGCCAAAAAGCACCTACAAGAGCCGACAGATTTGGAAATCATTGCCTGGTTTAGTATGGGGACCCCGACCTTGAACTGGCCCAGGCATCCCTAAATGCCTTTTGTAGGCCTACTACAACTTGCCATAGAATGTTGACCAGGGATCCGATGGACGAACCGCCATTTCCATTGGGATCATGGCATGGGATTATGGCCAAGGTGGCCTCCCCCCTGACTTTGCACGACCCATGTATGCCTCCTGGCCAGATTATGCAAACTAGGGTTTTTCCCAAGTGAAGTGTAACATAATTACCCAATCTCATTCAATATATCCATTTGGATCCTCTTTGTTGCTAATTTCCTCCATCAATATCTCATGCTTTGAATGAGGCAAGAAGTAACGTACTTTGGTTGAGTTCTTGTTCGACATTGTCTGTAGATGGATGTTCATGCCAACAATCAAGATTGTGAAGTGATAAACCACAGAACCTGGTCTGTAATCCACAAATATATGCCCACTAGTTCTTCTTGATTTCCCATCTAGTGTAAGATATTCACCCACAACCACCATAAAGCCAATACGAAATTCATTTCCTTCATCATCAATCAATGATCCGTTTAGGATTTTCTTACCTCGAATGCATCGTGCCAACCAATAATATGTGCCCCATTCATTGTCTTTCGGGGAAATAGCTACATATATGTGTTCTGGTTCTACAAGATCTGAGATATGGTCATAGTTTGTCAAAATCGTTGACTGAACCTAAAAGTGGGTTCTTTAACTAACTACATGTGGGTCTACTAAAAGTGACACACGATCCCAATCATCAACCCAATCCATGCATTCACATTTATCCCATTCACCACTGCTACAAGGGCTGCAAAAGAAAGCAATTTTTCACGTCCATATTTCAAATAGGGGGTTGTTTGAGTTTCGAACCGAATTAAATCCATGTGTTCCTTGTACGGTGCCGCAACTATAGGAATGAGATCGATCTATGTCAACCACATGCCAAAAATTCCTGACTAGCCTTCCTACCCCTATTGATGTATGTTGCACTTTACCTCGGTCTGAAATTGTTGTAGAGCACCATTGAAATATGGATTCTACATCTTTGATATGGGGGTTTCTCGTAACCTCATCTCCTCCCTTTGTAGTGTGGTCTTGGTGCGTGCACCGGCCCCATCATGCTCACCTTTTCTGTACTTGGTCTCAAAGTAGTTCCATATATGTGGCACATTATAAGTCTTATGTAACATACTCATCCATTGACTTGGGAATTTTTGAACTGGCCCGCACAACCATCTGACCATATCCAATGCTGATCCATCTGTATATCTCCCTCCTTTAGCTGATCATGGAAAATTCAAAAACAATGTTGCACATAATGCAGATCATGGAATCTGTCATCACTTATGTAAAAGTTTGTCTCCTTCTGTATTATCCTGTTGTTAATGCTGCTCTCAGGACCATGCCTATACGTAATATGTACCATGATGCTGACTTGGTCAGAATGGTAGTATTCACTCTGAATTTAATTTTGTGGATGAAGGGTGTAGTTTTCTGTAAAATCCACAATTGACAATATGGTCCCAATGAGAAAGTTGTCCCTGCATTTTATGTACTTCTCATCCTGCCATCGCGCTACATGCACATGTTGAACATACTGCTTAGTTTTCTTGTAGAAATTCGTAAAAAAATCACATATGCGTACATGTTGCCATTAAAACAAGGTTCATATTAGAATGTGACCTTTAAAGAATGTATATGTAGAAACTAAACATGTAAGAGGAAAAACATGCAATAATCATTTGCACCTATGACTTCACCAATGCAATCTTTTTACTTTCCTTCACACTATCTGATTGATAGGTTACATACTTGAAGCTCTACATATCCATGCTTATATTTCCAAATTGATGCTCATTTCTCCCATGAATACAATGGATCAAAAGAGAAAACCCACTGTACCTGGAACAATTCCCATATAGACATGATTTTGTATAGTATTTTTTGTCCTTCATGCCTTGGACACATGATGGTGACGATAAAATATCTTGATGCATTCGGTGGTATTACAGATTCATTGAAGCCCTGCTCAAGGTTAGTATGCAAATCAAAAAATATATGTTTATACGTGTCATAAAAATATTCATATTCTACATGGTATCTACAACAGCATGTGTTTTGATCAATGCATATACAAATGTACCATGGTTTACATTTCTCAAAGGACCTTTGGCCCAGGTTCAATTATGTGTTCTCATTCCTGAATCTCTCATAGAGTTTAGTCTGTGTTGTGTCAAGGATGTGTTTGACTTGGGGTTCATGTTCAATAGAACCTTTTCTTAGCTTTAGCACATCTCTTTGTTTAGATGAAGGCCTAGTATGATCATGCCATAAATTTTGTACTAAGTCCTTAACAGCATCAATTAGCTTCATATCTTGACGAGGAAACCTGTCGACAAGGTAAAGGTCCAACTCTTTATAATCAGTGTCTCTCAATATAACTATGTCTTCAAGAGATTCAACATGGCTCCTTGATGGATTGTTGGTTGGAGACTGTGTTGATGTTGGAATTTGAGTTGGGTCCGTTGGACGCAACTGCTTCACCCATGGTTTTGAAGTAGAGGTTGTTTGTTAGATTTTTATCATTTAAGCAATATGATCTAGGATCTTATCTGAGAGAATAACATGCACAGCAATAATAACAAGATACAAGAGACACAAATATTTTCCTTGGGGAAACCATAAAGGAGAAAACCTTGCAACTTCCTCAGAGATAGAATGAGCACCAATGGCAGCAGTAAAACCCAAAGATAGAAAATATGATCTCCAACAACTTTTCTCTCCCTCACTTGTGTGGGCACTTCCTCTCTCACTCATGCGCCCCAGTTGAGTGAGTATGTGTGCAAAATAGAGAGGCTCACTCTCTATTTATAATAATTTCTGACTTGACAATTACTTACTATGGCCGACATCTCTAGGAGAGTCTAACAACCCTAGTGCCCCACAAATGTGGGGAATCCCCCCGATCAATAAGGAGGGTTAAACTCAACTCAATTGTGGGGACTATTTCCTTGACTTACAATAGAGGGTTAACCTCAATGACTTTACATGACTTTATTGTATTAATGACTCTCCTTATAGGAACATCGGGGTACAATGAAATACAAATGATTCTTCTTATAGTAACATTGGGGTGCAATGGAATACAAATGATTCTCCCTATAGGAACAACGGGGTACAATATAAGATATACAAGTGAATACATTCCAAAGTTACAAATACTTCAATACTCCCTCTTAAGTAGGAAGGCATTCTCTTGACATAATTCATCAGCACAAGTCTTCTTCTCTAGATCATCATCAAAGCTAGATCATCATTGGATCATCATTGCTCCGCTATCTCGATCAAATGGTGTTATCTCTCAATTCTACTCGTCACAAAATTTCTACAGAGCCAACCTTTTTTCATGATGGTTGTAGGCCTAGCCTCCATGTAGGTCTTCATCTTCTTTAATGCTTATATCTGACCATGGGAGGAACACATCCAACATCCATGTCAGAAAGGCCTGCCCAGCACTGATATCTGACCATGGGAGGAACACATCCAACATCCATGTCAAAAAGGTATGCCCAACACTCACATCCATTGGCATGGCCCATATCTTACATCCATTGGCATGATATGACACACCATCTATCATCCAAGGAATGGACCAGCACTTATATTTGACCCAGTAAAAAAGGCTCAGCACTTACATTTGACCTAGTGAAAAAAGGCTTAGCACTTAACCATCACCCCAAAGTGCTCTTCCTCTCAATGGCACTGCCTGCCAAATATGAATCCACATAACCCTCCAGGTTAATGTTCTGATTCACCTCATACTTGAGCCCATAATCAACTATACCCTTTAGGTACCTCACTGCATGCTTTGCAACCATCAGGTGAACATGCCTCAGATCCATTAGGAACTGGCTCAATGTGTTCACAACAAAGAAAATATCCGGTCCCATATTCATCGGTTACATCAAGGACCCAATCATCTGACGATTCATCATAGCATCAACCGACCCTAATGAAGCAAGACTCAATAGCTTCAGGTTCAATGTCATAGGTATGGTCATGGCCTTGTAGTCCATCATCCTGAACCTCTTCAGGATCTCCATTGCATACTTCCCTTTTCCCAGGGAGATTCCATCTGCATTCTACCACAACTCCATGCCTAGTAAGTAGTGCATCATACCCAAGTCCCTTATCTCAAACTTGACATCAAGTCTCCTTATTGCAACTTTGATGAGTTCCACTTTTTTCTATCAGGAACAAGTCATTGACATATAACAGGAGCATCACTGGTCTTCTGCCTTCAACCTTAGAGC
The DNA here is from genome assembly GCA_001517045.1 of Pseudotsuga menziesii. NCBI lineage: Eukaryota > Viridiplantae > Streptophyta > Pinopsida > Pinales > Pinaceae > Pseudotsuga > Pseudotsuga menziesii. The sequence continues at coordinate 13,313 of LPNX011103353.1, forward strand.
AAAGGTTGGATTCCTCTTTACTCTCAATAAAGCCTAGAGCCATCAGTAATCTGTCCATCCTATCATACCATGTCATACCTCGGGATCTTCTGCAGTCACTCCCTCTGAAGCAGAGCATCATTCTTCCTCTGCCTTTCATACTTTATGTATTGAAACATTATGTATAGGAGTGACAAGTATCTTCCTCTGCTACTAATATTCTATGTATCCATCTAGGATCACTAGATACCAAGATCCTCTATCTTGAACCTTTTGAAAGGTGCTTCTCACACCCATCTATGAGCTTGTTATCCTCTATAGTCTTTCATCTTCAACCTTCTAGCAAAGGTTAATATCTTCATCACTCTAGGTGTTGCAGTTGCAATCTTTTTTCCTAAATTTTTGAAAATTTTGGCCCTCCTTTTTTATTTTATCTAGCCCAGGTTTGTCCAATTTATTTGAATCTGTCCTGGAAGTCAACTTTTTTCTACTTTTAAAAATTGATCTTTTGAGGTTGGAAACATATAAAACTGAGGAGTTTGTTTTTCTTTTTAGAACTTAACATTTGATTTTTCGATGATTTTTTTTTATCGTTGTCAAGAGTCGATTGAAGAATGAGCCAGGGCATTAGTCCTTTATTCCACTGACATTTCGGAAGGCAAATAGTGAACGTCCTGATGATTAGTCCTGTTTCTCGCCAATCCGTGTTTTATCTCCCTTTTTTTTTATTTTTAAATTTTTGTTTTTGTTTTGACTATCAGCGACCTTGTTTTTATCGCAATCGAAATTATTTTCAATAGTGGATGAGAGGACTTGTCCTCTACATCACCGATGTTTCGGAAGGAAGTTGATAAGTGACCCAAAGAACAGTTTTTCTGATCGCCGATGCTTTAGTGGTTAACGTTTTCGATCCCCAATACCCAATCATCGCGATGGTAGTGCTTGGCATCGCCAACACTACAGAAATGTTAAGGTTTGGATTTCTAACCTTTAGCATTTAGAGCTTTCGATCGCTGACAGGTTTTATGTTGTCGCGGATCCATAGTAGTTTGTAAGTCCGCCGTTGCGGCTGTTAATTGAACTATCCTCCCGATGTTTAGTGTTTTCAACTGCCGATAGGGTTTTCCCGCTGACTCTTTTTCACTGAAGGTTTATATATAGAGGTGGAGCATTATTTTATTTTATCCATATTTGAACTTGAAGATTGCTATAGTCCTTTTAAAATGAACTTTTCACGTGCCCAACTATCTGGATTTGAATCGTTAGCGTGCTACAATGGAGGTTTTGGGTCATCCCGTTGACTGCACTACGTTTTGCCAGGTAGGAAATCCATGACCTTGTTGCTTTATTTTTATTGGTTGATTGAAACCATGGTTTTCTCTGTTAGGTTTTCCCCTAAAAGTATTGGTCTCCGCGGTATGCATGAATATTTTATTTTAGGGTTGAGGAGCTAGCTATTCATAGTTTTTCTTTTGAGCCCATGTAATTGAGTCGTTATGTATGCTTTACTCCTGTCTGAAATATTAAGGGGTCAGTGCAGACAAGCGTTACACTATCTGCACCACCCATTCTCTGATTATTCATGGTCGTTTGAGGGGGGGGGGGGGTTAAATTTTTGTATGCGTTGACCCTATTTTCATGGGATGGTGGAGGTTTTCATTGTTTTGTTCTAGTTAAGGTTTTTCTTCGAGGAGGAGCATAGTATAGGGTCTAGCATTTTGAGGATTAGCAGTAGTGACAATGTGGTTCATGTTTTTATCGGAGGAGTTCGAGTTAGTTCAGATTCAACCTGGATTAAGATGAAGAGTATGTTCTATCAGGGTTGCGATTTTAGTTATGGACATTGGAATTAGAGGATTTTAAGACACAGCCGTAGGATTTTCTTTTGCCTTGTCATGTTTCTTTCCATGCATTAATACTGTGTATATTTCATTTTCAGAATGTATATGGAAGAGGTAAATAGATTGATACAATTTTTGTTATAATTGTTTCACTTGGTAACATCTAAATGGTCTAAGAACATTCTATGTTTATGACAGGGTGATTGTTGCAAAGAAGATATGTCTAAAAGACAAAAGAAGAAGGCTTCAGTTGTTGAAGGAGAACCAAAGGTTGAAATCATCACCAGGGTTGAATACATATATGAAGATACCAAAGCTACCACTGGGGTCGAACCAGATTATAAATGGGGAGAGATATACAAGATGATTGGAAATCAAAACGTACCTAATGCAATATTCAAAGAGCTAACCATTTATGCAAACATCGAGAAATCAACTCTTATGAAAGTAGCCACAAGACCTGAGTTGTTCTCGTGCTCGTACGTGATTAGTTGGATTCTGCCTAGGGCAAATGTAACTACTATGATCCTTGAAAATACCGCTAAACAGGGCTATGTTCCATATACCCTTGCTTATGTCTCCATGGCATATCATATGCCTCTTGCTTAGATTTACTTAACAGAAAGCTGGTTGAAAGAGATAGCTATGGACCTAGTAGAAATAGTTAAAAGAATGATGATACCAGGGAAGAACTTTCAAACCAGGCCTTTAGGAGAATATGATACATATACTCTCTGGACTCCCTATAGATTTATTGCACTGATGCTGAATAGGATTTTTGGTAGAGCTCACCGAAACAACTTCAAAATTGGATGGATACCAATTATTTTTTATGTGGCTACTCAAGGAAATATATTTAATTAGTCAAACATAGTGTCTAATAGCCTCTCAGCATTGATATCCTCAGCTTTGGGAGGGGTGTCACATAAGAAACTAGAGTTTTACATGAGTTGTATCCTAGTTGACTGTATACTGTGTACCCAGTCTTTTCCAGCCTTGAGGTGTAATTGGGATAGGGACAGGACCCCGATATACACCACATATAAATTATTTTGGGCACACAAATACTATAGCTACTACAGAGAAATATGTGAACACTTCATCATTCATTTGTACACCCTAATTTTCCTGATTGAATGCAACTGCATGTCCGAAGAAGCATTCAAGCTCATCGAGGAACATGGAGACTATTATTTGACTGAGGAAGGATTGTACATAAGAATGTATGGAGGTTCTAGAGCACCTTTTCTACTCCCTGAGTATGCCACTGACTATGTGCTACACAAAGAGGTATCTAGGTAGGTATGCATTGATGGTGTGGGAAGTTTCCTGTTCAAACACAAGAAGGAAGCCTATCCTGCAATACCTTTCTGGCTTGGAAGTTATAAGTTATCAAAGGTAAAATAGATTGTATAGTTTATTCAAGAGCTAGAGCATTTCCATTTTGGAGAAATGAACTTTCACAGGAATGACTCCTAAAATAAGGTGGCAGATCACTGCAAGGAGGCAATCATTCATTTTGAATACACCAACTTTTGGGACAAGGACAAAGAAACATTCAGGAGTGCAAAGAACATGACCTCCCTAAAAAGGGGATTTAAACAGAAAATAGTTACTGTGGGCGGAAAGGGAAAAACTGCACAGAAGACTAAGACAATGGAAGAAGAAGAGGCCAAAAAGAAGGAAGAATATGGTAGAAGGCTAGAACAGGAGGCAGAGAGTTGGATGAATAATGAAGAAGAAGAAAGAAAGAGAGCCGCAGAGGAATCAACAAGGAAGGAAGAGGAGGAGAGAAGGAGAAATGAAGAAGCATAGATAAAGAAAAGACAAGAAGAAAATGAAGGTCTGAGATTAACAGGATCTCAAAAAGATCAATAGACTATTGAACAGATAGATACATAGGGGGGATAGGATCACACAGATCAAGGACACAAAAAATATAATCCTAATCCCCAAAATCCTGCTACATCTTTTGGCAGTATACCAGGGAAAGATTCATTTTTTGGAATGAAATTTATCCCTTTCATGCCTAAAGGAGGGGAGGAAGTACCTAACTTCAGTACTATTTTAAATGATAAGGAGAAGAAAAGGATTGTAAAAAGAACCAAGAAAAAGATTGAAACAGGAGGACAATTGGGAAAGATGATAACTGATAAAACCATGGTACATGGAATAGATGCAGACCCAATATTGACAGTAAGAACTAGGGTGGCATTACCCCAAGCAACTGAAGATAATTTCGACAGGCTAATGAGTAATCTCGAGCAGTCAAGAAAAAATGCAGCACAATTAAAAGAAACGATGAAAAAGGATAGGGATGAAGGTCATAAGTTGGAGAGGAAATATGAGGACATGATGAATGAAGTGAGGACCTCAATAATAGAACTCCAGAATCTGCAAGCCAATAAGGAGGCTTTATAAATTTCTGCAAGGAAAATGGAAAAGGATGCTTAGAACAGCTTAGCAGAATTACAAAGGCTATAACTAGAGCATAAAGTGTTGAAAACTGAGAAAGATGACCTTTAGGTATCTTATGAAACTCTAAGTGCAGAGAAGGATCAGTTACAGAGAAAAAATGTTTAGTTAGAGGTAGAGAAGGCCACTACAGAAGAAATAGAAAAGCAATATCAAATGTAGGTGAAAAGCCTAGAAGAACATAATACTTCATTGATAGCATCACTGAAAGATGCTATGGAACAAAATACAGACTTCCAACTGTTAAAATAACATGTTCTAACTCAGAGAAGAAAGATCCACCAATTAAAAATGCGCATTGAGGAAGAAAGATGCAAGATTTTACAAATAGATAGTAGATTAGGAGAAATTTTGGAGACTACTTCATATTTTCTGGATAGATCTCAAGAGATTCTAGAGATTCTAACGGGAAGAATAATGTGGATAGAAACAAATAAGGAAACTCCTGTGGTGTTTCCAGTTAAAGACCAGCAGAGTTTAAAGCAGGAATATGATTTATTGGAGTTTGCAATCAATGATGTGGAAGAATTCAAGAAAACTGTAAAGAAAACGAGGGGAGCATGTGCCGAATACTGCAGGAGGGTGCTTGCTACATACAATAGATGCTAGATTTCAGTAGAAAGGATATTGGACGCAATACCAGAGCATAAAGTGTTTATAGAGCATCTACATAGTAGATGTCAGGAAGACGAGAAAGAGATCCAACAAATGAAGGTTCTAGATGAAAAAATCCTGAAGAATGTAGTAGCACATGCAGCAATAAGTATACATCTACTTGAAGATCAGCTGCACCTGAGTCCAACAAAGATAGAAGGGGTAAAGAACCAAGCTGCCAAGTATGAGATAAATATCCATTTTCATGAACCCTCTGGATTTGAAAGCATAGCTAAAGAGGCCCAGGCATGGAAAACGTTCATCAACGACCAAGCTGGCCCCTCTTCATAAAGTGTTTTAGGAGAATTTTGATTTAAAATGTAATATATTGTATTAACTATGTGTGCGTGCTGCAAGACAAAAGTTTGGAAGTGAAAGGTTGAGGAAGCCCAAAAGTCATTGAGGGGAAGCCCAAGGGTTTTTCTTTTTTGTATAAATATAAGAGAGTTTAGAGGTAGAAAGGAATTCTTTCCCAGTCCATTTTTGAGAGTATATTGTAAGAAGAACTATTTCTTTTTACAATAAAGAATTACAAGTTTCTGCTGGAGAAAGTTTGGTGAAATGTTTCAAATGTTTTGCTATGGATCAGTTGAATGTGAGATATTTTGTTTTCAGCTTATTTCCATTAACTATGAGATCGTTCTAACTCAATGAATTTATGTTCATGTTATGAATTTCTTCTAGTTTATTCTGTGAAATTTCCATTGTGAGTAATGAAGGTTGCAAATTAACAATAAGCTATCTTGTTGTTCACATTTCTATTAATGTTCATGTTTTCTGAAATAAATAACAACTATCTGTAATTTTTCCTAATACATGCATAGAAATACATTACTCATTGATAACTGTTAATTCTGCTCCCTAGGGATAGGTTATTTACTTAAAGTTAGTTTCTTGCTTTTTGTGATTTAGATGCGAGAGAGGTAAGACGAGAGGTAAGAACTTTTGCATCACATTGTGACAATCCTCATTATCTCTATCATTTGCATTTAGATAGGCACTTGCACATCATAACTTAAACACAAAAAAGTAAAAATGTACATGGTGGATCGGGCCATAACCGGTAAAACATTTTAATTTGTTACTTGACCTATGGTAGCCGGACCATAAACCGGATGGATTTCCCATACCAAATAGTAACGGGCTAGTTGGGAACATTTATTGGGGAGAATCCCTAACTATTGTTACCTGTGATTTTCCAGGCATTAATAGTTTTTGGCACTAGAAGGAGGGCCACTAGTGCATGGCTGGTTGAGAAATCTCACTTCCTCGAAATCACTCGACCGGTGGAAATTCTGAAAGTAGTTTGTTTCACAAACCCATTGCTGAAGATAAAGAGAAAGGGTATCTGTATCCTATCGATAACGAAGTGGTTGATGATTTAAGAAGAATCAGTAGGGCATATGTGAAAAATATTGGAGGATTACCTATTGTTTCTATCTTACCTAGAAGAGGGTATTAGAAGAAAGATCTCCCTAAATTAGAAGACTTATGTTGGTAGAAGATCTTGAAGAACTGGTAGAAGCAACCTTACAAGAAATTGACCAACCTTTGAATCAATTGGGTCCAGATTCACCTTACTGTTCACCTTTTCGGACCTCTGTTCAATCACAACCTCATTCTCCACTTAGAATCATGGCTAATGTAAATGCAAACCAACCACCTCCACCACCTACTTGGAGAGCTAGGTCTTCTCTAAATTTGACACCTCCCTTGCATGATTTGCCTCAAGGTTTTGACAATATTTTACCTAAGCTTGAACCAAGTGAAGGAGTTTTGGTAGACGATAATTTACAAAGTTTTTACTTGGATATAGAACGATTATGAGCTGGGGAGCATGAAGATGTAGTGTGTAGATTTTTTCCCCACACTCTGAAAGGAAAAGTAGCCTCATGGTATTTTTCACTTCTTGCAAATTCAATCACGGATTGGAACACATTTGAGAGAATGTTTAGAAGTAAATATGCAGTTCAAAAAACTCATGCAGCCTTAATTAAGGGGTTATGTGCTCTAAAGAAAGAAAGAAAAGAAATAGTACATAATTTCACTCAAAGATTTGCTGCTTACCTAAACAATTTCACTGCAATAAATAAGCCATCTGAGAATGCTGTAATAGAATACTATACCTCAGCCCTTGGGCTTGACCTAGCTATGTTTTCAAAGAGATCAGTGAGACCTACATTAGCAGAAACCTACGAAGAAGCTATCAAGGTGGAGGTTGAGATGGAAAGTATAGAGAATTACCTTGTGCAGTCGGAAGAAAAGACTTTTGGAATCAAGAAACCTTTATTATTGACTAAGCCTAAGGAATAGTGATCACAAGATTTTGAAGGGATGTTGAAGATGATGCAAAAGTTATCAAACAAAGTGATAGATTTAGAGAAGGAAAATAAGATCATAAATCATATAAGCCTTATTATAAGAAAAGGGAAGACAACAGTCAACCTAAGCCTCCTCCACACAGTCTTGCAGCAATGAATTTAACTGATGTAGGCATGGATAATTTTTGTACTTTTCATCAACAGCCTCATTCTGAGAAGAATTGACCCCAATGGATAAATTCTATGACAATGGTAATGAATCAGTTATTGGATTCCAAACTGACAGAAACTAGTAAGTAGGAAGAAAAAGATAATCAATCTACAGAAAAAGAAGAAGAAGATACTTTAGTTTTATGGGACTGTGTCTCGATGTTTGATATAGAAGAAGAGAATTCTCTAAAACAAGAGGAAACATCAGAAACCAATATGACAACAAGAAGTCAGAGTGTGTTAAAAGAAGATAAGTCAATACTTCCTAAGATTAAGAAACTTCAAGAAAATATGAAGAAGATACAAAAGAACACTACAACTGTTAAAATACCTGAATTTACCATTTCAAGTCAAGATTCGAAGAAAATCAACACACCTTTTAATCTTATTGAAGATAAGAAGAATCTCAAAGAACATGAGATGGGGTATGATATTGTGGAAGACATTGAAAAAGCTAAAGCAAATATCTCATTATTTGAGATGTGTAATTTACCTTTGAGAAAAGAGAAATTTTTAAAAGCAATGTAGATACTAGTAGAAGAGCCTCCGACTGACAACCAAATTGAAGAAGAAATTGGTGAGGCAAGTGTGGGAGGGAAGTCTAATTATAAAAATCCAACATTTCTCCTAACTTTTGAGATTTTCAACTATAATGTGCATAATTGTTTAGTGGACTCAGGAGCATCAGTCAACATTATGCCATGGTCAGTTTGTAAGAAAATTAATGGATAACCTAAACCTTCTACTTGGTAGGTTATTCAATTAGATAGGACAACTGTGAAAGTAATAGGGGAAATGGAAGATGTTCTAATTTTCTTATCTGCAGATGAGAGGGTATGTCAATACATCAACATTGTAGTAGCTGACATACCGGATGCTTATGGATTGGTTTTTAGTCGAGATTGGGCGGCAAGGTTAGATGGATACTTTGCATCAGATTGGTGACATTTATGGTTGCCTTATAAGGGAAGTCCCAATCAAATAAAAGTATTAAGAGAACCTCAGATGAAATAAAATGTCAGTAAGTTAGAGGGAAAGAATGAACCAGTGAACTCTATTTTGGGAAATTATTTCATTGAATTAGAGCTGGGAAATTACCAAGCTAAAGAATCCAGTAGTATACCTAATACCCATCTCGATCTCCTTTGATTTTCATGGGCTGATGAGATTAACTGTAAAATAGTAGAACTAGTTTCAGATGTAGTGTGTAATTTAATTTCAGCAAAGGTAGATAGTTTTTGGACTCTTTATTTTGATGGATCTAAAACATTAGAAGGATCAGGGGCTAGATGTGTCCTCATTGATCCAAGAAAAAATAAACATTTTATTTCTTGTAGATTAGAATTCGAATGTACAAACAATACAGCCGGGTATGAAGCACTAGTTTAGGGACTTAAGAAGGAAATAGAACTGAAAGTGAAAAATATGAAAGTATATGGAGACTCTGAAATTGTTGTTAAGCAAATTCAAAATAAGATACACTGTATTTCACCACATTTAAAGGCCTATCAAAATTAATTTTGGGATTTGCTTATAAATTCTAATACATTCAATATTGTGTCCATTCCTAGATTAAAGAATGCAACATATGATTTACTAGCCACTTCAGCTGGAAGGTTAGTACCTTCTAATAATAGATGCTCTATTGAATTACTTTTCAGGCCTTCTGTTCCAGATATGATCACAAATATACAGGTTTTTGACGATGATCAACAAATTTTGGAATGCTTGATGAATGATGAGACTTTTAAAGGAGCAATAATAGATAATGAAGAACATCAAGTAGAATTAAAATTTGGAAAATTTATTCCTAAGGGAGTCAGGAACTTGGAACGAATGTTTGACTTAAACAACAAGTTCAGGAAGCCAGCGAATGTCAAGACTCATAGCTCATCCTTGCAATTTGAGCTCATAAATTTGGGGACTGAAGTTGAACTTAAATATGTAAATTTGGGAAAGTGTTGTTCTCCGAGCGAAAGAAGTAAGTCCATTAGTCTATTCAAATAGTACAAAGATGTGTTTTCTTGGAGATATGAAGAGCTGAAAACTTATGACACAAGGATTATACAACTTGTCATCCCGATTGAAGCTAGAGTCAAGCCTTACCAACAACCTTTGAGGAAGATGCATATGAAGTTGGAACCTTTAGTTCAAAGTGAAGTGAAAAAATTATTGGATGCTAAAATCATATTCAAAGTCAGACATTCGGAATGGGTATCTAATTTGGTGCCAGTAAGGAAAAAGTCAGGAGAAATCAGGCTCTATGTAGATTTCAGAAACTTAAATCGTGCGTCAGATAAAGACAACTATCTAGTCGCACCCATGGAGCAAATACTACGGATGGTTTCGGGTTCTGAATTGTTTTCATTATTATATGGATTATCTGGCTATAATCAAGTATTAGTAGCTAAAAAGGATAGGCTTAAAACCACATTCAAAACCAAGTGGGGAACTTTTGCATACAGGAGATTTCCCTTCACATGTTAGAAAGCGTGATACTTGTCAAAGAGGTGGTGGAAGAAAAGCTAAATCAGCAAGGCCTTTAAAACAAGTAATGATCTTAGAGCCATTCAAACAATGGGGAATTGATATTATTGGAGAAATAAACCCAAATTCTTCCTTGTAGCACAAGTATATTTTGATGGAAACTGACTACTTCACCCGATGGGTCAAGGCTATTCCGTTACGCAAAGTAAATGAAGATGCAATCATGGAATTCTTACAAGATCACATTATGACCAGGTTTGGGGTTCCAATTTCCATGGTTTTTGATAATTATACTTACTTTTATTCTATTATATTAAACACATTTGCTAATGAAAGAGGAATCAAGTTGAATTATTCTGCAAACTATTACCCATAAGGAAATAGTTTGGCAGAATCTATAAACAAAAAAATGAATAGGATTTTAAAGAAAACCATAATAGAAAATCAGAGAAGTTGGAATTTAGTATTACCTAATGCTCTTTGGGATGATAGATTCACACCCAAGAATTCCTTAGGTGTGTCACCATACACTCTTGTTTACGAAAAAGAAGCGTTTCTTCCTCCCAACATTCTGTTACCATCTTCCATAATAGCTCAGGAATCTAGAGGTACCAATAACGAAATCCTACAGATGAGAATCTATAATATTTTGAAGTCGAAAGAGTCTAGGTCCAAATCCAAAGAAATATTTAAGCATCAAGAAGAAGTAGTGGAACATTGGTTTGATAAGCATGAGGTTGGGAACAAAGAATTCGGAGTAGGAGATCTGGTTCTTAAGTGGGATCACCCACACGATGAAAAGGGAAAGCACGCTAAGTTTTAACAGTTATGGGTAGGCCCTTTTCAAATTGCAGCAAAGCTTGGCCCCTCAACTTACAAGTTGCAAGACTTACATGGGTGGGAAGAGAACTTACCATTTAATGGTTTAGTTCTCAAACCTTATTTTTCTTGATTTTTATATCTTGGTTATCTTGTACATAAATAAAATGATGGGTTTGTTTGTTTTTTATTTGTTTTATTTTTGTTTGTTTTAGTTAGGGTTTGATTAATTATAATAAAGAAGCATGACTTTTGGTTGCATGGAGTTCATTAGAATTCTGGATTAACTAAAATCCTTGATTTCAAGACTGTGTACTATTAATTTATTTGAAAGAATTTCTAGTTTAGCAGTTTTCCTAAATGGTTATGAACACATTGAAGTCCTACTTAATCCTTGTGAAATAACTCAAGATCAAAAGTTCTGGAATACTATTTCGTGGTTCCACCCGTCTCACATTAAAAAATGTCTTAGGGGGTGACAACAAAAGACCCACGGAGAGGAAGCAAGGTAAACAGTATGTTACATTTAAATGATTCCATGCCAGGAATTTAAAGCCAAAAGGAAAATAAGAATCAAAATCTTCTAAGAAAGCAATATGTATCAAAACAAAGTACTGAACCATATTATTACAAGATCGCCAAAGTTCTTCTCCATCTGTGAGCTGAAAAATAAATACATCTCTCACACAAAATGACACTATGGATAGAGGAGCCTAAATTAAAAATTTTAGAAAGAAAGAATAAAGGAGGACTCAAAAGAGGACAAAAGTCCAAAAGCACAAAAGTGAAAAATGGCATGGGAATGAGGAACAAACAAATATTTCTATTTACCATATGTTACAATCCTATGGTGTCTAATATGGAAGCTATCCAAAGATAGAGGTTAAAAAAGAAATGAAACTCATATCCCTTGCCTCAAAAGAGTTAAATCTAGACTTTGAAATCTTGGTTTCCATTTTCCCTAAATTGGACTATCATCAATGATTAATGTGCATACATCTACGATTTGGGAAATCCACACATCTAGAAGAATTCAGCATGTTGGTATTTATTGTCAAAATAGTCTGTTGATCAAAGAAGAAAGTGTTCAGAGATCTTTGTTCACCAGGTAGTCGCCAATTGTTGCAGATGCAATCGTTTTTCCCAAATTTTTGAAAATTTTGGACCCTCCTTTTTTATTTTAACAAGCCCAGGTTTGTTCAATTTCTTTAAATCTGTCTTGGAATTCCAGTTTTTTCTACTTTAAAAAATTGATCTTTTGAGGTTGGAAACATATAAAACTAAGTTTGTTTTTCTTTTTAGAACTTAACGTTTGATTTTTCCATGATGTTTTTTATCGCTGTCAGGAGTTGGTTGAAGAATGAGCTGGGGCATTAGTCCTCTATGCCACCAACGTTTCGGAAGGAAAATAGTGACGTCCCAATGATTAGTTTTGTTTCTCACTGATCCGTGTTTTATCTCCCTTTTGTTTTATTTTTAAAAAACCTTTTGTTTTGATTGTCGGTGACCTTATTTTTATCGCAATTGAAATGATTTTCGATAGTGGATTAGAGGAATTGTCCTCTACGTCGCCAATGTTTTGGAAGGAAGTTGATAAATGACTTGAAGAATAGTTTTTTCGATCATCGATGCTTTAGTGGTTAACATTTTCGATCCCCAATACCCAATCATCACGATGATAGTGCTTGGCATCGTCGACACTACGGAAATCTTAAGGTTTGGAGTTTCGACCTTTAACATTTAGAGCTTCTGATCACCAATGGGTTTTATGTTGTCATGGATCCGTAGTAGTTTGTAAGTCCACCGTTGTGACTATCAATTGAACTATCCTCTCGACGTTTAGTGTTTTCAACTGTCAATAGGGTTTTACCGTCGAATCTTTTTCACTGAAGGTTTATATATAGAGGTGGAGCATTACTTTATTTTATCCATATTTGAACTCAAATATTGCTCCAGTCCTTGTCGATTGAAATTTTCACGTGCCCAGCTGTCTAGATCCGAATCGTTAGCATGCTATCATGGAGGTTTTGGGTCATCCCGTCAAATGCACTGTGTTTTGCTAGGTAGGCAATCCACGACCTTGTTGTTTGATTTTTATTGGATGATTGAAACCGTGGTTTTCCCTGCTTAGATTTTCCCTAGTTAGTTTTTCCCGTAAAAGTATTGGTCTCCGTGGTGTGCACGAATATTTTATTTTAGGGTTGAGGAGCTAGCTATTCGCAGTTTTTCTTTTGATCCCACGTGATTGGGATGTTATGTATGCTTTACTCTTGTCCGAAATATTAAGGGGTCAGTGCAGACAAGTGTTACGCTATCTGCACCACCCATTCTCTGATTATTCATGGCCGCCCGGGAGGGGGGGGGGGGTTTAAATTTTTGTATACGTTTACCCTATTTTAGTGGGATGGAGGAGGTTTTCATTATTTTGGTCTAGTTAAGGTTTTTCTTCGAGGAGGAGCATAGTATAGGGTTTAGTGTTTTGAGGATTAGCAGTAGCAACAATGTGGTTCATGTTTTTATCAGAGGAATTCGAGTTAATTCAAATGCGACCTAGATTAAGATGAAGAGTCTGTTCTATCGAGGTTGTGATTTTAGTTACGGACAGTGGACTTAGAGGATTTTAAGACACAACTGTAGGATTTTCTTTTTCCTTGTCATGTTTCTTTTCATGCATTAATAATGCGTATATTTCATTTTCAGAATATATATGGAAGAGGTAAATAGATTGATACAGTTTTTGTTATAATTGTTTCACTTGGTAGTAGCTAAATGGTCTAGAACATGCTATGTTTATGACAGGGTGATTGTTGCAAAGAAGATATGTCTAAAATACAAAAGTAGAAGGCTCCAGTTGTTGAAGGAGAACCAGAGGTTGAATACATATATGAAGATACCAAATCCACCACCAGGGTCGAACTATATTATAAATGGGGAGAGATATACAGGATGATTGCAAATCAAAATGTAGCTGATGCAGGATTCGAAGAGATAACCATTTAAGCAAACATTGAGAAATCAGCTCTTATCAAAGTAGCCACAAGACCTGAGTTGTTCTTGTGCTCAGAGGTGATCAGTTGGATTCTTCCTAGGGAAGATGTAACTAGGATGATCCTTGAAAATACTGCTAAATAGGGCTACGCTACATATATCCCTACTTATGTCTACATGGCATATCATTTGCCTCCTACTCAAATTTACTTAATGGAAAGCTAGTTAAAAGATACAACTATGGACCTGGTAGAAACAGTTAAAAGAATGATGATACTTGGGAAGAAATTTTGAATCAGGTCTTTAGGAGAATATGATACATCTACTCTCCGGACTCCCTATAGATTTATTACACCGATGATGAATAGGATTTTCGGTAGAGCTCATGGAAAAAGCTTCAAAATTGGATGGATACCAATTATTTTTTATGTGGCTACTCAGGGAACTATATTTAATTGGTCAAACATAGTGTCTAATAGCCTCTCAGCATGCATATGATCAGCTTTGGGAGGGGTTTCACAGAAGAAATCAAAGTTCTACATGAGCTCTATCCTAGTTGACTGTATACTATGTACCCAGTCTTTTCCAGCCTTGAGGTGTAATTGGGATAGGTACAGGACCCTGGTATACACAACATATAAATTATTTTGGGCACACAAATACTATAGCTACTATAGAGAAATATGTGAACGCTTCATCATGCCTTTGTACACCCTAATTTTCCTGACTGAATGCAACTGCATGTCCGAAGAAGAATTCAAGGTCATCGAGGAATATGGAGACTATTATTTGACTGAGGAAGGATTGTAAATAAGAATGTATGGAGGTTCCAGAGCACCTTCTATACTCCCTAAGTATGCCACTGACTATGTGCTACACAAAGAGGCAGCTAGGCATGCATATGTTGATGGTGTGGGAATTTTCCTATTCGAACATAGGAAGGCAGCCTATCCCACAATACCTTTATGGCTTGGAAGTTATAAGTTTTCAAAGGTAAAACAAACTATAGAGTTTGTTCAGGAGCTGGAGCATTTCTATTTTGGACAAATGAACTTTCATAGAAATGACTCCCGAAATAAGGTGGTAGATCATTGCAAGGAGGCAATCATTCATTTTGAATATACCAACTTTTTGGACAAGGACGAAGAAACATTCAGGAGTGCACAGAACATGACTGCCCTAAAAAAGAGATTTAAACAGAAAATAGTTACTCTGGGCGGAAACGGAAAAACTGCACAGAAGACCAAGACAATGGAAGAAGAAGAGGCCAAAAAGAGGGAAGAAGATGCTAGAAGCATAGCATAGGAGGTAGAGATTTGGCTGAAGAATGAAGAAGAAGAAATAAATATAGCTGCAGAGGAAGAAACAAGGAAGGAAGAGGAGGAGAGAAAGAGAAATGAAGAAGAAAAGATAAAGAAAAGACAAGAAGAAAGTGAAGTTCTGATATTAACAGTATCTCAAAAAGGCCAATAGACTACTGAATAGATAGATACATAGGGGGGACAGGATCACACAGATCAAGGACACAGACAATCTAATCCTGATCCCCAGAATCCTGCTGCATATTCTGGTAGTACATCGGGACAAGCTTCATTTTTTGGAATGAATTTGATCATGCCTAAAGTAGAGGAGGAAGTCCATGACTTCAGTACTATTTTCTATGACAAGGAGAAGAAAAGGATTGTAAAAAGAATCGAGAAAAATATTGAAACAGGAGGACAATCGGGAAATATGATAATTGATAAAACCGTGGTACATGGAACATATCTAGACCCAAGATTGATAGCAAGAACTTGGGTGGCATTAAACCAAGCAACCGAATATAATGTCAACAGGCTGACGACAGATCTCGAGCAGTCAAGAAAAAATGCAGCACAATTAAAAGAAACAATGAAAAAGGAGAGGGATGAAGGTCATAAGTTGAAGAGGAAATATGAGGACATGATGAATGAAGTGAGGACCTCAAGAACATAACTCCAAACTATGCAAGACAATAAGGAGGATTTATAAATTTCTACAGGGAAAACGGAAAAGGATGCTCAGAACAACTTAGCAGAATTACAAAGGCTATAACTAGAGCATCAAGTGTTGAAAATTGAGAAAGATGACCTTTAGGTATCCTATGGAACTCTAAGTGTAGAGAAAGATCAGTTACAGATCAAAATTGTTGATTTAGAGGCAAAGAAGGCCACTATAGAAGAAATATAAAAGAAATATCAAATGCAGGTGGAAAGCCTAGAAGAACAAAATACTTCATTGACAGCATCACTGAAAGATGCTATGGAATAGAAGACAAACTTCCATCCATTAAAATAACATGTTGTAACTCAGAGAAGGAATATCCACTGATTACAAATGTGCATTGAGGAAGAAAGATGCAAGATTTTACAAATAGATAGCAGATTAGAAGAAATTTTGGAGACTACTTCATATTTTCTGGATAGATCTCAAGAGATTCTAGAGATTCTAACAAGAAGAATAATGTGGATAGAAACAAATAAGGAAACTTATGTGGAGCTACCAGTTAAATACCAATAGAGTTTAAAGCAGGAATATGATTTATTGGAGTTTGCAATCAATGTTGCGGAACAATTCAAGAAAACTGTAAAGAAAACAAGAGGATCATGTGCCAAATACTGCAGGAGGGTGCTTGCTACATACAATAGATGCTATATTTCAGCAGAAAGGAGATTGGACATAATACCAGAGCATAAAGTGTTTATAGATCATCTACAGAATAGATGTCAGGAAGACAAGCAAGAGATCCAACAAATGAAGGATATAGATGAAGGAATCCTGAAGAATGCAGTAGCACATGCAACAGTAAGTATACAACTACTTGAAGATCAGCTGCACCTGAGTCTAGTGAGGATAGAAGGGGTAAAGAACCAAGCTACCAAGTATGAGATAAATATCCATTTTCTTGAACCCTCTAGATTTGAAAGCATAGCTAAAGAGGCCCAGGCATGGAAAAAGTTCATCAACGACCAAGCTGGCCCCTCTTCATAAAGTGTTTTAGGAGAATTTTGATTTAAAATGTAATATATTGTATTAACTATGTGTGCATGCTACAAGACAAAAGTTTGGAAGTGAAAGGTTGGGGAAGCCCAAAAGTCATTGAGGGGCAGCCCAAGGGTTTTGAATTTTTGTATAAATATAAGAGAGTTTAGAGGTAGAAGGGACTTCTTTCCCAAGCCATTTTTTAGAGTATATTGTAATAAGAACTACTTCCTTTTACAATAAAGAATTACAAGTTTCTACCGGAGAAAGTTTGGTGGAATGTTTCAAATGTTTTGATATGGATCGGTTGAATGTGAACTGTTTCATTTTAAGCTTATTTCCATTAACTTTGAGATCGTTCTAACTCAATGAATTTATGTTCATGTTATGAATGTATTCTAGTTTATTCTGTGAAATTTCCATTGTGAGTAATGAATGTTCCAAATTAACAATAAGCTATCTTGTTGTTCACATTTCTATTAATGTTCATGTGTTCTGAAATAAATAACAACTATTTGTAATTTTTCCTAATACATGCACATAAATACATTACTCATTGATAATTGTTAATTCTGCTCCCTAGGGATAGGTTAGTTAGTTATAGTTACTTTCTTGATGTTTGTGATTTAGATACAAGAGAGGTAATACAAGAGGTAAGAACCTGCGCATCACATTGTGACACTCCTCGTTATCTCTATCATTTTCATTTAGAAAGGCACTTTCACATCATAACTTAAACACAAAAAAACTAAAAATATACATGGTGGACCAGGCTGTAACCGATAAAACATTTTAATTTGTTACTTGACCTATGGTATTTGGACCATAAACCGTATGAATTCCCCATACCAAACAATAACGAGCTAGCTGGGAATGTTTATTGGGGAGAATCCCTAACTATTGTTACCTGCGATTTTCCAGGCATCAACACTAGGTGATCTTCAAGCTCCTCATGTATGTGTTATCCCATGGGTGCCTTCTAAGCTCGTACAAGGCCTTCTTTAATTTGCACACATGAGTATGCATGTCATATGTCTTAACTTCCAGTGGCTGCAAATGTCTCTTCATAGTCTATGCCTTCTTTTCGTGAGAAGCCTTGTGCTATGAATATTTCCTTGTATCCCACAATGTTTCCATCTACTGCATGCTGGATCTATGAAATTTCCTTTAGGTCTTGATACCGCATCTAAGACATCATTCTTCTTGAACTGGTACTCTCCTTCCCTTTCTCCTTGACTACTTCTTCATAGATGGAAGGTTCTGCATCAATGATTTCACTCAACGATGTCACATAACTGCACTATGTCTGAGACCTCTTCTTTATTTGAAACTATCATCATATTATTCTTCATCTTGGATTATTTCTCTAACTATTGTCACTTGTTCTTCGTAACAAGTCTCATCCTTCTTTTCTTGTAAGCGTTTGTACGTGATATTTCCTACAATTCAAATGCATTAGTTGTATGGTTAGAAACATTTCATAAGGCATATTCACAATGGAAAAATTCTTAAGCATAAAGATATAATCATGCAACTATTTTAGCCAATACAACATTCATCCATATCTCACGGAAACTTTCTAGATGCCTTTCATCTCTACCAAGACATCATTGAGATTGTGCACTAATCCAATATGTCAGCAAAGAGGTTTCATTCTAAATAAGTAGCAATGGAGAGTTGTATAGCACCATGAGCTACTTACCCATCACATGCATATTAGTAGTATACTGTCATTAATGAAAACATTCTATCATGCATAACACATCAACTGAATATAAACAAATGCATAACAAAATAATATCATGAAAATACTTATCTTTATTTGTTTCATGGGTAGACTCCTTCTTTCAGCTTCATCATCTTCTTCATTCATACCAACACCATTTCTTATCCAAATGCTAATATGGATAAGAGGTTTTTCAAGAATTGATTCCTTCATATTCCTCATCCTTGAGGGATCTTCTTTGAATCATGAGTGCTTGATCTTCAATTGCTCCCATCTTCTCTTCTCTTATTATGGGTCGAGGTTCATCTTGTTTGTACTCTTCCCAAAGTCTATTGAAAGTAATCACTTCCTTCTTGCACACATTCCTCAAATGAATGAATCCCATGATCCTGGGAGGCCATTCAAGGTGGTTATCACAAATTTTGCATTCTCCACTTCTTCTACTGCTTCAAGTTGTTATTTGATTTGGGAGACCCTTGTAAAGTATGACTATATGGTCTCTACATTTTGGATCTTCACATTCTTCAACTGGTTTCTTAAAGTCATCTTCTGATTTATGTTCTTCCCTTCAAATAGCTTGGTCAAGGAATCAAACATCTCTTTGGGTGTCTTTAGGGAAGACACTTGTGGTATAAGGTGATCCTTTGATTGAATTAGTAATGATATTCTTGGCCTTGACCAAGTTCTTCTTATGTAAGGATTTTATCCTCATCTCCCTCTAGAACTAGAACCTCTCCACTTATGTAGGTGTCTAATTCATTTTATTCAAGAATCGGTGAAATCCTATACTTCCATGCTTGTAATTTTTTAGCTTCACCAAGCTTGTCATCAAGCTGGTGTGATAGGTCATTTTGAAATGAGAACCTCAAATGTAAATAGCAAAAGATTAGATCTTACCGATTTGAGGTGTCTGTCCTGGTTCTGTATCTCGTTGATCTAGGGTTTGTCAGAGAAACCCTAATTTTCAAAACTTGAAATATTTCAGATATGATTGGATAGAAATATGTACCTCTTCAAGGTGAGCTATCCAATGTACTCCTTTTCTGAAAAAAGTGGAGGGAAGCTCCGAGAACAAGAAGCCCTAGTTTTCCAATTTCTTCTACAGAAATTCTTGATATTGTTTCTGTGCTATATCCAACATTACTACTCTTTTGTGTCTAAAATTTCATACTGATGTATTCTTGTCTGTCCTATTTCCAGCACCATAGGTTTGATCAGAATTGGTTTCACCAATTTGGACTTATGATACTTTTCCCAAGGTGACTTATTTCAGTATTGTTCAGCATAGCGAACTTGTATGGACTGCCACATGTCACTATTTCACCTTCGGTGTCTGAAAATTTTACCACAGATAGTATAGTCCATTTTCTATCAGGAACATCTTGATAAATTTCATTTGGACCTTTGTATCCCAAGATATAGCAATTCTCCCTAGGTGTCCTGTTTAGGGATGAATCCTAGAAGAGGATGGAACCCTGATTTGGAGGAATCATATCTCCTATAATATAGAAAATCTGAGGATGAAATTTTTAGATAGGGTACATACGAGTTTTATATTCATCCTATGAAAATTTAGGCCCCTAATACTTCTTAAACATCGAGATATATAAAATGTACCAAAATTACCCGTCTTAGTATTTTAGGGTTTTTTAGGCATGGGGTCAAACTAGGGTTTGACTTTACCAAAGTTTTCCTCAACCAAAAAATTTGAACTTGGTTTCTAAACTTTTATTTTGATGAGGAGAGCAATCCTATGCTAGGCTAACTCAAAAATTCTTCTTCTGTAAAAATCCCTAGTTTCCCGCAGCAAAAACTAAAAATGCCCACAATCAAATTCTACTTCGACTGAAAGATGCACCCTTCAATGGAGAGTTAGCCTAGCCTCCTTTTACTGATGGATTGTGGAGAGAGACCCAAAAAGTAAGAAGTCCTAGCTTCTACAGCTGCATAGTGTCTTGTTCTCAGGTTAGCTATGATACCATGCTAGATTTTTATCATTTAAGCAATATGATCTGGGATATTAGCTAAGAGAATAACATGCACACCAATAATCACAAGAGATAAGAGACACAAAGATTTTCCTCGGGGAAACCATACAGGAGAAAACCCCGAAACTTCCTTAGAGATAGAATGAGCACCAATGGAAGCAGTAAAACCCAAAGACAAAAAAGACGATCTCCAACAGCTGTTATCTCTCTCACTTGTGTGGGAACTTCCTCTCTCACTCATGCGCCCCAGTTGAGTGAGTGTGTGTGTAAAATAGAGAGGCTCACTCTCTATTTATACTAATTTCCAACTTGACAATTACTTACCAGGGCTGACATCTCTAGGACACTCTAATAACCCTAGTGTCCCACAATTATGGGGAATTTTCCCCCTCAATCAACAAGGAGGGTTAACCTCAACTCAATTATGGGGACTATTGCCCCGACTTACAATGGAGGGTTAACCTTAATGACTTCACATGACTTTATTATATTAATGACTCTCTCGATAGGAACATCGGGGTACAATGAAATACAAATGATTCTCTTGATATGAACATCAGGGTAAAATATAAGATATACAAGTGAATACATTCCAATGTACAAATACATCAACATTGTTATGGCATCAAATATGTTACGATCGGTCACAGTATCAGTGGAAATTTTTGGACCATGTCTCACTCTCTCCATTTCCAACCTAGCCTTTTCTCTTATCTCATTTTCCTTTTCAATGGGAATATTCCTTCAAGTTTTTCTTGCTCTTTTACATGAGTTTCCCATCTCCAAGAGTTTCTTTATCAAAACTATGAGGTCTACCCTTGCATAAGAAGCAACAACTAAGGTATTAGTTCCATTATACAAGAAACATGATGCATTTCAACATAATTAACTAAATTACAGATATGTTAGCATGGTAATTATTGGGATTGATACATAAATGTTGATTAAAGGTTTCTCTTTATGTTCGAACTAAAGTTTTATTTATATACTCTATTTAAGTTGAGTAAAGAGAATCAAGTTTGTAGGTATTATAGCTATAGGATTATGAATTCCTTTGTGTTAAAAAATTATTGGAATTGAAAAGAAGATGAGTGAAATATTCTTCATTTCCAACACCTTCGGATGAGATGACATTACACATAATATGCCACATTAGTTGTGAGGGAAGACACAAGTTGGTGTTTGGATGTATTAGGAATAAATTGAATAAAATACACTCATTAAGTTACAAGTTAACTATTAAGAGAACAAATTTACTAATTACATAATGAGGAGGTTGCAAATCCCCCGAAAAAAGGAGAAATCATTGAGGTAGAGGCATCCCTGTCAAGCTCAATGGCATGTTATGATAAATCAAAATATGTTTATGTGCAAATGATTATTGGTCTACATTGCATACTTCATCTTATATAGAGAATATGGACAACTTGGTGAACTATTAGTATGTACCCTCTCCCATGATTACTTCAAAGGTTTTTTTTTAATTGAAGAGTCTCAAGAGATAACTTCATCTATGCCATCATTGTGTGAAATCAAAATATATTCATGTGCAAATGTAAATTAGTTAACATTGCATACTTCATCTTGTATGGAGAATATGAGACTTGTTTAGATGTGAAGTTGGGAATTCTTCTAGTGAAATTAAATTGTCTATGAGAGAGATATTGTTGTGGGCATATCATAAAACATAAACCAATGAAATGATTTGAAATCTTATGAATGAAAACAATTATTTACAATTCACCATACCTATTCAAAATGATCTCTTCTTGCAATGAAAACTTGTAGTTTGAATGTATCCACTAACTTCCAATACCACTGAATATGTTTGTTAGATTCCAAGAGTGATCTTCTATCCAATAGATCAAAGAGTGATGATTGAGTGTGAGCCCAATTGCAGAGTTCGATAGCACAAAACGCGTGAATAGTTGTAGAAAACCTATGAAAATTGGTAGCAATCCCGAGAATCTAGATCTCTATTTTTTTTAAACTAGTAACAGGTGTGTGCACGTGTATTTGAGCACGCACATGGATGTATAAGAGCACACACACTCATTAATGCATACGCACAACGAGACACGTGCGTGCTCCTACCTAACATTAACAACATTTACTCACTAATGTTTACCCCAATTAATAACTAATGTTCTTCAACAATGTCTTGGTATTCACACATTTACGAGTATTTTTACAATATAGTCTTCACCACTACTTTCTTCTTAGGCCCATGGGTGCCATTATGAGGTCTTAGGCTCCTTACCTATGGCTAGTGGAGGGTAATGTAGGCATCCAACACTGACCATCATCACCATCATATTCATCATCATTGTAATCATCATCATAATCATTGTCATCATAGTCATCCTTATCATCATCATCATAGTCATCATCATCATCATTGTCATCATCCTCGAATCAAACTTGGAATGGTTGCTTGTTATATATAAATAACGGGATAGATAAAGCTCTGTCAATAAGTCGTCAATCGTGTACTGAGAAAAATGCAGAGAGTTCTTGTGCGAGCTGACACGTCAAAATCTTGGACGTGAGTTCCATGAGTAATATTGACAGCTACTATTAAGAAAGAAGAAAGCATCGGGCTCTGTGGACTCTACAAAATCCTTCATTTTTCAAATTTTATAGATGTGATGTTGAAGGGGCCACACTGTATGGGGTATCAAATGGCTTACTATAAATATTGATTACTAAATCTTGAAAATGGGCGAAATCTGATTACTAATTATTGAAAACTATCGAAATTATTAATACACATATAAACACTCATTACACTGATGGCCACACATTTGTTTGAATGTTTCTGGTACTAAATGATTTGTTCTATTCTATGGACTGTAAATTTGCAGACATCGATGAAAAACCGTCACATGAAAAGAAACTCATGAGTCACCATCACTACAATATTGGAATTTTAATCACCCCCATTACTTTGAAAACACCCTTTTGGCATCATTTATATAATAAATTCACTATCTTCAAGAACAAAAGCTCAACTAATCAACATCTTACCCCCTAGGACATCATACAAGACTAAAGAGAGCACAAGATGAACCGAGACGACTTATCCCATGAGGAACTCTAGGGATAACTAATTCAAGATGAAGTGTATTTTCCATCATATCAAAACAAGTGCCAAAAATGCTTTCTAAAAGGAGGTTGAGCTACTACACTAAGCTCAGGCTCAACTTTCTGCACTAAGCTTAGTCTCAACTTTCTGCACTAAGCTCAGGTTTAGCTTTCATCATAATCATCATCATCATAGTCATCCTCCTCCTCATCATCATAGTCATCATACTCATCATCATCATTGTCATCATCCTCATCATCATCGTCACCATCATTGTTCATCATCGTCATCATCGTCATCATCATCATCATCAGCCTCCTCCTCCTCCTCCTCCTCCTCCTCCTCATCCTCATAGTCATCATCCTCCTCATCTTCATCATCATCCTCATCCCCATCATCACCATCATAGTCATCATCCTCATCATCATCATTGTCATCATTATCATCATCATTATCATCACCATCATAGTCATCATCATTCTCATCATCGTAACCATCATCATAATCATTTCCATCATATTCATACTATTCATGATCATCATCATCATTATCACCACCACCACCATCATCATCATCATCGTCATCATCCTCATCCTCATCCTCATCCTCATCATCATCATCATAGCCATCATCCTTATCATCATCATTGTCATCATCCTGATCATCATCATCATCATCCTCCTCATCCTCATCATCATCATCATCCTCATCATCATCATCATCATCATCACCACCATCATTGTCATAGTCATCATCCTCATCATCATCATTGTCATCATCCTTATCATCATCGTTGTCATCATTGTTCCTCATCATCATCGTCATCATCATCATCATCACCATCATTGTTCATCATCATAGGCATCCTCATCCTCATGCTTATCCTCATCATCATCATTGTCATCAACATCATCATCCTCATCATCGTAATCATCATAATCCTTGTCATCATAGTCATAGTCACTGTGATCATCATCACCATCATTGTTCATCATCATCATCATCGCCATCATCATCATTGTCATCATCATCATCATCATCATCATCATCATTGTCATCCTCCTCCTCCTCATCATCATCATTCCATTGCAAATTATTGAAAATAAAATCAAAGCAAAGTTTCAACTAAACCTATCATCATCATCATAGGTCCTCATCATCATTGTCATCATCATCATGATCATCATCATCACCATCATTGTTCATCATCATCGTCATCGTCATCATCATCCTCATCCTTCTCATCATAATCACATCATCATCATCATCATCATCATCATCCTTGTCATCATCATCATAGTCATCATCCTCATCATCATCATTGCCATCATCTTGATCATCATCATCCTCCTCCTCCTCCTCCTCATCATTACCATCATTGTCATAGTCATCATCATCATTGTCATCATCCTTATCATCATCATCATCATCATCATTGTTCCTCATCCTTGTCATCATCATCATCACCATCATCATTATTCATCATCATAGTCATCACCATCCTCATCCTCATCATCATCCTCATCATCAACAACATCATCCTCATCATCGTAATCATCATAATCATCGTCATCATAGTCATAGTCATTGTGATCATCATTGTGATCATCATCATCCTCATCCTCATCATCATTGTTCATCATCATTGTCATCGCCATCATCATCATCATCATCCTCATCATCATCCTCATCATCATCATCATAGTTAACATCCTCATCATCATCATTGTCATCCTCCTCCTCCTCCTCATCATTGTTCATCATCGTCATTCCATTGCAAATGCTTGAAAATAAAATCACTGCAAAGTTTCAACTAAACCTATCATCATCATCATCATCATCATAATTGGTTCTCACCATTGTCGTCATCATCGTCATCATCGTCATCCTCATCATCAACATCATCATCATCATCACCATCATTGTTCATCATCATCATCATCATCATCATCCTTGTCAGCATCATCATAGTCATCATCCTCATCATCATCATTTTCATCACCCTGCTTCTTATCATCATCATTATTCATCATCATCATCGTCATCCTCATCATCCTCATCATCATCATCACCATCATCATCATCATCATCATCATCATCCTCATCCTCATCATCATCATCATAGTCATCATCCTCATAATCATCATTTGCATCATCCTCATCATCATAATCACCATCATCGTCATCATCCTCATCCTCATCATCATAGTCATCATCCTCATCATCACCATTGTCATCCTCCTCCTCCTCCTCATCATCATTGTTCATCTTCATCGTCATAGTCATCATCATCATTCCATTGAACATGCTTTAAAATCAAAGCAAAGTTTCAACTAAACCTATCATCATCATCATTGTTCCTCATCATTGTCATCATCATCATCATCCTCATCATCATCATCACCATCGTCGTCATCATCACCATCATCATCATCGTCATCCTCATCCTCATCATCATCATCATAGTCATCATCCTCATCATCATCATTGTCATCATCATCATCATCATCATCATCACCATCATTGTTCATGGTCACTGTCATCATCGTCATCATCATCATCCTCATCCTCATCATCCTCATCATCATAGTCATCCTCCTCCTCCTCCTCCTCTTTATCATCATCATCCTCATCCTCATCATCATAGTCATCATCCTCATCATGTTGGAATATATTATATTCCTTGGAAGGTAATAATTTCTTTGTATTATGTCAGAAGTTGTTTACAATCTTTGTAAAAGAGTAATACATTTAAACCATAGTTATATGGTGTTGTATTTACTTGTGTAGAGTATTTGTCCATGGTATTGTATTAAGAGATGTTATTTTAGAGAATTATATTATCCCACATGCAATATGTGAGAGTAATTCCTCCTCATCTCTTAGTATATAATAGGGTCAAGTGAGTCTCTACATATCATGCATTCTTGATGTAGTAGTGGTACTATTGTGACACTCTTGTACATAATCTGTATTCTTTGGGGTATTTGTGATTTTATCTCTTGTAAGATTGGAGAAGACATTCTGGAGATGACAAAATACTACCTTCCTGTGTATGTAACCCATTAGGGTGAACTACGTATATTTGTGTTCTCGTCTTTTTCTTTTCCTATTGTTATCTTTTATGATATGTTGTTGATTGCTTAAATATGTTAACTAGTTTAGCTTGACTCTACTATTCTAACATGGTATCAAAGTAGGTTGCTATGATTTAATACCTTCTATATCTTTCAATCAATAATGATTATCATTTGGGCATTGTCATTTTGTTGTAGATTTGCTTTCTATTTGGTAGCCATTAGGCTTCTCTTCAGATCTGGGCATATTTCTGCATTTTTTTTTTACCCTACCCTAAATTGTTGTGTAATTTTTTTTGCATAATTTTTTCAAGGGTTTCTTGATGTTTTTTCTGTAGATCTACATAATTTCGGGGCTCTCCTCAAGGAGATCTTTCTTTTGATTATAAAAATGACAGTTATAAAAAAGGGTCGTAACTTGGTAAGTTTTTACCAGAATTTTTATTATAACCTGTTTTTTGGAATTGAAAAAGCTACTTTGGATGCACCCACGTAGCCAGAACAGAAAACTAGGTATGTTTGGGCTTCCTTTCGGTAATAAAAATTATAGCTATACAAAATCGCCATAACTTGGTAATTTTTTACAGGTTTTTTTATTATAACCTATTTTTGGAATTGGAATAGCCATTCTAGATCAACCCACGTGACTAGAACAGAAAACTGGGCATTTCTAGGCTTCCTTTCGGTAATAAAATGGTAGTTATAAAAAAGGGTCATAACTTAGTCATTTCTTATCGGATATTTCATTATAACCTATTTTTGGAATTGGAACAACCATTCCGGATCCACCTACGTGACCAGAACAAAAGAATAGGATTTTTTGGCCACATTTTTTCAAAGGGTTGTAAGTAAAAGTTTCTCTTTCCTTTACTATTTTTCTAACTGTGTTTTTTGTAGATTCAGATAAGTACGGTGAAGTACTTAAGTTTTCTGTTATTCATTTTTTGCATTTATTTTTTCTTCTAATCATGTTTATTAAGATCTATTATTTCTTGTTCTTGTTATATATTTGTCTAACATTTCTATATGGAAATATTGACATCTTTTAAGGGCATGGATCTCTAGTATTTTGTCATGATGATAGCTATAAACCATCTAATGCTCAATATTTTTTAAATATACTTAATAATTAATTTGTTCTTTTCTTTGTTTTGTTTATAAAAAACATTTTTATAAGAACAATCTCATATGTGTTATCTAGTGATTATTATTTACTTTATTTATATGTTATTGTTGACCTTTGTGTAAAAGAAATTTCATTATTTTATAAGTAATATCTTTATGATCATTATATGCTCTTGCTAATTAAATTCTTAAGTAAAATCATTTTTTTAATCTATGTAATATCATAATTTTTTAGCTTGTCTACAATCTTATGTAAAAGAGTAATACATTTAAACCATAGTTATATGGTGTTGTATTTACTTGTGTAGAGTATTTGTCCATGGTATTGTATTAAGAGATGTTATTTGGGAGAATTATATTATCCCACATGCAGTATGTGAGAGTAATTCCTTCTCATCTCTTAGTATATAATAGGGTCAAGTGAGTCTCTACATATCATGCATTCTTGATGTAGTAGTGGTACTATTGTGACATTGTTGTACATCATCTATATTATTTGGGGTATTTGTGATTTGTTCTCTTGTAATATTGGAGAAGACATTCTGGAGATAATAGAAGACTGCCTTCCCATGGATGTAAGCCATTAGGGTGAGCTGCGCATATCGGTATTCTCTTGTTCTTTTATTTTCCTATTATTATCTTTTATGATATGTTGTTGGTTTCTTAGATAGGTTAACTAGTTTAGCTTTACTCTACTATTATAACACATCATCATCATTTTCATCATCATAATCATCATCATTATCCTCACCAGCATAGTCATCAACATCCTCATCGTCGTAATCATCGTCAACATATTCATACTATTCGTGATCATCATCATCGTCGTCGTCGTCGTCATCGTCATCATCATCATCATCATGATCATAGTCATCATCATTTTTCATCATCATCATCGATGTCATCATCAACATCATCATTCCCATCATTGTAATCATCATCATCATCAGTATAATCACCATCATTATCATCCTCATCATCATCATCACCATCATTGTTCATCATCATCGCCATTGCGATCATCATCATCATCATCATCATATTCATCATCATCATTGTCATCCTCCTCCTCCTCATCATCATCATTGTTCATAATTAGGGTGCATCCACGGAGGTGGGTTACATTTTTTGGCAACGCAAATTCGGCAAAAACAGAAAAACGCACCTCGATCGAGTTTTTAATAAACCCTCGATCGAGGGTTTATAAAGCGTTCAATCGAGGTTTTGTTAAACGCTCGATCGAGGTTTTTGTAAACCCTCGGTCAATGGTTCAAAACCTTGATCGAGAGTTAAAAAAACTCAATGGAGGATTAAATTATACCTCGATCGAGCATCTTTAATTGCCTATAAATAGGCAACATGCCCATCATTTAATTGGATATGGATATGAACTTCCTTTGATGGATATTAGTCGTAGAGTAATTGGGTTATAGATGTAATTAATCACATCTATGACTCCAATCAATTACATCTATAACTCCAATTACTTTACAACTAATATCTATACATAAAATTTAGGGGAACTGACAGTAGTAATGCATTTACTTGTTTTTTCTTCAAGGTATGTACTATTACCCTCAAGTATCATTCTTATAGTTGAATTATGTTTTATTAAATTTTATTATCATAGAATTCTATGTTTGATTTTAATTAATTTTTGGGTGTCCATATTCATGTGCACACTCGAATATGTTTTTAGTTAAAGTTTTGAAAAACTCGATTAAGCTACCAGCTTGATCAAGCTTTTCTTAAACTCGTTCGATCAATGGTTTTAGAGACCTTGATCGAAATCATAGCTTGATCTTGAGATTGTATTTCCATATGCATCATGTAAAGTTTCATTTAATGAAGTCTTACAAAAGATGCTTGGACACCCTGTATTTCGAATCCCCATTTGAATTCATGGCATTGAACATTTTCAATTCTTGTCAAAATGAGAATTAGTATCATGTTTAGTTTCCATACTTTTTGTTTTTCAGATCTCACAGTCGCCATAACACATTTTCTTTTATTTATTTTTCTCCACTCTTAGCATTATGAAACACCAAAACAATTAGTCACGTGTTATTGATGTAAATTCTAATGTCATTCAATAATTTATTAGCAATATTAAATGCAAATGTGTGACACAATAAAATTTTTGAAAAGTAAATAATGGACATTGATATAACCCAAGGAAATGAGGTCATATTTTTTTTTCATGCTCACATTTTCATCTCTCTAAAGGTACTAAAAATACTTTGCTCCCTTGTATACAAAATTTTATTTTAAAAAACTACAATTATGTGATATGACTCTGAATTTAACACTAATTTTTACCTTAATCATCCTGTTCTATTCCTCCCCGGGCTCTAAGATTCAAATATCTGACCCGAGGATATATATCGTAGGTATTGTAATGTAGTCCTGAGAATCCAGTTCGAATGGATACAACTCGCCTAAGTTCAGCTCATCAACTGAATGGAATCCATCATTGCTCTCCTTGGTTCAATGCAAAAAGAATACTATGGAAATGATGCATGCAATTCAGTTGATGAGTTGAACTTAACCGAGTTGTGTCCACTTCACCTGGATTCTCAGGACTACGATCTGATACCTATGATATAGATCCTCGGGCCAGATATTTAAAGCCCAAATCCCAGGGCAGAATAGATCTGGACAATTAAGATAAAACTTAGTGTTTTCAAAGTCATATCACTTAATTGTAGTTTTTTAAAATTAAAAATGATATACGAAGGAACAAATTATTTTTAGTATTTAAAACCTTTCACTACATTTCTGTAACTCTAATTATGATCTTCAATTCCTACACCCCCCCCCCCCACTACTGCTCCATTCAAGCTCTGTTTTGTGTTTTGAAGTAGTTTAATGAACATTAAAAAGATTTTAACAATCCATTTCTCAAACCCTTGGCCCCATGGTGGTTTGTACCAGAGACTTCTGGTTTCCAAGTAAAATGACGAAAGGTTTATTAGTAGAATAAGCTGGCAATGTCATGAATGTTTTTTTTGTTTAAATTTCTAAGATATTTATTATTTGCAGAGTTGGTCAAATCAAATGATGTTGAAATTCCTTATGTCCATTTTGTTAGTTGGATCCTAGAATCCCATTTCTAAAATTTCCTACATGGGCATAATCTTCTAGATAGGGCATTCATGGTGGTGAGCGTGCATATAAAACCTTCGTAGTCATGTACGAAGATTTTTTTTTCGAATATTTAAAAGAACCTTGATTGAGGGTTTCTGAAAACCTTGATCGAGGGCCGAAAAAATAGAGAATTAGCCCTCTTACAGGAAAATCAATGTTTCTCTGTGTCTTCTAGGGGTGTAAACACTACCATTCATGACACACAACTGAGTGGAGTTCATACTGATAGATTCATCACCGAATCCTCTATCCATTGAGGTATCATGCATGCATTTTGGCATTCATATATGTTTTTTTTAATTACTTCTAAAACTTACACTTAGAAAACATGACAACAACTTCGAAGCTGCTCAAAGAAAAATCTGCAGGGTGAAAAATACACATTGAAAATTTTCTGAAAAATACACATCGACGCGTCGTCTTCAAAAGGGTATCTTTGGATTTTCAATTTTTGAAAACAGTGAAAAAAAATCTAGGATGGACACACATGTGTATAAAATGATATTGAAATCAGATGTGGTCACTTTTGAAAAATAATAAATAATTGTATATTGTGAAATAAATTAACAAAAAATATGCAAACCATAGTGCAATTTGTGTAGATCATGCTCGTATATATTTTTTTAAATTATTAATGTAAGATTGATTTATTGGGGATGGACATGAGGCACTTATTAACTTCTTCAAATTTTAAAGGTCACACAGTTCATTAAATACAATATTTCACACATTAAATGACATCAAAATACTTTAAAAAAAAATATCATTGGGAAGGCAACATAATATTATACAATTTGTTTTTTTACTACAAGTCAAAATTCACATGGCATATATGCGTTTCGAGGGCTTCTATCTAGAACATGAGTAAAAAATCAGGTTTTCATTGCCAAATTTGGCCAAAAAGTATTACCCACCTTCATGGAATCACCCATCATCATTCCATTGCAAATGCTTGAAAATAAAATAAAACAAAGTTTAACTTAACAGATGTGCACATGTGTCTTGAACACGTATGCACTTCTAGTGCATGCACGTTACGTTTAAAAAAACATGCACGCGTGATTTAAATTTAGAATTTTGGTAGGCACCTTTTTTCCAACCTATGTGGTGGATGATTTGGCTGCTTTGGTTTTAGGTTCAGGTTTCCAAACCAAGTGGTTTGGACTGTCTTATGATATAAAACATGTTTTGTACCACTTCTCGTATTTCATGCATGATTTTGCATATGCCATGCTTGTCCACTGCTAATGAAACTTCACACACTTGTGTAACTCTATCTGTAGATTCTGAATATGTAATTTTTATTTAAACCTATTAATTTTTTCTATTTTTTTATTTAATTTCAAATGGACTAACGTCAATATAACACAGAAGGTAGTTTATTGGCTCCGTCCATAACTTTTGATTAGCTCGCCTATTTAGAAAATGGAAAAGAACCTACATAAGAAGACACAAAGACCTACATCCTAAAAAACAAATATCGTTCATTGACTATGTTAAGACCAAGATGTCGTGGACCAATGCTCGACCTTGTCATTTTAGGGAATCACTAACTTCTTTAATTTATATATATATATGGAAAAATAATGCTACACTAGACACACATGTTATCTACAACTTTGTATAATATTTTTTCACAAAACTCTACCATTTGCATACCAAACGAGTGGACCAACGCAAACATATTTATTATTTTTTGGGAAAAAAATAACATATCAACCTAGGAAGAACCTCATTTTTGGGGATTTATACTTAGTTTACTGAAATAAAAGTTATATATTCCAGAAGGTAATATGATTGTCCATGTTTCATATTCTTATGCCATATTCCAAAAAGTTGTGTAGGTACCTCTAATATTGATTTTTGACATTCAGATTTTTGTTTTTCCAGAAGTCCATTGCAACGAATGTGTCATAAGTGACCAGCATTAGCTTGCACTAGCCCCCTTATATTTTTATTTTGGGTATGTTAGGAAAACCCTTATAATTTATAGATTAAAGAAAATTATTATCTCTTAAAATAACACCATATTATTTAGAAATATTAGTATTTTGATCAATGTTAAAAGTATTTGAAATATTAGTATTTTGATCCATGTTAAAAGTATTTTAGATGATGGTGGTTATTGTTAACTTTCATTAAAATTAATTTTGGAAAAAAATGGTAAAGAATTACTTGGTTTTCTTTAAACTTTAATTTTTATTTTTATTTTCAATTAAAATAATCGTGAAGGTTTGTTCTTATTTTAGCAATGCTGATTTTTTCTAGAGATACTTTTGATCTTCTAAATTGGAGTTGATAAATCGGAAAGCGACCTCTTCCTAGACTTCCCAATGTTATGTGGACTGGCAACCTCACTTAAGTTGCAAGTTGTTTTGACTAGAATATAAATACATAAATGTGTCAAAATATATGATTTTCAAATCAAATTATTTGTTAATTTGACATAAAATTTAATTAATATAATATCTAATATTTAATATTAATTTTTTTAAAATACAATATTAAAAAAACATGTGTTAAGTAACATTTAATCTTGATTTTATACATTAAACCTAATACTATCTTAACATAAATACTTATTTCAATCATATGATGATGATGATGATGATGACGACGACGATGACGACGATGATGATGACTTTTGACACAAATACTTATTGTTATCATATATTCCCCAATGGTGATGATGGTCCTTTGAGACCCATTTGGTCTATTGGACCTTAAGAAAAGAAATAAATTATTTAGATTTCTGTAAAAATTTGATTCTTATGATTAAAAAGCTTAGAAATAAGTGTACCTAGGTCACCATAGTTTTGACAAGTTAAAAGATCATGAAGGTTATAATTGTAGCAAATTTTTAGAAACTATGATTGAATGTGGGTGTACGCAGGGCACTCTAAAAGAAAGTGCGTCCATCCTCAACAATCATAGAATTAGAGAGCTAGAAAATCCTTTCCTCCTATGGTGTTTTAGGAATTGACCATTGCCTTGTTTTTATATTAATATCATGGGAGTTCATTCATTTCTTGGTTGTATTAATCTTCTTCTTTGAACTAGTTAAGAATGGTCTTGACTAGAATTTAAAACAATTTTAGGGAGTCCTTGGTCTTCCATGAAATATTTGTAATATCCCGAATTTTGACCTTAACTATAATGGGCATGAGTCCCATTTCATATGAGGTAATTTGATGTTTATGTTTGTATATTGGGCGTAATGCCCCACTACACACGATTTATGTTGGTTAGTTATATATATTGGGTGTAAGCCAATGCATATGTTTTATTATCTTGTATACGATTATATATGTTGGGAATGGACCCTAATGGATAGGGCTTACTGTCATAGTACAATGTACTAGATGTATTATGTGATTTACCTTAATGCATATACTGAGATTATTATTGTGATGAAATGTATAAAATACTGAATGCATGATTGAGTTCTATAATGTGTTGGGTGTAAACCTTGAAGCACATGAGTGATGAGATTTTGTGTTGAGCGCAAGCTCTAGAACACATGAGTTATGAAATATTGTGTTGAGTGTAAGCTTTGGACCACATGAGTTATAAGATTGGAAGTGTTGGGGATAAGCCCTAGATAATTCCAAATTGATGTTGAGCATAAGATTTGGAGCATCAGATCCTTGGCCATTGTATCCCTAGGTGTATTATACAAGTACATCCTAGACTTAGTGTTGAGCAAGAGGCTATGGAATTGGACTAAGTGTAACTCCCAATTTACAGTGTTGAGCTTAGGCTCTAAATGGCACTTGGAGTTACTGAAATTAAGTGTGTTGAGTAAGAATGACTCTGAATAGCACCAACCCTTGTCTTACTTATTTTGAGTTGATTAAATGAAATTTAAAATCTACTTCTCATCAAGTACTGGAAGAACTACCACGATACACGAGGTAATCCAACATGCGAGGAGGATCTAGAGATGCCTAACGTTTACCAACCCTACCTAAGGCCTTGAATAAAATAAATAGTATAAACTAAGGGAAGCATCAAATAAATGAGACTATGTTATATGACACATAAATAAATATTAAAGATAATATGTAAAGCTTATAAATATTATGAATAAAAGAATAATTTTATATATATATATATAGGGAAATAAAGAAACTAAAATAATAAACAAAGGGTGTATGTATTTATTATTAACTAAAATGATTAAATAAATATTCCATTGTAAAGTTCAAATTAGGAACTAGTAAAAATTTTCTAAGCTAAACAAAATAATTATTAAATCCACATAAATCAATTAAAGATTATTTTCAAGAAAATAATGGACTCTTGATCGATTTGAAGTTTAAAACAAATTCCCTTTCTTAAAATATTTTCTATAAAGACCCAAGCCAAGACTCAGGCTTGGGGGGATCTAATCATTATTCCAAAAATTGTTTTCGAGAGCATTTTCAAAAGCAAGCATTCTTATATAGAGTATGATATTCCATATAAGAGCAACCTCAACTTTAGGAGTTCTAGATCACTTGCATGTTGGAGCCACCTTGGGAGAATCCCGATTAGAACCAAGAATGGTTCTAGGTCATGATTGGGAGGAACATGGTAGTTCCAAAGTTATTTGGTTATCAGATCTAAGGTTAGAAGTATCTAGGGTTTTATTAATTCTTTGTGTTTAAGTGTACAGGTTTCATAACCATTAAAAATATGAATAGTTGCAGGTATGAGTTTTCTACACCTCCCAGTTATATTAATTATGTTTGCAAGTTATACTTATAGTTATTATGCTCTAGATTAAAGATATGCAAAATTTACTTTCCAGTTGAATATGTGCTTTAGGTTGTTTCATTTTTTTAAATTAAAACTCAGCCTTTAAATTCTTAGATAGGTTTTAGGATTAAATTTCTCTTAGAATTATATTTAACCAGTTCTTAGAAGTTGATGTTAAAGTTTTAATCTAGATCTAAACCCTAGTTTCTAGATAAAATTAATAATCATATCCCTGTCAGCATTTTATTGAAACTAAAACCCTTAGGTATATTTTTACAAACTACATGTAGAGGTCTATGAAATTATTTAAAATTAAACTAGATATTAACTAGAAGTAGCTAACTAAAACAAAACTTAACTAAACTCTGCTCAAATAATAAAAAAACCAATATACAAATTAAATACATATTCCTAAACATCCAAACCAAGGATCGAATCCCTTAAAACCAAAATCAAACCCATAAGATAATGTGGTACTGGCATATTACATTTTCCAGCGAACGCAAACATAGAATACATTTATCCTATCTACATAAAAAAAAAAAAACAATTAAATTAACAAACATATCATTATATTATACTACAAAGAGAACCAATAAGCGAATGTCTAATGTCAAGTTAACCAAATCAAATCTCATACGCTTCAGCTAAAAGAGTGTTGAACATTTATTAAGTAAATAAATAATCATAAACACCATATCTCTTCTATAAAAAACTTATACATATCATTAACCATCATGACCTAAGGTCGAGCCACATAAGCTCTTTCTAATCTCCACTAATACGAATAATAATGTTAAACAGTGCCAAATAAAAATCCATGACTTATTAAACATTAAACCCGAGCCAATGAACGAAACAAGATCGAATTGCATAGATCCTGGATGGAGCGATAAACATATTTAAACAAATAAACAAACCATATAAAAATACAACCTAGTATCGATTCCTTTAAACAAAATATCATAAGCTTGTATGCTTAAAAACTAAAATATAAACCCAACATACAGGCTGCACTTTCCAAGCCGTTACGGTTGTCCGTAAAACAACTAAAGCATCATAACCAACATACATATAGAGCTAGGATTTCCTCGGTAACCTATAGAACTCATTTGTTAAGAACGTAGACCCAAATTTCTCCAACAAAAAACCAAAACCAATATGAAGCAAGGGAACTGCCTTCGTCATCTTTTAAGAGAGGTAAAATATCTAAATTAAAACTGAATTAATCCATTAATAGAGAAACTTCCATATAAACCTTGAATCAATTAGATAAATAGCATCAAGGTTTAAAATGCCACGATAAATCCACAGTCAAACAACAATATCAAAGTAGTGGTATCGTAGTGCCCCTCCAGAGCAATGGAACTGATACAATTTTAGAAACGCATCCATAAAAAAAATCACAGAGCTCGTAGCATACACAAAACGTAGAGCCGAGTCATTTTAACTAAATTACCATTGCTTTTATACATTTCAAAGCCATCAAAGTTTACAAAGTCACATCTAGGAAATGAAAACACCCAAACATGTAGAGAACCCCAAACCCAAATCTACAGGATAACAACCTAAGCATTATTATCATCATTTCCCCAGACCCAAGATCGAAACCCAACAAGGTGGCTGATTACCACCTCACAATATAGAAATCCTGCAACCGTGTAAAAGACCAAGCAAATGGGTAGAGGCCCTTCCACATGTTTGACCCATATTTGCACAAATCAACTTCCTTGCTAGAACATTGCAGATCATTTTCACTACCCCCAAACCTGCAAAACCAAAACCCGACAATCATGAGAAGTAAGCATTTGAACTTTAAAACAAAACAAAATTTGGAAGAGTGGAACCATACAAGAAAATTTGCATTCATGTAAGCGTTTCATTCCAACATTCACTAGTGGAAAATGAGAGATTAGTGACCAGGAGACCAAAAATTTGGTCACCACAGTCTCCTAAAAGGGACAAATGACCAAAATTGATAATTCTAAGTGATATGACTAAAAATGACAAAGATAAATGACCACTTTTGGTCACGATATAGAAACGAACTAAAAACGACCAAGATAAATGACCAAATTTGATCACGGGATATGTAGACTACAAATGAACAGACAACAATTGGTCATTTAATTGGTTATTTTTAGTTGTCACTCCGACAATGGAAAAAAATACAAATTTGATAATGAATTTGTACATTTTACTAAATTCTAATACTACAGATGGATTCAGAGACTCTAATCCATCTGCAATGTTAGAATTTAATAAATTAATAATGTACTGCCACAACTCAACATGAATTAACCAAATTAATATATATAAAATATACATTAGTGGCCCTGAATGTGCATCTATAGGGGGGTCTCTGAATCCATCTACAATGTTAGAGTTTAGTAGATTGTAGACAACATCATGTGTCACAAATCCAATATTGACACCAAATTAACTATGATGATGTCCTAAGTGTGAGCTATGGCTTATATATTTGAAAATAACTATAGAAATATACCTATATAAATTTGTTTTTAAATATTTTATATATAAATAATATTAATTATTAAACTATTATTAAACAAGTTCCCTACATCGACATAAGATAAACCTCATTGCAAAAAGTGGCCATGAAGAATATGAGAAATGTGTAAACAATTATAATATAGACTCGATTTTTATTAATGTCATATAATTATTTTAATATCTATTTTAATGTATTATACAATATAATATGTAATAATCATATAATAAATAATGGTCCATGGACAATAAATTTATTATAAGACTCATGGTCCATGTGTAGGGCCCTAAACATAATTACTTTACCTTACAAGTGAGATATGGTAGCCATTTCAATATTTTTAACATTAACGATGGTTATCATGGCTTAGACCATGCTCTATGAACTAAGTTTAGGGCCTAATACCATATTAATTTTCTATGGCTCTTCTCTCCGCTTAACTCTAACAAGTAATATCTTTCCTACTTCAGAACATTAGTATTGAGGCATCCCATCAAGAAACCATGCTTATAAGGAAAGAAGTACAAATCCCTGAAACAGATTCAACACCCATAGTTAAAGTACCAAAACTAATACTTCAAATGAAAAGGTGAGACATCAAAATCTGATTGAAAAACCTTGTAAAGTAAGACTGCCTGAGTACATAAAATCCATCAGGATAGCTCACAAATCTTGCAATGCTAGATTTCGACAGATGCAGATGCTAGGAGATAGAAGGGTTTCCAAGCATGAAACATAGCATTTGGATGAGGGTTCTCAATGCCAGTGATTATCCCAAATTGCAATACACACATTATATATATATAACAAAACATTATTACATAACAATATAAAAATTATAATATGGGACAATGTTATATATAACAAAAAAAAGGTCACACAATCTGTAATAATAAAGACATTAAAAAAACAAAAACATATTGGTTTGGTCATTGACCTAAAACCCAAAATCCCACAATGATATGGTGGCGGCTCCATGTGGGGGTATTCCACAATTATGAGACACGGAGGCCATTCATGCATGCATCTCCTTCACATTAAACGACAAATCATGCTATACAAATTAAAATTTTCTGCATAGAAATAAGGCGACAAATATCATAAGTTGAAGGCGAGGTGTTTGGTTGCCAGGGTTTTGCAAGCTTTTAGGTACCAATTCGAAGAGAAAGAGAAGATGTTCACTGATGGTCTATATATGCTCGAGCTCCATTTTATGCAAATAAAATTTATGTATTGAAACACTGTGAAATGGGTTTTTTTTTCATATCGTTGATAGGATAAGTCTTTTTTTCCAAGGATTCCTTCATACTAAAGCAATCAAATTCCCAATGCTCAAACTCTAGGATGTAAAATATGATGCCCTTCAACAATGGCAATTACAATACTTGTTTTTTTCTTTTTTTTCTTTTTTCTGTTGAATCGAAGCTTTTGAACTAAATCAAAGCAATGGCATCGACAACTCAACAACGAGTAGGAAGAGCCGACACTGAACTGGATCCAAACAATTTCTATTTGCAGAAGTTCATGCTCTTCGAGACACACCAGAGGTTTCATTTATTAGGGAGCAATAAGCATAAAAGGCATTTTAGAGTGCTGAAGATCGACCGGTCGGAGCCTTTGGAGCTCAATATTAGCAAAGACCCCATTGTTTACATGTAGCAGGAGATCAAGAATTTGCTACAGAGGTTCAGTGAAGGAAATCGTTCCACTGGAGGACTGACCTTTGTTACCAAGGCCTTCGGCATTACAGGTTAGTCTTTTTGTGTGCACACTTTTAATTGATCTCTGGAGAACTATGGAACCCAATTCCGCATTTACACAGCACAATACCCACTTATTTTAAAAAGGAGAGATTTGAACACTGTACCTTTATGTTATATGAATAACATGGGTAATCCCATTGTCTTTATTATCTCCTATTTAAAGTTTTGAATAAAAATTTAATTATGAGAAATTAGCCCCATTATCCTGAAAAGCCTACAAAATATTATGTTGTAATGAAATAGAAGCCCTATGAAATTCAACTTAGTGTATATAGTTATTTGGAAGCAAACTCAAATCACGACTCAAATAAAGCTAGTATTTGTATTTTTGAACAAATTAATATCATCAGTGAAGGCAATTTGGTCCCATTTGATTTGAATTACGTTTATTTTCCTAAGAGAAAGGAAATTCATATTGCACAGATCTTAGATGGGTGATATTACATATCTTACAAAGTTGTCAGAGGAAATTTAACTAAGCTAGACAACTTCTTAAGCTGTAAACCTTCACCCATATGGGAAGCTAAATCTGTTCCTCTCTTATCCAGTATACTTATGATATACAAACAAAAAAAAATCTAGTTGGTTTCCAGAAAGAAAGAAATCCACATAATAAAAAAGACCAGCAGCAAATGATACTGATGCCATTGGATGTGAGACATAAGGACTATCATGCAGAAAGATCTGGCAATTGGTTACTTCCTTAATCCACAAACAATTATCTTCTATACTCTACTTACAGTCCACCACTACCAAATCCAGAGAGATTAGATTTAGACCCATGTCCTCCATGTTGTCAGCCAGAACTGAGACTTCATTCCTTTCCTCCTTTTCCTCCAACCTCACTCCCCAATATTCCAGATATTCATAGATCTCTTCTTTCGTGGCTCTTGAAATCACATACATACTCCTGCAAGAGTTTGTGTTCTTTTGGTTCTCCCATTTTGACCCTTCCTTGACTACACCCTCTCAGCTTCTTGAATGTGGAAGTAGAAAATATCTTTCTCTCTATTGATATTACTTGGTTGTCTTGTGAATCCTTGACTCCTTAGCTATTCTAGGGTTGGCATCGAGTATTTCCCCCACTTGCCTCTCCTTCCCCAAACCCAAATTTTTTATCCCTAGACTTTGTATTCATAGGCCACTCCGAGGAGATAGACCAGCAAAGATTAAGAAATTTACTTGAATGCAAGAGCTCTCTTTGGATCATAGTCGAGTTCATTGGTAGGAGCCCGGAGCCCGCTTGACCAATTATTGAAGCAAAATCTTGTGGAAGATTGGGAATTAAATTATTAATGAGAGTACGTGTCCATCTCCTAACATCATTCACCCGAACCTGCATCCTTCTCCTTGCCAAACCATCTCTCTATTGTTGTTTTTCAGACCACTCTGAGCATGTTCTACACTTAAAGAATAATCATGAAAAATCCCTAGGTAGAGTTAAATATGGAAACCTATCTAAACAACAGAAATATTCAAATCCTAGAATCTACAAACACATTCTGTAGAAAAATAATAACAGCAAGTACAAAGATCTCAACTCTCAATCACGTCTATCTCCTATTGAATACATAAAGAAGAAAATACATCTCAATAGAAGAAAATACATTTTTATGTGGAGTTAATTTCAAGAAAAATAAGCTTCTTATTTTAACCCATGCTCAAGCCTTTAGAACCCTTAACCTCTCACTATGTTATTTGGTACCAAGTGTGGACATTGGACACTGTTCTACATGGGATTTTAGTAGAGGTGTATGTGTGGATTCATTAACAATTATATGACTTCCAAACTACCACCATGAAGCATGAAAATAGTAAAATGATAAATCGGTATAGAATTAAAGAATCTTGATACATAATCTATATAGTTTTATTTCCTAGTAGTATTTCTTCATCTTTCTAACATATGACAAGGATTGTAAAACAAATAAACACAAGGGATGTGATAAAAATGCCATGGTAGACTCTCATTGTCATTATACTGGACCGAGTATGGCCATAATTCATAATTCATGAACTATTCACCAAGTACCTATATATATTATAGACCACCATATCTTCCCTTGACAGAGCATGAGAGGGTAGATTATAATTAAAACATGAAATTTATGCCACTTGTCAATTACCTAGAAGCATAGGAAAAGTAGTTTTTTTTTTTCTCCCAGGCTTATTCTTTCCTTGTTTCTTATTTTGGGTTTTGACATATACTTGTGTACTTGAACTTGAGCATTGTAACATTGTTATTACTCTTCAAGATATGTTTTTTTGATTCTTGTATGTCCTAGTTTTGTTCCCACTCAACCAATTGCAAAAATTGTAGTGTTTAATTTTGCAAATGCTATTTGTTTTGGAGGGTGGCATCTATTGAAAGATCTGGAGGCTCATGTAGAGCACATAATTCTTCCCACTTTTTCCTATGAACACAAAAATTTTGTGGGTCCATTTTCTAGAAAATTCCCTCGAGCAAAGATCTGGGTGGCACCAAGCTTATGGAGTTGGCCAATCAACTTGCCACTTGAGTTCTTTAGAATATTTCGTTCTAGAATACTTGAGGATGAAGACATATTAACTCCATGGTTTAATAAGGTTGAGCAGAAGGTTCTTAGTTCTCTTGAAGTTGGTAAGCTCTTCTTACAATATTCCAGCTGCATGTAGTGGAAAATTTATCACTGTTAGTAAATCTAAGTAAAATTTCTCGTTATTTCCAAATTCCTACTACTCCATTGCAGCTTGTTTTTATTTTGTATCATT
The DNA here is from genome assembly GCA_001517045.1 of Pseudotsuga menziesii. Classification (NCBI taxonomy): domain Eukaryota; kingdom Viridiplantae; phylum Streptophyta; class Pinopsida; order Pinales; family Pinaceae; genus Pseudotsuga; species Pseudotsuga menziesii. The sequence continues at coordinate 56,001 of LPNX011103353.1, forward strand.
GATTCAATATTCTTAGCTTCTTTTCTAACCTTAATTTGATTAGTCTACTCTGGATATTTTCCTTGGTTAGGATCAATAAACTTCCATATCATAGAATATAATGATAGGGAGCAGTCCATGAATGGAATCTAAAGAAGAGCTTAAGTAATTTGAGAGATTGGCCTGGGAGTACATTTTGTAGCCTAATAGATCAATTCTTATAATATTATTGGATATTAATATGATATAACATATAAAATTTAGTCACACATGGCTACAGGTATTGAGCCTTATGTGGAGGTTGCATTCTACCACAAAAGATCTTGAACATTACTAGTAACAGACGCATTAGTTTATGTACGAAAACAACCACCAGAAACAATCAGCAAAGAGGCACTTCTAGCAGCAGCTAAGAATGGATTAGCAGTAAGACTATTGAGCAAATGGAAGAATGTTCCGAATGTAGTTATTGTTGACAATAAAGAAACATGGCAAAATGGTAAGTTAGATGACCCAAAATCTAAATAGGAAGATAATCAAAAGTAGTTGCTCATAACATATTTCTCTTTTCTTCTCTTTTTCCACACTACTCTGCTTCAGAGTTGTTGCCTTTGTGTTTCTCGTGCTCTTTTCCAATTTCTAAGTGAAATTGATAAACAGTAGTTGCCAAAGTCCAAATGTATTTCATGTGCAAGCTCTGTCCAAAATCAGTTTACTCCATTAGCACAGTTTGTCAATGGAGAGTTTCTGACCTGGGTTGGAGCATTGGAAACACTTTCATTTGACCACTTAATTAAGATCAGTTTACTTTTCATGCTGAATGTGTCTGTTTGATAGATATAACAGAGGGTTCTATTTGTTTGCTACGACAATTGAGTCCTTTTGTGCTGAACGGTAGTTAGGAGTTCCATCTTTCATAGAGAGGGAATGCACTTCCAATTGAAACATTCTAACACAAAATGATCATGAGTCTGAGTTGTGAACTTGTATTTCGAAATAATGGTGTTTTTGATGGTGGTTTAGAGTCTCAGACTCAAACTAGCTTCTGGGATTTTTATAGAAACTTACAAAAGATAGTGATACCAGATGGACAAAAATATTTGTACTTCTGCTCCATCCATGCACAGTCGTCACTGCAATTATTTCCCTTGTTGAACCCATCCTTCTCTAGCTCAATATAATCCTTGTGTTTTTTTTTCATGCTGAGTACAGACAGGTGCAGCAGTAGCAGTATCCACCATTGGTGTACTCTTGAATCAAACCCAATTACTATTTCAAGCTTGTCCACCAGGTATTCTTCTATGTATTACATTTTGCTGCTTTTTTTCCTCATCTTTGCTTTCAAATGTTCATGGGTGGTCATGGGCTTGACGTGCTTTTTATATTCAGTTTTTTAATCATTAATCATGTTTGCTAGATTGTCCTCCAGGACAGGTACTGTATCTTTCGATGGAGCAACTTGTTCTTCCATTACCATAGCTTAGTTTCAATGTTGTCTTAGTGCCACTTTCTTCACTACAGAGTTTCCATGCCCAATCAAAGTTTAAACAGGTTCTCTTTTCAAAATATCTGAAACTTGAACTTATTTGCCTCACTGTCTCCAGAATCCTAGATACCTATCCCAGTTTTTATCCACAATGTTAATTACAGAGAATAATTGTGATTCTTCACACAGGATTCTTATCATGTTGAAGTGATGCAAGTGATCCTGATCTCATTAAGTTACCATATTTTCAAAATTCTTTGTTCCAACTCAGCCCTATACATGGGCAATATGATTTTCACATTGAATGGCATCATCTTATAAAATATTTTGATTTTAATGACGAGTCACTATTTGAAACTGCTTGGATTTATGCACTTGGGGATTGGAAAAATTCATAATTCCTATGGTTAGTTTGGTGTCCCTAGCACTTGAGCTTCCCAATCATTTATTGGATTCAAGGTCTTTCCCTAGCGCTTGTATTTCTGTTGCTTTATTGGAATTATAGCCAAGGTTTCAAGCAAGCTTGACTATTACTTTACCACTTGGGTTAATAAGGAGACCCCATCCCTAACTTCTAGTTGGGGAAAATTTAGTGCCTATCAGTGCCCCCAAGAAACCAAGCAAAAAACATAAGGAAAGCAATGAATCTCACTCAAGCTGATAAGAACCCCATAGGCCTATTGGTGTCCTATTTTACTTTGCAGAGAATCCTGTATGTTTGATAAATGGGCTATGCTCTAAGGAATTCATTTTACATATAATATTCATCAGTATATTCTTCATAGCAAATATCCACTAGGCTTGTATAAATTGTCTTCTGAATTTTGAAATATACAACACCCTATATGTGTATGTGATCTTTTACAATATCGCCCATAACTATTGAGGGATTCTAGTTTTTCCTTTTGCATAGTATTTTTCAATTAAATTCCTTGAATTTCCAACATTTGATATGATAAATCTTACAATATTTTTGAGGATTATATTTTAATTTGACACCAAATTAGTTTGTTGTTCATATATTCCCTTCTAAAATTTCATATGGAACATTTATATCTTGGGTGCTGCCAATCTTCCTAGCACCTGCATCTTGGTTTTGCAAATAGTTTGTTATTTACTCTGCTTGCCTTTCTTACCCACTGCCTTTACTGATTAGCTTTGGTGTAATTGCTTCTTGCTTTGTTTCAACTACGAGCTTCTGTTACCATGGAAAATTATCTTCAAGGATCTGCCAATATTCTGCACTTTCACTTTTTAAAGTTGTACTTGATTAAGATAAGGAATCTTCCAAGGTGTTGTAACAAATATTAATTGTGTCAGGTCAGCAAGATAGCAAATTTGATAAGTAAGTTGTAAACATAATATTCTTATCTTTTGATTGAGACACCATTTTGTAATTCAGCCTTACCTAAATCTATTGTAGTTTCTCATAAGATTACACATATTCTATTCTTTACTGTAATTTAAATTTTAACTTCTGATTTGTGTCTTTTATAATTTTGAGAGAATGTAACTTTTGAGGGATTATTTCACCTGTCTAGAGTTGTTTATTGGTTGATTTATTATTTGGAAAAAATACATCTTATATTTACAAACATCTGATCAAAATGTGGAACAGTTCCTATAATGAACATCATAATTACTTCCTTAATGCTTACTAAAACTAAGATAAAATCATAATAAGTTGCGGGTTCTAAACATGGGCATCTTTGATCAACAAAGCACTTCTATCTAGGAGATGATGGCTTACCTCATCCTTATGCATAGAAGAAAAGGAAGACACAGAGCTATCCTTATAATTAAAAAACAAACTTAAACTTGATATTTCATATAATGAATAAGGCTGATATCTGCAAGCATTAAGGCAGTAGGAACCAAAGAGGCAATCTCCAAATAATTCATAGCACCGATGAAGCCTTCCCTGAAACAGTGTTGATTACTGATCCTCTATATATCTCAAGTGATGTTTGGAAAAACTAATATTCCCAGAAAAAATGCCTCACTATGTCGGATTGATGTTAGATAGGATAGAGGCCATCAAAAAATGGAAAACTAATATTCCCAGAAAATATGCTTCACTGTGTCGTATTGATGTTAGATAGGATAGAGACCATCGAAAAATCCACTCTTTAACAACTTGGCCATGCATGGAATCCCTTGATAGATCACTAACCAAGCATAAATATTGAACTCATAAGAAAGTCAAACAGAGGAAACATTGTGAATTCATCACACACATCTATCCTTTGGATCATTGGACAATGGACACACACCATGCATTGAGACCATACTCTTGAGCAAGAGAGTGCCAATCTTTCCAAGAGCAGGTGGGAGAATCCTACAGATGTCCCAATAAGAAAATGCTCTTCCTTCTCAAGTTGTGATCTTGATAACTAGGCATCTCCACAACACATGTACCTTGGACCCTCCAAATCTAGAGTCTAAATAGGACAATAAGCTAAATACCAACTTGCCGTGCTACACTTCTAGTGCCAATGGACTAGACATGCAACAATTTTCCAAGCTGACTGTATCCTTGTGAAGATGAGTGTTCCAGAAAATTGAAATAAATAAAGCAAGGATATAATATCACATAAACTGATTGAATTATACCTATATGTTGAATCTACATCACTTTATGTTGAAACAATTCTTTCCATGGCATTGAACCCTCTAGACATCAACAACAAACTTGGTCGCAAGATTACTTCAACAATTTTCCCAGCTGACCGTATCCTTCTGAAGATGCGTGTGCCAGAAACTTGAAATAAATGAAGCAAGGAAATAATATCACATAAACTGATTGACTTCTACCTATATGTTGAATCTACATCACTTGATGTTGAAACAAGTCTTGCCATGGCATTGAACCCTGTAGACATCTACAATAGACTTGGTCACAAGAATACTTCCCTTGGTGGCAACATCAATCAAACCAACTAGGCATCTCCACAACACATGTACCTTGGACCGTCCAACTGTAGAGGCTAAATAGGACACTAATCTAAATCCCAATGTGCTTTGCTTCCCTTCTAGTGTGAATGGACTATATGTACAGCAATTTTCCAAGTTGACCTTATGCTTCTAAAGATGAGTGAGCCAGACACTTGAAATGAGGCAAGGAGATAATATGATAATATCACATAAACTGAAAGCCCCTTGGCTTCTACCTATATGTTGAATCTACATCACCTGATGTTGAAACAATCCTTGTCATGCATTGAACCCTCTAGACATTACACAACACACTTGGTTGCAAGAATACTTCCCTTGGTGGCAACATCAATCAAACCAACGCCCCCCTCATTTTTGGGCATGGTACATGCATCCCAAGGAACCAATAGGATGCCCCCCTCTCCCGCCAAAAATTACTAAAGCCACAAAAAAATGGGCCCTACTGGGAAACCAACAAGAGACATAGTGTATGCTTGTATTGATTTATTTTTAGAATTTTTGTGCATAGAAGATGCTTTTAAAGTTATATGAATTCATCTTTCACCTTTATACTATCCAATAGTTGACATGTTTCCTCCTTAAGGATTAAGGCCTTCTGTATTCGTCTTTGTATTTTTTATTATCATGTCTTTTTATTTTCTAAGTTGTTAAGGCAATATATAAAATTATGGTGTTTTCGTTTGATCTTTTTGATGATGTATTTTGAATATAGCTCGTAGTTCTTAAAAAAAGAAAGTGAAAATGTTGTTGTTACTAGGTTTTGAATATGGATTTTCTTGATATTTTGAAATGCCAATATCCCTGCATATGGGCACATACAAACACACACAACTATAATTACCAAGATTTGAATATGGTTCTGTCTGATATTTTGAAATGTAGGATCCACACATATGCCCCTATCCTTAAGGAGTAGCTCATGTGCACACACACACACACACATACACAACTATAGCTACCAGGATTTGAATATGGTTCTGCTTGATATTTGGAAATGTTAGGATCCACACATATGCACACACTTATCCCCTATCTCTAAGGTTTAGCTCATGTGTGCGCACACACATAGATGCCCCTAGACCCAAGGATTAAGTCAAGTGGGTCCATCCATGACATTTACTCCAAATTCCATTCAAAAAATACATCCACAATATTTACTCCAAATGCCATTCACAAAATGTGAAGAAGTGCCTTGATTGGAAATAGCATCCTATGGACAGTAATTGAAACACGTATGACATGGATGGAAATTACATCAAGTCCCTTTTTTTTTATTTCAATAGAAAACACACATGTCTTACTAAAGAAGGCTTGATTTAGTTATACACTATTGATATTATTTCTGGGATAGTCTTTTTTGAGCTCTTTAGGATTGCTGAAGATGACATTTATGATAACTACATTCACAATTTCCTAATGCTGAAAGTTTTCATTGATATTGATATGCTCTCTTAATGTAAATGAACTTTTGGCTCTGAAAATATTGGAGTACAAGAAAACTTTTGGAAAATATCTTGGAAGCTTTGTGAAAATTCTTGTACATGACTATTATGCTTCTTGCTTAGACATTTCAGTGGATCTTGCATGCAAACGATATACTTTTTGTGGAGGTTGAATTGTTCTTGCAGGGTTAGAGATTTGCTTGAGGAGAGATTGTGGAGGCAACTTGCATCATCTATTCGCGTGGATCGTTTCATCTTTCAAGGAGTGATCAATTGTTAGTTTGTGCATTGAATCCTTCTCTTTAGATGACTTTCATGGCTTATTTTGAATTCGTGGATCAAATCTCACTTAGGTAGTTTGAATTTGTAGGTGGAGAGGGCACTTGAATTCATGCATTGAATTCATGTTTAACATCCCTTTATATGAGAAAGACATAATTATCATTGACACAAAGCATGTCATGTTCTAAACATTAATCTCAATCATATCTTCAGGTCTAATATATATAAGGCATACATTGGGATAACTACACTACACTTTCTGACAGTCATATACCTTAAAAAGTTTTCTAATCATTGTCATAGTGATACAGATTGGTACATTGAATTTAATAAAAGAAGATTCTAACGTGTTTATTGATGTATATGTTATTGTCACTATCAATTGCAAGGGCATCGAAGAAACATATTTTTTTGATTGCTTGGAGCATACTAAAATCATTTGAAAGCTTTGTCACATTGATATGCTTTCAACCATAAATCTGATAACCATATCTAGATATTGAAGTTAATGCATTTAGCCTTAAACACAAGCATTGTCACCTATGTTTGAACACATTACTGACATACACATTTGTATGTATTTGTGTATATATTTACATATTTCTTGATTAGCTAATTCCTCTGTTCTTTGCCAAGTGCGGGTTGCTTGTCACTTGTTTCGTTGGACCAAAGTAATGGCTTATGCATATTATTATGAGCGTGCTTTGACAAATGGTGTTCTCAACATCCAAATATGTATATGCTTCGAAACAGCTGGAAGTTCTAAGGTTGTTTTATTCAGTTAAAATGATAATAAAAACAACCTAAAATTTCCTTTATTATTTAGATAGGGAAAACCAAGGTTTTCCTTAGAGTGGGTCAAATTCATGAATTAGATGTTAGAATAACTGAGGTAATGGGAAATTCTACAAAAAATATTTAGTGCAAATTTCGTTCATATATTGATGGGAAAATAATTTCTTTCTTTGTGCAATGCTGTCATTGATCTTCAAGCCTTATGGAGAGGTATTTCATGTCCATGTATTTGTAGGTCTGCTGGTTCTAAATGTTTATGCATTTTTAGTACACCTCTTGTTTGTTGGAATTGTTTCTTTTTTTCATGTTAAATCTTGTGAAATTGCTATGTACATTTTTCAGTTATTTATTTTCTCTTTTTAGCAAGCAACAAAATTTATTGCTTAACATGTGTTGTTTGTAGGTAACCTTACTCACAAGCTTTATAACAACATGAGGAGGAAGGATGCTGTAATGCAGATATAGAAGCACATGCACATATATATAAAGCTCAGGAAGTTTAGAATCATGTGCAGTGTGGATACAGAAGCATGTGCACAGATATAAAACTCAGAAATAGGCTTTTCCATCGTGTATGAAGAGCCTGTTGCTGAGGCTTTTCCATCAACTATGAAGAGCCTATTGCTGAGGGTTTCAAGTTGCTAAGTATGGCTTAGCAACCAAGTACAAGTGGGATGGTTTAGCCATTGTAATATTTTGAAAAGTCATCGATGTACTAGATGATTTTCATGTAAAGTTTTTGAGATAGTTTTTGAGAAAACTCATATTTATTGTAATACTTGACATTTCTTATAATATAATTTGTGCGGTTTAAGAATTATATGGTTTTACTTTATAAACTACTAAAATATAATAACCACACATAAAACGACTAAAAAGGACTAAATTAGGGACCAATAAATGAGATTAATGACCGAAATTCGCATATAAAATGACCAAATATTGAGAGATGTGTGACCAAACAATGATATATAAATAACAAAAAAACGACCAAAATTTACATATCAATGACCAAAAAGCAGTTTTGGTGGCTAATTTACGGTCTTTTATTACACAACCAAATTTGGCCATATTCTAGTTTGTCGTGTGGTCATTAATTTGGTCATAAATGTGGTCATATATTTGGTATTCAGATATATAACCAAATTAATGACCAATTATATGACCAAATCAATGGCCAACCGACAAGCTATAAATGACCAATTTTGGTCGCGTAATAAAAGATCATAAATTAGCCACTAGCGATCGCCAAATCAAAACTGGTCATTTTTTTGGTCACTAATCTCTCATTTTCCACTAGTGATTCTATACCCAAACAGGGTATGCATAGCTACAATAGTGGAGCATGAACCTCCCTCAACACCAAACAAAAGGACATACAATTGACAGGAGAAAAAATATAATGCCAAGGTTAAGGCTTGATCCTTCCCATCACATGGCTCATTGAATGTGCCAGCCTGGCCTCCACTAAATCTCAAATCAAAACCCCCTTTCCTATAGTTTTCTCCATACATTATTCTATTCAAATATTTAAACTCTCTCTATAGTATTCGATATGCACATAGTTTTTAACCCTCTTTCCATTCAAGCATAAGCCATCAATACATAGTTTAAAAGTATATACCATAGTTTGAAAACTGTATTTTTACATTTAGGCTTAAACCCCTTTCTTCCTATAGTAGTGATCTCAAAGTTTTGAGCGTACGGTTTAGTATTTCTTTGACAAAACCTTTAGTGCTTAGGAAAAGATAGTTGTAGATGCTAGGATTTGTTTTCTTCACATTCATGAGCCTACATTTATAGGCGAAGTGACCTACAGTAAGATAGGTACACATGCATTAGTTCACAATGAACTAAGTAAGCCCAGTATCATAGGATCCCTTACCTTTCTGAGTGAGTCGATAGGGAAAAATCTCGCCACTCCACCCTTTTACATAAAAAGGTAAGTCATCATCTTCGTCGTAAACAAATAACAACTAGATAACGTAACATAAAAGAAAAACATGAACAAAATAACTTCAGTAGCATCAATAAACTATATAAACATGTACATAAAGTACAATCACATCGGAATATAGAATAGTGACATGTAAACATCATCATCATACATGAAACACACAAAAAGGTCAACAGTAATAGAACTTAGGCTCAATTCTTTATCCAAGTTTTTATTCCGCTGTAAAAAGAATATGTCCTTAAGATTTTAGCAGTTTTATTAGCCTATGATTTTTTTTTATGGATTTTAGGGAAATTACAAGTAGTATCAGATCCCAGATTCAAAGACTAAGACACCTAATGGGCACTAGTGAACATCCGTTGTAGAAACAAATATTTCAGAGTTGTATCTGAAATTTTGTGAACTAACCGAAAATTATTTGTTACTAAATGTTTTAATTACAATATTAAGGAGCATTCTAGATCATGAATATAGAAGAGGAAAACATATGGCAAGGGAATCTGGATTCCACAACACGAGAAGAAGAACTGGTGGTGGAATTAAATTCTGATATAATGAAAACCATACAGATTCTGCAAGCAGACTTACAAAGCTTCAAAGATGATAACATGAATGAGAGAAAATAGCAGAAAGCAATAAATGAAGCTTTAATTCAAAACATGACAGGAGTAAACCCTCATGGACAACCTACCCATTCAACCAATAAATATAGGGAAGGTTATCATTGAAAAAGGACTAGCAAACTAAAGGAAGAGGGAAGAGAAGAGCACACACCTAAGGTTCTAGAAAGAGACTATCACAGTCTTTCCAATGATAATTCAATTTCACCTTGCAAAAAGAGGCAGAAAATTTATGACAACCTCCAAGGAGAATTTCAAAAGATAAAAGCTCCAACCTATGAAGCAGAAATGAATACCCAACATAAGACTAAAGAATGGCTCCCAGGTACGAGAAAATACTTTCAAGTACACAACTAATCTAATGAGATGACATCCCGGTTGGTCATTTATAATTTAAATGAAAAAGCAACTAGATGATGGAGAGACTTAAATCATACCAAAAAGGATGAAGTAAAAGAAATCAGATGGAGTAATTTTCGTAGAATATTTCAAGAGAAATACATGTTTGAGAGATTCTTCAAGATGAAGGTGAAAGAATTTCATGAGTTAAGGATGGGATCCATGACCATGGAGGCCTTTACCAATAAATTATTGGATATGTTACATTACGTTCCTTACATAAAGAACAAAAAGGTGAAGATACAACAGTTTTTGGGTTGTCTTCATCCCAATTTTTGAGAGAGAATTCAGTTTGACATGCCTAAAACTCTAGGCACAACCTTACACAAATCTAGGCTTTATTATGAGCATGGACAACTAAGGCATGAAAAAATAAATATAATTTGAGACAGGTCTAGGACCTTCTCAGACAACCAAAAACCTGGTTTTAAACCACCGCCTTACAGAAAATAGAACAACAATTTTTCGACTAACATAAACTTCAACAAGATAGGTGCAAAGCCAAATGTTCCTACACCAAATACCAACATACCAGCAACAAAGAGAGGATCCAAGCTGCCCCACTACAAGTTAACTGTTGGAAATGCCAAGGACCCCATTATGCTAGATATTGTCTAAACAAGACTAATGGAGTCTTACACAATCTACAAGAAGACCCAATGGTAGAGGACATGTATATCACATCGAGGATCTATGCAGTACTTGATGTTCAATAAGAATACCATCAAGCCACTATGGTCAAAATAGAAAGTAAGGTTTCAAACACTTCTATTTCAATTTTTATTGATCCCGGTGCTTGCCAAAGCTATGTATCACCCAAAATTGTTGACACGTGTAAACTGAACAAAGTAAAACATGAGAAACCATGGCTTGTACAGTTAGCCACTAGTACAGAAAGAAATGTTTTAGAACTAGTAAGAGACTGTGAGGTAAACATGAATTGGTTTCAAGCTAAGATAGATATAAATATCTTAAACTTAGGATTGTACGACGTACTTATTGGCATGGACTAGTTGGAACATCACCATGTCATGCTTGATTGTCTAAACAAGTCAATATTGTGCACAGATAGACAAGGGAATCAAACAAATATTTAAGGCATACCCAAGAAGGTTTCTGTTAGACAGATATCTTCCTTACAAGCGAAGAAGTGTATAAGGAAGGGTTACAAATTTTCTACAGTGAACATCCAGGAAGTAGAATTTGAGAGAGAATAGAAAATCAAGGACTTTCCAGTTGTCGTCGACTTTAAGGATGTATTTTCCGAGGAAATAATGTGATTACCACCAAAATAGGACTTAGAATTTTCCATAGAAATGACACCAGGATCAATACCGGCTTCAAAATCCCCATACTGTATGAGCGCACTTGAATTGGTGGAGCTCAAGTTACAGTTACAGGAGTTGATTGATAAGGGTTATATTTGACCTAGTGTGTCCCCTTGGGGAGCACCTATACTTTTTGTAAAGAAGAAGGACGGTACGACATGAATGTGCATCGATTACTGCCAACTTAACAAGAAGACCATAAAGAACTGTTACCCACTCCCTAGGATCGATAACTTCTTCGATCAAGTAGGAAGAGAAAATATCTTCTCAAAGATTGAACTACGGTTCAAATACCATCAGGTACGGATCCATGATGAAGATATACATAAAACAACCTTTCAGACTGAATAGGGCCATTACAATTTTATAGTTATGCCTTTTGGGATAACCAATGCACCAAAACTTTTTATGTGCCTGATGAACAATATATTGAGTAAATACCTAAATAAGTTTGTATTGGTCTTTATAGACGACATACTACTTTAATCAAAGAGTAAAGAAGAACATGAGGAGCATCTCTGCATAGGGTGTTACAGGAACACTAGCTTTACACAAAGTTTAGCAAATGTTATTTTTACAAACCACATATACAATACCTAGGTCACATCATTTTTTAGAAGGGGATAGTCATCGACCCAGAAAATATTAAAGCCATAGAAGATTGGCCTACCCCTACCTGTGTCATAGACGTTAGGTCATTTTTGGGATTAGCAAGTTACTATCGAAATTTCATTGAGAAATTTTCAAGAATTGCATGTCCCGTGACCACTTTACAAAAGAAGGAAAACAAGTTTTTGAAGACAACCAAGTGCAAGGAAAGTTTTTCAGAAGCTTAAGAAACTTTTGACTACTGCACCGATACTATGAATTGTCCTAATGGGTATTTTGTTGTTTGCACAAATGCGAGCAAGAAAGGACATGAAAGATTCCTCATGCAGAATGATTGCACAATTTGTTACAAGTCATGAAAATTAAAGGAATGCGAACAAAATTATCCCACCCACGATCTTGAGTTAGTAGCCATTATCTACACCTTGAAGATGTGGAGGCACTACCTCATGGGGAAGAATTTTATTCTAAAGACATACAACATGAGTCTGGAGTATTTGTTTGACCAAACAAATCTAAATGCCAAGAAATCCAAATGGTTGGCCTTCCTTAGCAAGTACCACTTCGAATTAAAGCATATAAAGGGAAAGGAAAATAAAATCGTCGATGCTTTAAGTTGAAGAGCTCATATGTTATATGAGGTAAAATTAAGCCAAACCGATTCATATTTACATGAAAGGATTAGAACAACAAACAAAGTTGACCGTTTCTATATTGAAGCCCTCAAAACAATTCACTGAAGACAGGTTGTTTCAACAACAAAAGGAGTATAAGGTGGACGAGACCGGACTATTGTGGTCCAAAGATAGATTGTATGTGCCAGAAGGAGGAGACATCAGGTCCAACATCCTAACAGAGTTCCATCGAAATCCCTACTCGGGGCATCTAGGATATCAAAAAATGATATCGGCAGTAAAGAAACACTTTTTTTGGCCTATGTTAAAGACCGACATAGCATTATTCATCGCAAAATGTCAAGAATGTCAGCTAGTCAAAGCTGAGCACCAACATCCTTTGGGATTACTACAGATGTTACCCATTCCAGAATGAAAGTAGGAGGTTCTCAGTATGGATTTTATTTTACCAAAGAGAAAGAAGCAGAATGATTCCATCTTTGTAGTGGTTGACAAATTATCTAAAGTGGCACACTTTATCCCAGTTAAGTCAACCTACAAGGCAGTTCATCTTGTCGACATATTCTTAAAATAAATATTCAGATTGCATGGGATACCCAAGGCAATCATATTGGATCGATACATGGAGTTTACTAGTAACATATCGAGATATTTATTCTCCAGTTTAGAGACATAGTTAAATTTTAGTACTTCCTACCACCCATAGACAGGCGGGAAGACAGAATGGGTAAACCAAATTTTGGAAGATATGCTTAGAATGTATGTTATGAACATCCCAGAAAGTGGAAAGATTATCTACACCTCACAGAGTTTTCATATAACAATGGATACCAAACATCCTCCAAGATGATTCCCTTCGAGGTACTCTATGGCCGAAAGTGTAGAACATTGGTTACTTGGGATAGCCCGGTGGATTGGATCATGTTAGGGCCAGACTTACTAAAGGACTTAGAATAGTTAGTCACCAAAGTACAACAAAATATAAAGGAATCACAAGACCGCCAGAAAATTCATGCAGATAAGAAAAGAAAAGATAAAGATTACCAAATCGACAAACATGTTTACTTAAAAGTAAAAGTGAAGAGAATCTCATTGATCTTGGGAATATGTATAAAGTTGGAACCAAGATTTTCTGGTTCCTTTGAGATAGTATCCAAGAGAGGGCCAATGGCATATGAATTAGATTTACTTGCTCATATAAAGGTTCATAATGTTTTCCATGCATCCTTATTGAATAAATATATATATGATACTAAACATGTTATTGATTGGTCCTTACTATAGGTGGAACTAGAAGGGGAGTTTGTACATGAACCCCTTCATATTCTGGAAAAAAGAGAAGTACATCTCAAGAAGCGAACCATAGTCTAGCTAAAAGTGCAGTGGAAGCACTTTGGAGCCGATGAGGCCACATGGGAGAATGAAGAGACCACGAAAGAGGGTTACCCCAACTTATTTCATGACTTTATTACTAGTCCCTAGAACATTGGGATGGTGTTGTTCTAAGAGAGGAGGGATGTAATATCCTGAATTTTGACCTTAACTATAATGAGAATGAGTCCCATTTCATATGAGTTACTTTGATTTTTATGTTTGTATATTGGTGTAATTCCCCACTACACATGAGTTATGTTGATTAGTTAGATATATTAGGCGTAAGCCAATGCATATGTTTTATTATCTTGTATATGTTGGGCATGGACCTTGATGGACAAAGATTATTGTCATATTATGATGTACTAGATGTATTATGTGATTTACCTTAATGCATATACTAAGATTATTATTGTGATGAAATGTGCAGAATATTGAATGCATGATTGAGTTCTATAATGTGCTGGGTGTAAACCATGAAGCACATGGTTGATGAGATTTTGTGTTGAGCGTAAGCTTTGGAAAACATGAGTTATGAAATCTTGTGTTGAGTGTAAGCTCTGGAGCACATGAGTTATGACATTTTGTGTTGAGCATAAGCTCCGGAGCACATGAGTTATAAGATTGGAAGTGTTGGGCATAAGCCCTGAAGCATTCCAAATTGATATTGAGCATAAGTTCTGGAGCATTGGATCATTTCCCATTGTATCCCTAGGTGTATTATACAAGTACATCCTAGCATTACAGTTGAACAAGAGGCTCTGGAATTGCACTAAGTGTAACTCCTAATTTATAGTGTTGAGCTTGGGCTCTAAATAGCGCTAGGAGTTACTAAAATTAAGTGTGTTGAGTAAGAAGGGCTTTGAATAGTACTGACCCTTATCTTAGTTATTTTGAGTTGATTAAATGAAATTTCAAATCTACTTCTCATCAAGTACTGGAAGAACTACCATGATACACGAGGTAATCCAACATGCAAGAAGGATCTAGAGCTACCTAACTTAGTTGACCAACCCTACCTAAGGCCTTGAATAAAATAAATAGTATAAGCTAAGGGAAGCATCAAATAAATGAGACTATGTTATATCATGCATAAATAAATATTAAAGATAATATGTAAATCTTATATATATTATGAATAGAAGAATAATTGTATATATATAGGGAAATGAAGATAACTTAAATAATAAATAAAGACTCTATGTATTTATTATTAACTAAAATGAGGAAATAAATATTCCATTCTAAAGTTCAAATTAGGAAATAGTAAAAAGTTCCTAAGCTAAACAAAATAATTATTAAATCCACATAAATCAATTAAAGATTATTTTCAAGAAACTAATGGATTCTTGGTCTAACTAAAGTTTAAAACAACTGCCCTTTCTTGAAAGATTCTCTATAAAGGCCCAAGCCAAGAGAAGGCTCGGGGGGGGAGGGGGATCTGATCATTATTCCAAAAATAGTTTTGGAGAGAGTTTCTGAAAGCAAGCATTTTTATATAGAACCTAATATTCCAAATAAGAGCAGCCTCACCTTTAGGAGTTCTAGATCACTTGCATGTTGGATCCAGCTCGGGCGGATTCGGATTAGAACTAGGAACGGTTTCAGGTCATGGTTGGGAGGAACGTAGTAGTTCCAAGGTTATCCGGTTATCATATCTAAGGTCATATGCATCTAGGGTTTTATTAATCATGTGTGTTTAAGTGTGCAGGGTACATAACCATTAACAAACTGAATAGTTGCAGGTATGAGGTTTCTACATCTCCCAGTTATATTAATTATGTTTACAAGTTATAATTATAGTTATTATGCTCTAGATTAAATATTTGCAAATTTTATTTTCAAGTTGAATATATGCCTCAGGTTATTTCATTTGTTTAAATTAAAACTCAGGCTTTAAATTCTTAGATATGTTTTAGGGTTAAATTTCTCTTAGAATTATATTTAACCGATTTTTGGAAGTTGATGTCAAATTTTTAGTCTAGATCTAAACCTTGGTTTGTAGATAAAATTAATAACCATATCTCTTTCATCATTTTACTGAAACTAAAACCCTTAGGTATATTTTTACAAAGAACTTGTATAGCTCTATGACCTTATTTAAAAGTAAACTCAATATTAACTAGAAGTATCTAACTAAACCAAAACTTAACTAAACTCTGCTCAAACAATAAAACAATTAATATACAAATTAAATACATATTCTTAAACATTCAAACTAGGGATCGAATCCCTTAAAACCAAACTCAAACCCATAAGCTAATGTAGTACTAGCATATTACATTTTCCAGGGAACACAAACATAGAATACATTTATCCTATCTACGTAAAAACAATAAACAATTAAAGCAACAAATAGAGCATTATATTATACTACAAACAAAACCAATAAGCGATTGTAGCTAATTAAACCAAAACTTAACTAAACTCTACTCAAACAATAAAACAATTAATATACAAATTAAATACATATTCCTAAACATTCAAACTAGGGATCGAATCCCTTAAAACCAAACTCAAACCCATAAGCTAATGTAGGACTTGCATATTACATTTTCCATGGAACACAAACATAGAATACATTTATCCTATCTATGTAAAAACAATAAACGATTAAAGTAACAAATAGAGCATTATATTATACTACAAACATAACCAATAAGTGAATGTTGAATGTCAAGTTAACCAAATCAAATCTCATATGCTCCAGCTAAAAAAGCGTTGAACATTTATTAAATAAATAACATAACATAAACAACATATCTCATATATCAAAAACTTATACATATCATTAACCATCATGAACTAAGGTCGAGACACATAAACTCTGACTTATCTCTGTTAATACAAATAATAATGTTAAACAATGCCAAATCAAAATCCACAACTTATTAAAGATTAAATCCCAGCCAATGATCGACCCAGGATTGAATCGCATAGAGCCCAACTGGGAGTGATAAACATAGTTAATAACAAATAAACAAACCATATAACAATATAACCCAATATCGATTCCAACGAGGAAAGTAAAAGCCTCCACATGGCTTCGGCGTGGGGACTTTAATGCTACCATACATACACTTATCCCTTTTTACCAACACAACGTTGATTTTTAGACCTTTTCCAAGTCTTAGGAACTTTTTGTATAGCGCCTTGCACCTTATACTTATCATAGTGATTGGGAGGATAGATAATACATGTTTATTTTGAGAGTTTTCTTTTGGGCACCTTATGGTTATGGCCCCCTCTCCCTTTGTTAGATGATAGGTATGGGAATCTTATTTTAGGCTTGCACTCTCACCTACACAAGAAGAGAAGGTTTTAAGCATTAGCCACAGGGGACTAAGTAAGACTTGTATTACCTCTCCTTCTAGATCAGAGGTTGGACCAAGACTAAAAGAAAGAAAGCATGGTTACCATCATCAGAGAATTATAAAAACAGGAAAATTTTGATGAAATGTCTTAAAAGGAATTGTGCTGGTAGAAAACAAAAATTAATTTATGAGAAACTTGTAGCATAGCTAAATGTTCCCTTATAAATCTTTGCCACTAAATAAGGTATGAAATACAACATCTAAGGGATCTATCATCCAAAGTTTTATAAAGTTATTTAGAGTAAAGAAAGAGAAAATAATTTTCTTTTATTTTTTTGAATTTTCAGAGTTATTAAATTTCAAAATTACTTTTACAAACCCTCGACCATATATTCCCATTGATTTCCAAGAGCTATACATGCTCCTTCTCGTTTACTTTCTGAACTTGACAAGTTGATTCGTTGTTTCCTTCCGCATTGTGAGACTCCTCTTCCTGCCATCTTACTAATGATCTTTTTCTCTGTAAAATTCACCGACCCAATGTTGTTCTTCCTGCCACCTACAATGGGAGACTTGTCCGAAACCATCTCAATGATAAGGAGGACGTGAACAATGTTACCATCTTTGACTGAATGAGCTTTGATGCTGTCAACATAAGTGAGCAAATTTCCAATTTGATTTTGGCCTGAGTTTTCTTTTAAGGCCTTACCTCCTTTGTTTTTTTCCTCTGCGTTGATTTTTTTATTGTCCCTATCAGTTGTAGCCGAGCCTAACTTATTACAAGAATACATAGTCTTATGGTTTGTATTCTCTTTTTCATAGAACCTGCCAATTTCATCTTAGAGCTCTGCGTTGGAGTGGGGAACTGCCCGAGGAAAGGTTACCTTGTGGAACTTCATGATGCTTCATATGGGTCCTTCCTTCAACAGTTTGAAAACTATGTCAACTTTATAAGCTAACGTGTGGACTTGGAGATAGTTTCCAGGTAGAGGAAGGAGAGCCCATTCCGAAGACTGAGGATTTCCTGCATTTTTGACAAAAATTTGGTTTTTCTTCTTGCTATGAGGGGGCATGAAGGATGTGGAATCTTGGCCAATATTAGCATTTAACTTGGATTTCCCTTGGGGACAGACTAGATTTGATAACTTATTAAGGTACATAAAATAACTTAGGAGTACTATCATTTACCTTAGACATCCCAATACCGAGCTTAACTCCTTTGTTTTCCAGATTTTCATCCTGAACGTTGTTGCTTCTTAGAATGTGAAAATAGGAAGCTAGAGTTTCTCTGGAAATTTTTTGAATACGCTTGTAAATTCTGTTAGTTTTGACCATGCCTTTATTAATTTTGTTGTTCATTCTCTGGATTACCTTCTTTGAATCCCCCATTACTGTGATCTTTCAGATGCCGAGAAGCTTAACCAGGTATATGCCATAGAACAACACAAGCCATTCAACTTCGTTGTTGGTTTTTCGTCCTAGACCCCAAGCAAAAGTAGTCACAAATTTACCTCCTGGATCAAAGATGATCCCACCCACGCCTGATTCCCAAGGGTTGCCTTTCGCAGCCCCATTGAAGAGCAAGGATTGAGAGTTCAGACTTGCCTTCCACTGTGTGAAATCCTTGAAGTTTTTCTGAATTTCCCAATTGTGAAGCCTAGCCTTCCTTTTGGTTTGAAGAGAGTTTCGTGATATAAGGTCTTTGCACCATTCTAGATCTTCATTTGTTTTTTTTTTCAAAAGGGGAAGTGGTGATAAATTATTTGTGTTCAATGTCTCTTTTATCATATTTGTCACTTTGAAGGCAGTTCGTTGAGAATCTTCTTTTTTATTATCAAAGACAAGCCTGTTCCTTGTAAGCCAGATTTTCCAGCATACATTTTTGAGAGTTGCATCCCAAATTATTCCAAGGATCTTATTTTTTCTTAATTTTCCAGGATAGCATCCTTCCTAGCTTATCATCATAGTGGCTATTGACCTCGGGAAAACCAGATTCTATCCATCCTTGCCTAGGAAGAAGGTCCAAACCCGTTTGGTAAATGGGCACTCTAGGAATAGGTGCTCAGCTGATTTAGAATTTTCTTGACAGAGATGACACCTTGAGGGCCCATGAAACCCATGTTTCCTTATATTTTCAGTTGTTTAAATCTTATGTTTACATAGAATCCAGAAGAATCCATTAATTTTTGGGAAGCAAAAATAATCCCATACCTTCCTCCAATTTCTTTGTTGAAGGCCATTCCCCAAATTTTGAAGAGATTGATAGCCTTCTTTTACGGTGTAAGTTCCAGAGTTCCCCCATCCTCTCAAATCTTTTTCACTAAGGCTAAGAGGGGAAATTCCATGCAGGAAAGAGCTAAAGGAAGCATAAAGAGGATCTAAGTGTGAGGGCAGATTTAACTAAATCCAACCATTCCAGTTGCCCCTAGATCCCCAAATAGTGAGGTCTTTTAAGGACTTGTAACCATGATCTTCCAACTACCTACGGAGAGGGAGAAAATCAGCTTTTGAAGCGAGAGTGGGCCTTCCCAAGATGGAGTATGTCCATATATTGATTTTACTACCATTACTGGGGATCTAGTATATCTTATCTTTTATTAGACGAGAATATTTTTTGAGCTGGTTCCATATGGATGTTCCTTTTCCCCCCTAGGGGAGATCCAAGATTCCAGATTTCTTCCTTTTTATATATTTTCTCCTTATAGATTCTATTGACCATTCCTTGCCTCTTGCGATCATTATCCAGAATAGATTTTCCCCCAAAGATTGATTCACTTTGCCTTGATCCCTGATTCCAATCCCTCCATTATTTTTATTCTCAATTACATCTTCCCAATTCACAACATTAAACTTTCTCCCATGCGTATTACCTCCTTGCTAAAGGAATTTCCTAATTTCCATGTTAATGGATCCGACGACTACCTTTGGATTGTGAAGATTGCACACGAGAATATTGGATATGAAGAGAGGATTGACTTTATTAAGACCACTCTACTTGTTAAGTTAAGCCAAGAGTTGCTCCATAGTTGATTTTTTTTTCATCATTTCAATTAGAGGCCTCTAGACCGCAATTGAAATTTTTTTATTAACAATTGGAACTCCAAGATATATGAAGGATGTCCATTTTAGATTGAACTAAATTCCTAGAATTTTTGCAAGATTTCTAAGGGAATTTGGACTGTTGTTCCAACCATACAACCAATACATTTTTTCATTTAGTTGACTGCCAGATACTTTTAAGAAGAGGTCCATTGTGGTTCTGATATGCCTAGATATTTGGGAAGAGCCACTTCCCAATAGAATAGTGTCATCTGTGAACGGGGCGTGGTTGATGGCTTGAACCCCTCTTACTATGATTATTCCTAGAATTGTCCCTTCATTCCTAAGTTTGTTTAGTCTTCTACTCAAAGAATATGCAACTAGAATGTATAGGAAGGGATACATTGGGAATCCTTTCCTAATTTCTTTTTGAGCTTGGAAGAACGAGGTGGGATGACCATTAATGAGAGGATAAATCCATGGATTTCTTATACAAGCCTTCACCCAATGAATGAAGGCTTCTGGGAATCCATAGTTCTGCATGACTTGATAAATGTACAAGTGCCTTGTCCTATCAAATGCATTTGTGAGATCTAGTTTGATTGCCATACTTTCCCCCTTGTAAGATTGACTGGAGTGGTGTTACAGTTGCAACAATTTCCCAAATTTCTTAAAATTTTGGGACCCTCCTTTAAATTTTGTCTTGCTTAGATTTATTGAAATTGTTTGACTCTACTGTGAGTTTGATCTTTGAGGTTGATTGCTAAATGAATTTCTTTGTTTGCTAATGCTGCTGATTTGAATTTGAGTTTTGACTTACGGATGTTTATCTCATCCTTTTCGCTCTCGAAAGTTGTTTTGAACTGTGAATCGCAACCATATTCCTCTATGCAGCTGTCGTTACGGAAGCTTAATAATAAACGTTTTGATGGATTGGGGCTTATCCTCGCCGATTCTACATTTATTGTTGTTTCTTTTAGCTATCAGAAAATTTTATAGCTCTGATCTAAAGCTGTAGTCTAATTGCTTTCTGCCATTGCAGCTCCTGAGCGGACTAACCATCTGATTTTGTTTGTTATATTTTTCGTCGATGGTTTGATTTTCGTGGGTGTTTTCTATTTTTGCAGAACCCTTAGTCCGTGTGACTTTCGCCGTTGTGGATCCTCTTTGAGCTAGTCATCCGATACCATAGTGTTTTCGTGGTTCGAGGATGCGGTTAGTGTTTATTTCACCGATGTTCTTGGTTTCTGTGGAGCCCTTCGTTTGTCTGTCTCCCACCATTGCGGCTTTGAATAGGACTATGCTGTCGGATTCCTCTGTTCTTTCACTTGCTGATGTTTTTTATGTTGATCGGAGAAACCGTTGTTTGTATGGTTTTCACCATTGCGGCGGCTTAATGAACTAATAGCCCTATGCTATAGTATGATCGCCTAGCGAGGTTGGTTATCTTCCCGATGCTTAGTACTGTCGGTGGGGTTTTTTCCTGACTTCCTGGTGTTTTTACATTGTTCTATAGAATGGTAGAGATTTCCCGTGGGCGCGGGTCGATGTTAAGGTTGTCTGAGTTGAAGAACACAGATTGAGGTTTTGGTGTTTTGAATAATGGTCGTTACTTTGTCCTGGTTCATGCTTTCATCAGATGTGGACTGGATTGGGAGGAAGCATCTGTTTGATTGGGCATATGTTTAAGTTTTGAACAGGGTTTTAAGCATAAACTTGTAGGATTTCTTTTGCCTTGACTTTCTTTATTTTCATGCATTAATACTGTTTATAGTTCACTTTATAGAATGCATGTATTAGTGCAGTTTATGTTACTTTGATGGTCTGAAATCTACTATGTTCATGACGGGGTGACTACTGCAAAAAGATATATCTAGAAGCCAAAGCAGAAGGGAGGCAATAAGGAAAGAAGAGGCTGAAGCATAGAGAAGCAAGATAAATATTAGGACCAATGGATTCGATAGTAGCAGAGGCTCAAGGAAAAGTTGATCACTGATTGAGCTGGTCTCTCGTTATAAAACTGCTATTACCTTTTAATGAAATGTAACATATTGTCTAAATCATGAGCACTCACAAAAGGACAAAATTGTGAGATTAAACGATTGAGTATCCCAAAGGTCACTGAGGGGAATCCCAAGAGTTTGCGTGTAGTATAAGTATAGGAAAATTAGATAGGAGAAAGGACTTTTTCCCAGTTAGACTTGTGAGAACATGTTGTAAGAGGAACTATTTCGTTTTGCAATAGAAAATTACAATTTTTCCTGTTAGAGAAATCTTTGGTGGAATGTCCAAATGTTTTGCAATGGATGATGTTGAAGGGGAACTATTTCATTTTTAGCTTTTATTCATTAACTGTGAGATCGTTCTAACTTGTTGAACCTATGTTCTTGTATAAATTCTCTCTGGTTTATTTTATGATAATTTCCACTATGAGTAATGAATGTTTTCACAAACAATGAGCTATCTTGTTGTTCATCTATCTATTCATGTTTATGTGTTTTGAAATAAGAACAGCTACATGTGATTTCTCTTAATGCATGAACAGTAATACATTACTCATTAAATGATAATCTCACTCCCTAGGGACAGTTAGATAGTTAGTTTTAATTTCTTGCTGTGTGTGATTTAGATGCGAGAGAGTTTAAGACGAGAGGTAAGAACCTGTGCATCACATTGTGACCGCTCCTCATATTCTCTATCAATATGCATTTTATATAGGCACTTGCATATCATACTTAAAACTAAAACACAAAAATATACACGGTGGATCAGGCCGCAACCGGTAAAACCTTTATTTTTGTTACTTGACCTATGGTAGCCGGACCGAAATAAGGATGGATTCCCCATACCAAAC
Organism: Pseudotsuga menziesii; assembly: GCA_001517045.1. Classification (NCBI taxonomy): domain Eukaryota; kingdom Viridiplantae; phylum Streptophyta; class Pinopsida; order Pinales; family Pinaceae; genus Pseudotsuga; species Pseudotsuga menziesii. Next base: position 79,069 of record LPNX011103353.1, read on the forward strand.
AGTAACGGGCTAGTTGGGAATGTTTACTAGGGAGAATCCCTTGTTGTTGTCACCTACGATTTCTCGGGCATCAACAAGTGGATTGCTTCTTGCATCGTCAGGATGTTGTCATAGATCTGTCTTCTAGCTATGAAGCTCCCTTGGTTTTTGGAGATTATATCTGGGATTACCTTCTTCATCCTGCTAGATGTTAATTTTGAGATAATCTTATAGGAGGAATTACACAATGATATTAGTCTATACCTTTTGATGGAGGATGGGTTCTGTTCTTTGGGAATTCAAGCCAGGAACATTGAATTCATAGCACCTCCAATTCGTTACATGGACTGTGACCAAATTATCATTTTTACAAGGTCTTTTTTTATAATATTCCATCAACTTCTATAGAAACTGATCGGGAATCCATCGGGTCTCGGAGCCTTGTCAAGATGCAAATTCCACACTACTCTTCTCACTTCTTCAAAGGTAATATGCTGAGTAAGAAAATCATGATTTTCCTGCACCATATGTGGATTTTCTCCGCTGAGGGAGCGCATGTCTTCTTCTAAAATGTCTCTTCCCTGGAGTAGAGCACTTGAAAATGAGCCTTCACCTCTTTTTTAATTATCTCAGGATCATTGATCTTGCCTCCATCGTCTAGTGTTAATTCCTTTATAGTGTTTTTCCTGATATGTTCTTGGCATTGGTAATGAAAGAAACTTGAGTTCTGGTCATCTTCTTTTAGCCATAAACACCTAGATTTTAATCTTAGTTCCATCTCTACCTTCCTCTAGATGGCTGAAATTTTTTTGATCAATCTCTCTTTCCCTTAGTAGCATTTCTCTGGTGACTTCTTCTCTTTCCATATCCTCCCGAATCTCTTCCAGATTCTTGAGCAAGTTTTTTTTTTCCTATCGAGGGTGAGGCCGGTCAACTAGCCATATCTTTATCTCTTTTTTTACATTTCTTAATTTTTGTTCCCAAATAAAGCTGGGGAGCCATGGAAATACTTTCCCCATGCTTGAGATACAAGTTCGTGAAACCCTGGCTCACTTAACCATACGGGAGAAAACTTGAAAGGTTGGGGGCCCAAGTTACAAATTGGTTCCAACGAGAAAATTATTGGCTTATGATCAGAAACATATGAGGTTTAAAGTCTTGAGACTGGAAGCAAGCGCTTGTTTAATAGAGAATAACTTACTAGGATACGGTCCAATCTGGATGCTATATGCCAAGGTCCGATCCATTTATTGTTCCAGGTATACTTTCCTTTCCTTTGCTTAATGTCGGTTATCTTCCAAGAAGCTATTACGTCTTCTAGTCTTTCCCCAAATGGGTCTCTAAATTTTGAGCCACCTTTTTTTTCCTCCAGCAATATGGTTACATTGAAATCTCATGCTATTATACATGAGAGGTGAATCTTCCCATATCTCTGCAATTCCAATTGTTGCCAGAATTCTTCCCCAGCTCCGTTGATTGCTAGATCGTAAATGTTTCCTATCCAAATTATTTCACGATTCTCTAGATCTTCTAGATCTACGAAGAGCTAGTGTCTTCTTTCAATTGAGGATCTAAAATTGAAAAGAGAAGAGTCCCACCATGTTAGAAAAACCCCTGAGGCTCCTTGCATCCTTACAACTTTCCCTAATCCGTTTTTCCAAAATCTTTTAATGGTAGCCAAGCTTTCTGCCTCTTGTATTTTAGTCTCCTAGATTGTCAGGATGTTAATTTTTTCTATGAATTTGAAACTCTTAATTGCTTCTACCTTCTGCTAGCCTCCTAAACCTCGACAATTCTAGGAGATTAGCTTCATTATTTTTTTATTGGAGTTGAACCCACTCTATCCTTTCTTCCCTCTGGAATTTCTCCACTTTGCTTTTTGTGATGTAAAGGTTTTACCAAGTGGCCTAGACTCAATTTCTTTCCTGCCACTTTTTCCCTGGATGTCTCTTGTTCTCTGTGATATTTACTGGGATTTCTTCCTTTCTTGGTTAGCGGCTCGGACTATTCCTCTCTTCTTTCTAAGGTCTCCTTCGACTGAGCCTTAGCTCTATATCTTGTGACCAAACCCGAGTTCTGTGAATATTCTGGCCTTATTTCCACATACGGTTGTGTTGGAAGTAGTGGTTCATAGGTTTGTCCAATCTCTTCCAGTACTGGCTCCATTCCTTTGATCTCCTACGGTGTCTCTTCTTTCTTCGCTGCTTTACTTCCCATTTGATCCTGGGGTTCTGATGTTGATGCTAAGGCTTGGAAACTATTTTCTGAGAATTTTTTCTTTTTTGCATGGGAGTTCGCTTGGTTGTTGTTTTCTTTGCTTCCTTTTCTTCTACTGACTCCATTCCATTCCTCTCTTGTGATCTCTCCTTCCTCATTCTATGTTTTCTTTTTGTAGGACTTCGCAAAATTCCCATATTCATGGCAAACCTTACACTTAAATGGGGTTTTCTCATAGTCAACTGTTTGGAGATGCTTCCAACCTTCCATGTTGAGGTTTATTGCTTATGACAAGCCTTTTTCTAGGTCTACTTCCACACATATTCTGGTGCAGGAGATCATTGGTGACTTTGGCTCTGACTTGTCTATGTATTTTCCTAGAGAGTTTCCTATAGTTTTCAGATGCTCATCATTCCAACAATGCAATGAAAGGTGTGGCAGTTTTACCCAGACTGGTACTTTTGAAGGTATATCCTTCTTTGGATCAAATGATAGATCCCACTTATTGAGGTACATTCCTCTTGGTCCCATGAAGTATGGCCTGTTCCTGAAGATTAAATATCTGTCTTCTTTCTTTTTGAACAAAAAAACAAAGAAGCCCCTTCCACAAAAAATTTATTAAACCTCTCCATGGATCAGAGGTCGCAAGTTCTTGTCCAACCAAATTTCAATGGAACGAGGGGATGGGCAGAGGCCAGTGAAATGTCTAATAAGTCCACATTCGTGTAAATCCACCGCTTTGAACTTTGAAGCAATCGAAGAGAGAGTGACATTTGGGACTTTAGCGAGCTTGACAAACCTGGAATCCAATGGGGCATTTTTTGCTACCAGCTAAGAGGCCACGATCTGGCAGAACCCTTCCACCAGACCTGCTCTCCGCCCATTCGGATCTGGATCAGGCAGATCCATGGCAAGCAAACGAAAGGTAGAGAGTCCAGAAACCCTATGCTAGGACACAGCCTGAAAACAACCAGAAACCCTAGTAGAGCTCGAGGAATACTCTCACTTCTATTTAGGAGGCAATTGTTAAAGTAGTCTAGCAGCAACATAATTCAGCGATGGTGGGGAAATGTGGAGTTTTAGTTATATGGAAATCATAGAAAGACCTTTATAAACCTTATGGATTCTTGAAATAAATCGGCCTCACAATTTGGAATACTAGTTTGAAGAGGTTAAAAATTTTAAGAAATTGATAAGATTATGTAAATAAATAGATAATGTAAATTGTATTTTCTTTTAAAAATAGATGTGTTATGAAAGTGGTTAGTTGTTAAATTGGTAATAAATATAGTTATTATTAATTATTATTTACAAATTTCATTTTATATTATATATATTTATGATTTGTTAAATCATATTAGTCAAATTAAAAATTATACATCTTTAATTTAATTACTTTTATAACAAAAATAAACCATCACTCACTTCATTGACAACCTAGCAATATAATTATACAATTGCAATTACTCTATAATTTCCATATTCCAAATTCCTACCTTAAAAAATAAAAATGTAACTTGTTCACCGCTTTGCCCTTGAGAACACTCATGCTTTGATATACAACCAACCTCTTAGGAAGGATACTTAACCAACTCCTCTGCCCTGCCCTCATCCCTAGAGAACATGGGTGGGGTGATCTCATGCTAAAGAACCTCCTCCTGAAACCCTATCTCTCTTATCCGTGTGAACAACTGCCCCTTCCGCACGCCACGAGATACGTACAGACTTCCCTATTCATTCAGCAAGGCTAAAAATGGTTCTAAATCACAAATCTCCACCACTTTATCCAATTGCATATAATAACTAATAAATACCATGTGATCTTTAGCTCTATGATTAAGTTGTGTTCTTTCAATTACAAAGGAAGAGGTTTATAATAAGCTCATACTAGTTAATGTAAGTGATTATGCATACATTATCATAGTTATTATGGACTCCTCCACTTTATTATAGTCATTATGTATATAATATTTCTAAGTGCTTCTAAATGTTTATAACAAAGTAAAAGCCATATTACAGAATTTAACAAATATTTAATGGAAATGGAAATAAAAATTTTAAGAACTAAATATTTAATAGAAATAGAAATAAAAATTATTAAAGATTAATATATATATTATTTAAAAAATTAATATTATTATATGACATATAAACAAAAATAAGCATTAAAAACTCTAAAATTATATAAATACACATACTTTTAATAATAATAATACATCAATTAATAATAATAATATAATTTTAAAGTTATAATTATATTAATATAAGATTAGAATTGCAATAATAATAATATAAAATTAGAATATGATGAAAGAGAATTTTAATGAAATTCAAAAAATTGTATTCTACATTTTAAAATTAATCAAATGAAATTTAAAGATTTACATTTTACAATATAAATAAAGAATAAAGTAATTTAATATCTTCTTCCCTTAGATGTTCAATCCCATGGCTTATTTCTGTGGACACCTTTTCGAATTTCACGATGCCTTGTCTAATAAGATTTAGGTAAGACTTCCATGTCAAGCTAAAAGTTGTCTATCTAAATGGAAAACCATGAGAAGCCAAACCGGAGTGGTGTCACTCTGATTTAATCTAGAAAGGCAGGATTTGTTTTTGGGAATCGACGTGGCACAATACAATGAGTACAACAATATGCTAATCGAAACCCACTACCCTTCGGATTAATGAAATAATGGTTAAATCAGCGGTATCGAAACACCGTGAAATAATTACAACTATTTGAAGGGAGCTCCAAGAACGCCCAATTTAACGGCTCTCTTCCTTCCAAGAATCTTTGGTGTCTCTCCGAGCATAGAGCTGCGTGGATTGTGGGAGTCGCTCCTGTGTCTTCTATGAGCCATTTCTTGCTCAAGCGATCTGAGCGGATTTTTGGTTTATCTTTTGGGACTATGTCATATATTGCAATATTTGGATGTCTTATTGAATAGAAGTGACCTATCTGGTCAATTTTTATGACAGCATTTGCTGATGATATATGGACCTGTGAAGTTCAACTTCATAGTTTTCATGAACATGGATTTCTTGCTTTTTTAGGCAGTTTTTCTGTTTGTATTGACAACTTATAGTTGGTTCAGATTCTGGATAAAAGGTATATTGTGCTCTTACATGAGACAATTATCTGTTTTGTAATGTCAACTTTTTAGTTGGCTTTTTTTGGTATAATGGACTTTAGGGCCATCTGCAAAATGTGAATAAAATATTTACGATTTTTTTTCTTTGAAAAAAAAAAAAGTACAACTATTTGATCACCGTGAAATAAGTTCAAACTGAGAAATAAAAAAAAATATTAAAAATGTTATTTCAGTGCTTGATGGATTCCCAAGATCGAATCCATGGCATTCAGGTAACAAAAGATAATTTTAAAAGATCAATGGTCATCAATCATTATGAGCTGTTTTATTTTAGTGCGTTTTATTTCAACTGGCTAGAAAATTGAGAAAAATAACAGAATTGAAATCGTTTTTAACTGAGTTTTTATCTGTTTCTTAAGCGCTAGAGGGTTGAAATGAGAAACTGAGTTTTGATCTATCTGTTGAGTGCTAGTGAAAAATAATGAAATAATATTGATTCATGTGTTTTGAAAGAGTATATGTGTAATAATATAAAAAATACCATGTGTTTTAAGATAATATATTTTGAATTATATAAAAATATTATAATAGTAATTATTTGATAAATAATGATAAAAAATGTCATTTAAGTTTTCTTATTAACATGTTTATCCTATTTATATATCTATAATAAAATAGATTAAAAAATATTAATAATTAATTTAATATTATATAATATTAATAATATATTAATAATAAATTTAATAATTTTTTTATCAATTTTTATATTTATATAAAAATATCGAACTATTATAAAAAAAATTAAGAAATTGACTCTAACTATTTGCGTTAAAGATAAAAGTCACTCTTTTAAATAACACTTTTTTTGCTTTAAAGATAAAAGTCGCATTCTTTTAAATAACAGTTTCTTAATATTTGCCACATTTATAGCTACTTAACAGTTTTATCAATCATTGCCAAGCTGCCCAATTCAAGTATATGATTTTCCTTAAATTATAACCGTTTCACGGTATCAAGTTTGTTAAATTCGAAGTTTCTTGAATGAATATATTTGAATTTGAATTCAGATTTGAAAAACACATATGCCCAGCATATTATAATAATTACACATTTCATATGACAAAGGAATGATACATTATAATAACTACACATTTCATATGACAAAAGATTGATACATATGACAAGGGATTGATACAGGTGTGGAACACATTCATGTTCAAATTTAATTTATATTTATGTTAAAAAATCATACTAAAACATAATGAAATAATTTTGTTTAAAATAATATGCTTGTAATTATTTAAAATATACTAAATAATTACTAATTAAATGTCATTTAAAAATTTTATGAACTTCATTTATTTATGTATTTTTACAATAGGTTTATATAACAAAATATATTAAAACAAATACATTAATAATAAATTTAATATTATATAAAATAAAAATACATTAGTAATAAATTTAATGTGAATTGTATGATATTTTCTTATCAATTTTTATATTTGTATAAATAATGCTCAATCTATAATAAAGAAATGAAGAAATTGAGTTAACTGGTTGCTTTGAGGATGAAAGTTACTTTCTCTTAAATCTCAGTTTCCTAATATTTGCTCTAATACAAGTCTCCTTAATCTCTTATTCTAACAACACTATAGGCACCTTTGAATGCTTCTTTCTAAGTTTTTTTAGCATCAAAATAAAATTTTACAACAATTAAGTAATCCTCTTAAGTTCCAAAAGACCATGTTAGTCTAAATGGACTTAACTACCATCTATATATAATAAAATTTAAACCATATAATGATGATGTTGATTTTATTCTTTAATACATTATATTTTTTATTTCTAGATTATGGTTCATCATCTAATTATAATATTTTAATTTTCTTTTATCATATAATTCTTTATAGCACCTCCACTTCTAATTATACTTATTACAGTTTTAATATTATACCTATTTTGCATATCTATTTTAACTTAAAATTTTTAAGATATACATTTTAACTTATAATCTTTAAGTAGGTAAAGGTTTATATCTCATTTTTCCTATTTTAATAATAATCTAATTTTAAAAAGCATATCATCATAATAATAATTTTTGAAATTTTCGCAGCCCTCTGTCATAAGTAACTTTGTTTTACTTTTACATTATATATTATTATTTTTTTCATTTTAATTTACTAACTTGTTCATGAGGGGACATCATCTTTGTGCATAGGCATAGGAAGATGGATGAATTCTTAATGTTCATAAGGTTGTCTAAACCTATATGATTAAATAAGTCTAAAGCATTGAAGCAATATCTAAATTAAACTTAAATGAGATTTAATAACTAAATATATCTATATTATTATTGCTTTTATTACTATTAGATATGTGACTTTATGATATTATATTGATAAAAAAGAATGATTATTAATAAAATTCTAAAGTTCTGCTAACATAAAAAAAAGATTTTATTTAAAGATTTTAAATCACCATTAAATATATATAAATAGGTTGTTTTGTTTAAAAATGATGCTTTTTATTAAAACAGTTATTTTCATAATATAAAATATATGTAATATAAAGCAATGATTTATCTTCAAGTTGATATAAAATATATGTTATTGTACCTGCCTATCTCTAATGTACAATTGTAATCGATATATGGTCAACGTAATATTAGTTTGTATTTTGACCAAAACTTTATGGGTGCTCACACGAAGTTGGTTGCACTTTTTAGTACCACTTTAGAAATCAAAAACGCATATCCAAAATGTAAATCTATAACAAATATCTGTTATTGATGCTATGTTTGGAAAACCCGAGCCCAAAATCGAGGCTAAGGTTAGTTAGCCAATATCACATATGCGATATATCACACTTGCGTTTTTAAAGAGTTACAAATCGCAAGTGCGATATATCGCACTTGCAATTTGTAAAACCAAAAAAAAATAACGGAGGCTCGTGGCCTCAATTTCTTATTTGCACAGTGAAGGCCGTGATATCAGGATATGGAAAAACTGCACCAGCGATTTGAGTTTGAGACTTTGGAGGTGCCTTTGGAGGGTAATTTGAAAGGGCCAATTCGGAACTTGGATCCAATGGAAGGTAAGTACTCATTTCCTTTATAATTGCTTTCAATTTTTGTTACTTGTTGTTAATTTTATAGTTTTTATATTTGCTAAAACAAATTTAATCAAAAAAATAAATTAAATCAAGATTTGATATATTAAAACAATTTGTAATTTGTTGTTTTAATCTTAGTATATAACAGAAATGCTGAAGATAATGTGCAAAATGAACCCACTAATAACCAAGAACCAAACCCAAACACAAACCCAAACACGGAAGGGAAACAAGACCGGAATTCATACATTCTAGCTCGTTTGGGTTCATTGAGGTGCCTTAGCTCATTGTTTAGAGGGGGGACCATTTGAGACAATCATTAGCCGAGTCATTGGATACCATAACAAACACAATTGCCAATGCCTAGGGTGTCATAACCCCGAATTTTCACAAAAATTTAAAATTTTTAATGTAACATAAAATGTCTAAAGTTGCAGTTTAAAACTACTAGTGCCTAGTGGAAAAATGAAATAGTTAACAATATGTAGTGATTAACTTCAAACACAAAAACTAATACCATCTTAATTTTGATATGTTATGTAAATGACCTGCATTCAGTTGCTTCTAGTTGTACTAATGATTTGCTTTTGCCAAGTTGGTGAGAAGCTATGTTCTAAACTGGGGCTTACTTAGCAATTGATAACTTAGCTGGATTTCTAGTTCTTACAGGTTCAACAGGTAAATTTTTGAACAAGTAGGAGTTTATTTTTGCGTTAAGTCAAGAAGTACTTCTTTAGCATAATAAAAATGCTAGAGCATAAATTGATTAATAGAGGTCAAGGCTACGATGAAGTAAAGTAACTTTCTTTGTTGTTTTTGAATCTATGACAGTATTTTAAGTTAGTCGTAAAGACCAATATCCTTAACATACCAATGTCTTTTACCAGCATGACTTCTACTTAAGTTTCCATTTTTAATGTTATATGCTAAGTTACTCACAAGTTCTATTGATGAGCATATAGATCTTAATTTAACATAAAGACACTTCTATCGAAGCATGAAATTAATACTATTGCTATGTCTAATATTCAATGTGTTGCTTTATAAGCATGAATATAATTCTAAGACCTTCAAAGAAAAAGTTTACAATAGATCACATAGCTCTATTTTTAATTCTGCTCTAATAGAGAAGAATTGTCAGCCTATTTATTTGTATACAGTTATAAATGTCTACTTGCATTATTAGTCATCAAGTTATAATTTCAATTTTCCAAGTTTCACCATGTCACATGTAGTACTGTAAAATTACATTACCATATCGCTTAATAATATTACTAAGTGATTTTACCTTTAACCCTAGATAGTCTTACTACCTTGTAATTACCAAGTGTAGTCTAAATATTGGTTGATTTATTAAGAGTTTGGTCCTTTATGGAAACCAAAAGAACAATAACATCCAAGAATTATTCCAACCATAATACTGTCGACTTTATGCATTTGTAAGAGTTATGCTAGTGTAGAAAGATTGCCTAACATTTACTTATTTAAAGTTGGACTAAAGATAATGACCTTACCAGCTTTGATTTTACATAATACTAATTCTAAACATAGCATTATTCCTTTAATACAAGGTTTGTATGAAGAATTATTAGGAGTGCTATTGACTAAAGGTCAAAGGCATAAATCCAATATTGATCTCCATATATATATATACTTTTACAAATGAATGATCTTAATGTTATCAAATAACAAATGTTAAGAATTGTTTTAATACAAAACCATACTATTAGCTATATAAAATATATGATTTTACCAAAAGGTCGATTGCAATGTTATCCTTCATGACAATGATACAATACCAAAACATTATCATTAGTTATAAGTATAAATGATTGGTAATAATATGTGTTCACCCGACAGTGCAAGTTGACTATATGAATCGACCCACTTCTGATTAAAAATCTCGATGGGCATGTGGATGAGTCTCCACCATGCATTGGTCAATTTAAAAACTCACATAGAAACCCTATCCTCTTCATTATCCTTCGATGGTTTTGCTCTGCGCTGTTTGGGTTTCTTCGCGGCCATGATAGGCTCCTTGGTTCATCATTTGATAGTTCCAATGTGAGTAGTATAGTGCTATATCGTTGTGCAAGAGTTAAGGGATTCACAATTTGTAACTTGGTTTCTTTCTGGAAGTTTATGAACTCTGTGAGGGTGGTTTTCTTAACTCTGTCAGTAGTTTAGAGAACTGGGTATAGAATTACCCTTGTCTTTGCTCATGGCTTGGTCCATCATCGGTGAAAAATTGAAATAAGAACCTCACTGCCTCTGTCACAGGTTTAGCATGAGGGTTTTGTTTCTTCATAGTGCAGTTCTGCGAACTGGTTTAGTCTCCTCCTCGGCTCCAGACTTCTTACTTATAGGTGATAGTTTTTACCCTGCTCTTACTATTAATTTCTAGTTCGGTTTTAGTATAATGAATAAAACATCTCACTAAAGCATTTGGTCTTGTTCTTGAAGGTTACAATTCAGCTTCAAGCTTGAAAGAAAACTCTCCAGCGTTGGTTATCTCTGTGGCCATAATGGGTAAGCCCTGATTTGTTGGGGCATCTCCCTACATGCAATAGTTATTGGAAAGGAGTTACAGTTTGAAGGGAAGCATGGCTTCGGTTCCTCCAATGTTTAGATGCTTAGTACTTGTTCTTACTTAGTTTTGTTTTTAAAAACCCTTGCGTGTTGTTGGGTAGCTCCGGATTATAAGCTGTGACTTGTATGCAGTTACCTTGGTTTGTAAAAGTGAGTACAAGCTTACGGATTGATAATATCATACTCTAGTTTTGAGATACAAGGGTTTTTCTTGTACTCAAATTTTTAAAATGACTTCTGTTTAAATTACTCTGTTTTATTCTAGTTGATATTTTAAATGATAAAACTACAAAATGGGTTTTTCTTCTTCAACTTTCAGTGAAGTAATTTACTATTAATGATAACATTATAAGTAAATGGCGTTAATATGAAGACTGTGGAATAATCATAATGTAAATTTATAAATTTTATATTATCAGTCCACAATATAATAGTTAGGGTTTTAATGGAAATGAAACCCTTGTGTAAATGTGTTCTTAAATAAATTATTAAATTGGGCACTATTTCTTGTTTGCCTCTATTTCACTAATATAGATATATTGTTGTTTCATTATCTTGTTAATGAAGTATTAAAAATAAAAACAGTTATAAATACATTGTAAAGTTTTAATGACAAGACTGTATTCAGTCTAGTGAATAGTTATAGTTCCCTTGTAAATTTTAAATCTTAGTTAGCAATGTAACTGGATATAGATTTACTTGTATTTGAATAGTTTAGTCGAAAGAGTTTCGACCCTTAGTTTTTCACTAGTAATAACCTATTTGTTTTATTTTTTAATTTTTAATTTTTTTAAAGCACAATGCGTATAATTCTTAGTTATTTTGTTTAGTACTTATAAATACATTTATTTTACTTTGTAATTTATAATTATTTAGAGCTCTATAGAGATAAGATTTATAACTCTGAACTCTGTTTATTTTACATAAATAAGGGTTTATAAGAGAAACGCTAATCTGGTTTTTAATAAATAATAGTTTGAGTTTTAAGTTAATATTTTCCAGAACTGTTTAGTTATTACTTGTATACATATTTTCTTGAATAATAGTTATTATTTTCTATAAACATATATTTCTTAACAATATACTAATACTGTGGTACTAAAGTATACTACTATTTCTTTCACCTTTATTTTCATCTTGATAGACTAAATTAAACAGTAAATAAGAATAAACTATAAAACTACTTTTCATTGTATTGTAATCATTGAAATAAATTCTATTTGCATTTTTATAGAGATACAGAATCATATTTACTATTCTCATTCCATTACAAAAATTATATCATTTTCCTTAAACAATCTGACTGTGCTAGAGTACAGCCTGTAAGCAGGTGTGGAAAAACATAGCTTAGAAATTTAAATCCTCTCTATTTCATTATGTTCCTAAATCATTTTCATTTCCATTAATAGTCCAATAAGAATACTAACTCAAAAATTTCACAAACTCAGAACTATCAACATTTATGTAGCATATAAACTAAGATTTATTTAAATAAGATAGTAAAATAAAATAACAAAGAACCTGTTGAGGACAAGACAAAAACAGCTTTAGGACATCGTTCCTCCCTACCAATGTCCTAGAGAGCACTCAAACAAAGCTTCCTCAGGACCCCCAAGCCTGTTCTTGGTCTTCCTGGCTAATAACTAAGTGGAGTATGCAACTGCAGAACCCTCTGTCATCTGACTAGTTCAATACCTCAGTGACAACAATCTTCTCTTAGCAGTGTGATCTTCAGCTTAGAAGATGCAACAAGATCAATCAGCATTTATCCCCTCAAACACTTTCCAAATCCCTTCCATTGAATTTCTCTGAAGTAAATTCATTCACCATAAATGATCACTTCTCTAAAATGAGCAGCCTCAACTCTCTTTAATGGGAATTTTTATAAAGATGCCTAGGTATTTTGGGTTAGTTTTCATTAATTGAGCCACCTTCTCTGATTTCACTTTCTTGGGGAATCATGACCACAAATGTAGGGAGGTTGCCACCTGCAACAGTTGGAAGTGGTTTGAGGATGATGCCACATGTTAGTTTTCTCTCCACCTAGTCTCCTCCACCAATTTGACCAGTAAACACTCTTTTAACAGCTCTCCTAAGCTGTTTTCTACTCATTTATTTATTTATAAATAAAATATTCAGAATTTACATTAAATATCCTTGACCCCACTAGGTCATCAATTACAACTTAGCATAAAATTTAACATATTGTTCCTCAAATAATATAAAATTGTTTTTCCAAAATTGGGGCATGTGACATACACACCCCCTTAAATTATAACATCATCCTTGATGTTATTTATTCCTTGTCCTCACAATTCCCTTGGAAAAAAATTGGATATGCATCCCGCAAATGACTTTCCAATTCCCAGGTGGCTTCCTCTAGACTAAGGTGCTTCCATTGCACCTTCACCTGACCAATGGTGCGGTTTCGAAGTGTGATCTCCCTGTGCTCGAGGATACAGTCTAGTTCCACCAAAAAATATCCTTCGGGTTCCACCTGTACATCATTCTAGTCAATAACATGAGTAGCATCATGCACATATTTCTTTAATACTGAAATGTGAAAAACATTATGAACTTTTAAATTCGATGGTAAGACTAACTTATAGGCTACTTGTCCAATCCTGGATAGTATTTCAAAAGGACCACAGTAACGAGGTTCTAGTTTTGCACAACTACCCAACCTCAAAGAGCTCTTTTTGGGTCTCACCTTAATGAACACATGTTCACCTACCTGAAACTCCTTTGGAGTTCTTTTAAGGTCTGCTTGACTTTTCTGTCGATCTTGTGCAATTTTTAGATTACCTTGTACCTGCTTGACAATCTCTTCCATTTCTTCCAATAATTTAGGACCTAATACTAATATGTCCACCGTATTACTCCAAGAGATAGGAGTGTTACGCTTCCTTCCATACAAGATTTTGAAAGGACTAAATCTGGTTTGAAGCTTGGTAATTATTATTATAAGCAAATTCTATGAGGTGCAAATAATCTTCCCATTTACCAGGCTAATCCTTTACATACATTCTTAGTAAATCTTCCAATACTTGATTTACTCTTTCAGTCTGTCGATCAGTTTGAGGATGGAATGAAGCACTAAAATTTAATGTAGTATTTAATCCTTTAAACAAAGATCTCCAAAAATTACCTGTAAATTTAGGGTCTCGACCTGAGATTATAACTTTTGGTATTCCATGTAGTCAGAGAATTTGCTTTAAAAAGATATCAGCTATGTTTGCATCTTTATACGTATTTTTTTTATAGGTATAAAATGGGTTGCTTTACTTAATTTATTGACCACTGCCATTATAGAATCATTTAAATTCTGATTTTTAGGTAGTCCAGTAACAAAATCAAGACTAATTATCTTCCATTTCTAGCTAGGAATGACAATGGCTGAAGTAATCCAGCTGGATGTTCATGTTCAGTTTTTACTTGGTGACATTCAAAACATCTAGTGATATATTTTTCTAGTTCTTTTTTCATGTTTGGCCAAAAATATTCTTTTCTTAACATAGTTATAGTCTTCTGATAACCCGGATGGCATGAGTATGGAGTTTTATGGATTTCATCTAAAATTAATAGCTTAACTTTAGGTACATTAGGTACATACAATCTGCCTTTATACAGTAAAAATCATTTTTCATTCAAGTTGTACCCTTTACCTAAACTTTCTGTTGGATTTTCTTTTGCTTTTGCTCGTAATTTTTTGTAAATTTCATCTTGTTCTAACCTTGCTTTAAGTTGTTCTTCCAGATATGTTGTATAAGTGTTGATAACTACTGTAAAGTTCAACCTTGCATTTCTACTTAATGCATCAGTAACTTTATTTCTTTCCCTTTAATGTGTTGAATTTTGAAATCATACTCACTTAGAAAAGCTAGACACCTAGCTTTTCTAGCATTTAGGTTAGGTTGCTCTAACAAATATTTTAGTCCTTTATTATTTGTCATTAGAATAAATTTTCTTCCAATTAAATGATGACGCCACATCTTTAGAGCATGTATGACAACAGCTAATTCCAGGTCATATGTTGCATAATTCTTTTCATGAATTTTTAATTTCCTAGACTCATAAGTGATAGGATGCCCTTCTTGAGTCAATGCTCTACCTAAACCATCATTGCAGGCGTTAGTACACACTATAAAATCTTTATTTGGATCGACTATTCTTATAATAGGTGCGCCAGTCAATAAGGTTTTTAAGTTTTTAAAACTATCCTCGCACTTCTGATTCCAATCAAATTTCTTTCCCTTTTTCTGTAAGAAGGTTATCAGATTTGTGATTCTCGAAAACTCTTCAATGAACCTCTGGTAATAACCGGTAATTCCCAAGAAGGATCAAACATCAGTTACGTCTTTAGGAACTGGCCAATCTTCAATCACCTTTATCTTTTCTGGATCCACTGAAATTCCTTCCTTAGTCACCACACGACCTAAGTACTGGATTTTATCCTTAAAGAAATCGCATTTACTAAACTTTGCAAAGAGTTGATGATCTCATAATTATTGCGAGACAATTTTTAAATGTTCATTATGTTCTTCTTCAAATTTTGAATAGATTCATATGTTGTCGATAAACACAACCACAAACTTATCCAGATATTTATGCATTACATTATTCATTAGACACATAAAAATAGCTGGAGCATTAGTAAGCCCGAATGACATGACTATAAACTCGTAATGGCTATATCGAGTCCTAAAAGTTGTTTTAAAGATGTCTTCATCTTTAATTCTAACTTGGTGATATCCAGACCTTAAATCAATTTTTGAAAACACCGTGGATCCACGTAGTTGATCAAACATATCATCTATGTGAGGTAATGGGTATCTATTTTTAATAGTTATCTTATTCAACCGATGGTAATCTATTCAAAGTCGTAGAGTTCCGTCACTTTTCTTAACGAAGATGACATGTGACCCCCAGGGAGACACACTGGGTCAAAGATATTTCTTGTCAATAAGTTATTTTAATTGTGACTTAAGTTCATTAAGCTCAAGTATGTTCATCCAATAAGGGGCCTTTGAGCTAGGTACTGCACCAAGTACCAGCTCAATGGTGAAATCTAGTTCACTTTTCGGAGGCAGTCCCAGAATTTCTTCCAAAAATACATCTGCATACTCTTTTAAAATTGGTGTATCCTCCAATTTTAATTTATCAATGTTATTTAAATTTTCTTCATTAGTTACAGTTACTACATAAGCCTTACAACCTTTCCTAATAGCTCTCTTAAGCTACAGAGCAGAAATCTACCTTATAGTTGTTTTTCTACGGATTCCCTTTACACTTATTGATTTTCCATCATTATTTATACAAGTAAAGGTTTTATCATAGAAGTTTAAGATCACCCTATGTTGCTCTAACCAATCCATACCGATTAGTATGTTGTATGAACCTAGAGGTAGTACATTAAGCTTTACAAAAGTTTCAAATTGATCCATAATTACTACACAATTCTTTACAAACTAGTTACCTTCCTTTGTGCACCAGTAGCTAACTGAACCAACCAAGAACTTTCAAATCTTTCAATAGGCAGCTTAGATTTTTCTACCAAATTAGGAGAAATATAACTTAAACTAGCTCCTAGATCAATTAAAATAGCTATGGGTGTTTGGTTTATCTTACCTTATACTTCCACCATGGAAGTTTGATAGTCTGCTCGTCGATTCTCCAAGGCTGCATTGATCCTAGGCATAGTCCTCGCTAAATCTCCAACAATCATCTCCTCTTGTATTGTATGGATATTATTGGCAGTCTTTTTTTGATTAGGACAGACTAAGGCATAGTGTGGACTATTACACTCCCAGCACTTTATGGATTCTTTTCATTCAAATTTATTTGTGTAATTACCATGATTATTAGTAGACTCTTTACTCTTTTGATTATTCTGATTGTTCGGTGAATTACTCTTATTCTCTTGGAAAGTTTTATTAGGAAAATTCCTGGCCTTATTATTTTTAGAATTCCAATTGGGCACAAACTCTTTCTTCTTTTGATCATAATTATTATTATTCTTTTTGGCCTTCCAGTTGGCCATGGTCTCCTTTTTCCGATTCTGTTCATAACAGAAATTGGTTTTCCTCATAGCTTCTTCCAGAGTTTTTTGGATTGTCATACTCAATCCTATCCTTTATGTGATAAGGTAAATAGTTGAGGAACCGTTGTACCTTTGATTTTTTATCTACAAGGTATGGCACATACCTAAGAAGACTTAAAAACTTACTGTTCAAATCTTTCATAGTCATTGTACCCAGTTTTAACTCATAGAATTCCTTAGTCCTTTCTTCATAGTATTGTTCAGATAAAAATTTCTTTTTAAAGTACTTCTTGAAGGTACTCCAATTTATGTTTTTCTCTCTTATTCCTTTCACTCTCTTTCAATCTTGCCACCATATATCAGCTTTCCCAAAGATATTTTGAATAGCCATTCTAGCCTTTAATTGGTTAGAATAGTTACAAATATGGATGTACTTCTTCATCCCATATAAGCAGGATTCGGCTTCCTCCCCCTTCTCAGTTTGCCCATTAAATGTTGGTGGTTTGATCTTTTTAAACTCTCTAGAAATTTCTTCATAAGGTTTATATTTTCTCTTTCTGGTATAGTGGTTATCCTCACTACTATCACTAGTAGAATGAAAATTACGTTGATCACCAAACACTTAAGAAGATGACCTGCTTTCATTTTTAGTCTATTTAATATTTTTATACTTATGTTGGTAACTTATATCTTCTGAATTAGCTCTTTTACCCCTTCCCTCAATTTGAAATATTTCTGTTAGGATATGATTCGGCTCCTCCTGAGCTCTTAGAATCCTCTCATTTTCTTTTTTAACATATTCCATTTCAGATTTTAATTCTTTTACTGTTTGTAAAAGTTCTGAGGAATTAGTGGTTACGTATTCTTGTATAGGTTCTCTTTGTAAGTTTTCTTGTTCAGTAAAGGGGGATTCCTCTTCCTCATATTCCTCCATTCTTTCCATACCTATTGTTAAACTTAGAAACAAATTTCTCTCTTGAATAACATTAAAAGAAAACAACATCAACAAAATGATTTAATACACTGTTTCATATAAGCAAGTTGAGCTTCATCAAGGCCTATTGTTTGAACCTTGTGCTCTGATACCACATGTCATAACCCCAAATTTTTACAAAAATTTAAAATTTTGAATGTAACATAAAATGTCTAAAGCCACAGTTTAAAACCACTAGCAGCTAGCAGAAAAATGAAATAGTTAACATTATGTAGTGATTAACTTCAAACACATAAAAACTAATACCATTTTAATTTTGATATGTTATGCAAATGACCTGCATTCAGTTGCTTCTAGCTTTACTAATGATTTGCTTTTGTCAACTAGGTGAGAAGCTATGTTCTAAACTAGGGCTTACTTAGCAATTGCTAACTCAACTGGATTTCCGGTTCTTACAGGTTTCGCAGGTAAATTTTTGAACAAGTAGGAGTTTGTTTTTGCATTAAGTCAAGAAGTACTTCTTTAGCATAATAAAAATGCTAGAGCATAAATTGATTAATAGAGATCAAGGCTATGATGAGGTAAAGTAACTTTCTTTGTTTTTTTTGAATCTATGACAATATTTTAAGTTAGTCGTAAAGACCAATATCCTTAACATACTAATGTATTTTACTAGCATGAATTCTACTTAAGTTTCCATTTTTAATGTTATATGCCAAGTTACTCACAAGCTCTGCTGATGAGCATAGGGCTCTTAATTTAACATAAAGACACTTCTATTGAAGCATGAAATTACTACTATTGCTATGTCTAATATTCAATGTGTTGCTCTATAAGCATGAATATAATTATAAGACCTGCAAAGAAAAAGTTTACAATAGATCACATAGCTCTATTTTTAGTTTGGCTCTAATAGAGAAGAATTATCATCCTGTTTATTTGTATACAGTTATAAATGTCTACTTGCATTATTAGTCATCAAGTTATACTTTCGATTTTCCAAGTTTCACCATGTCACATGTATTGCTGTAAAATTACATTACCATATCACTTAATAATATTACTAAGTCATTTTAGCTTTAACCCTAGATAGTCTTACTACCTTGTAATTACCAAGTGTAGTCTAAATGTGGGTTGATTTATTAAGAGTTTGGTCCTTTATGGAAACCAAAAGAACAATAACATCCAACAAGTCTTCCAACCATAATATTGTTGACTTTATGCATTTGTAAGAGTTATGCTAGTGTAGAAATATTACCTAACATTTACTTATATAAAGTTGGACTAAAGATAATGAACTTACCAGCTTTGATTTCACAGAACACTAATTCTAAACATAACATTATTCCTTTAATACAAGGTTTGTATGAAGAATTATTAGGAGTGCTATTAACTAAAGGTCAAAGGCATAACTCCAATATTGATCTCCATATATATATACTTTTACAAATGAATGATATTAATGTTCATGGCATCTAATGGAGAATCTGCGGTGAGAAGATTTGTTGTCATTGTATATACAGGTTTTGAACGTTTCGAACCAAGCGTGGTTCATCTTCAGGACAAGGCGATGCCTAGAGATTGAACATCTTTCATTGGTGTATTAATATAGGAATCGTCACTTTTGCTTGAGATGGCCGACACGGTTAATCGTAAAATTAGGGTTAATAATTTTTTGTGATCAATATAATTTATTGTTTTATGTAATCTTAATTAATTAATTTATTAAACTTTTAGGGTTAATACACTTAATAAGAATTTGTATTTAAAAAATATTGTATTAACAATTATTTATTAAAGTTTTTAAAAACTTTTTAACTAAATTTATTAAATTTTTATTTATTTAATTATTCTTTATTTTAAACATTTATGTTTAGATTTAATAAAATGTTTTTAAATTATTAATGTTCTTTTAAAATTCTTTTAAGATATTTTATTATTTTGTTAAAAAATTTTAATTTTATTTAACTTATTTTAATTTATTAAGTGAGATATAAATAATTTTTAAAATTTTTTGGAGCTCAATTATTAGGTCCTTTAACCTAATTAGGGAAGAATTTGAAGTTAAAATTTTTCATATGTTAAAAATTTTTTGAAGTTAAAATTTTCTTATGTTCAAAATTTTTAAAATTTTTAGGAGCTCAATTATTAGGTCCTTTAACTTAATTAGGGCAAAATTTTAAGGTAAAATTTTGTGTTAAAATTAGGGAAATTTTTGGGTAAGAATTTTTAGGGTGAAAAATAGGGAAAGTTTTTAGGGAAAATTTTAAGGACAACATTTTAATTGTAATTTTAAGTATAATTATATTATAATTTTAATTTAATGTTATCAAATAGCAAATGTTAAGAATTGTTTTAATACAAAACCATACTATTAGCTAGATAAAATATATGATTTTACCGAAAAGTTGGTTGCAATGTTATCCTTCATGACAATGATATGATACCAAAAAATGATCATTAGTTATAAGTATAAATTATTGGTAAAAATATGTGTTCACCCAATAGTGTAGGTTGAATATATGAATCAACCAACTTCTAATTAAAAATATCGATGGGCACGTGGCTAAGTCTCCACCATGCATTGGTCGATTTAAAAAATCACATAGAAACCATATCCTCTTCGTCATCCTTCGAGGGTTTGGCTCTGCGCTGTTTGGGTTTCTTCGAGGCCATGAGAGGCTCGCTGGTTCATCATTTGATAGTTCCAATCTGAGTAGTATAGCATTGTATCGTTGTGCAAGAGTTAAGGGATTCACATTTTGTAACTTGGTTTCTTTCTAGAAGTTTATGAACTCTGTGAGGGTGGTTTTCTTAACTCTGTCAGTAGTTTAGAGAACTAGGCATAGCGTTACCCTTTTCTTTGCTCGTGGCTTGCTCCATCATCAGTGAAAAATTGAAATAAGAACCTCGCTGCCTCTGTCACAAGTTTAGCACAAGGGTTTTGTTTCTTCATAGTGCAGTTCCTCGAACTGGTTTAGTCTCCTCCTCGGCTCTAGGCTTCTTAATTACAGGTGATAGTTTTTACCCTGCTCTTATTATTAATTTTTAGTTCAGTTTTAGTATAATGAATACAACATCTAACTAAATCATTCAGTCTGGTTCTTGCAGGTTACAGTTTGTCTTCAGTCTTGAAAGAAACCTCTCCATCATTGATTATCTCTGTGGCCATAACGTGTAAGCCGTGATTTGTCGTGGAATCTCCCTGCTTGCAATGGTTATTAGAAATGAGTTACAATTTGAAAGGAAGCATGGCTTTGGTTCCTCCAATGTTTAGATACTTAGTACTTGTTATTACTTAGTTTTGTTTATAAAAACCCTTACGTGTTGCTGGGTAGCTCTGGCTTATAATCCGTGACTTGTATGTAGTTACCTTGGTTTGTAAAAGTGAGTACATCCTTACGGCTTGATAATATCATACTCTGGTTTTTAGATAAAAGGGTTTTTCTTGTACACAAGGTTTTAAAATGACTTCTGTTTCGATCACTCTGTTTTATTCTAGTTGATATTTTAAATGATAATACTGCAAAATGGGCTTTTTTTCTTCAACTGTCAGTGAAGTAATTTACTGTTAATGATAACATTATAAGTAAATAGTGTTAATATGGAGACTGTGGAACAACCATAATGTAAATTTATAAATTTTATATTATCAGTCCAGAATATAATAGTTAGGGTTTTAATGGAAATGAAGCCCTTGTGTAAATGTATTCTTAAATAAATTATTAAATTGGGTACTATTTCTTGTTTGCCTCTGTTTCGCTAATACCGGTATATTGTTGTTTCATTATCCCGTTAATGAAGTATTAAAAATAAAAAAGGGTAAAATACCTTGTAAAGTTTTAATGACAAGACTGTATTCAGTCTAGTGCATAGTTACAGTTCCCTTGTAAATTTTAAATCTCAGTTAGCAATGTAACTAGATATAGATTTACTTGTACTTGAATAGTTTAGTCGAAAGGGTTTCAATCCTTAGTTTTTCACTGGTAATAACCTGTCTGTTTTTTTCTAATTTTTTTTAAAGCACAATGTATATAATTCTTAGTTATTTTGTTTAGTACTTATAAATACATTTATTTTACTTTGTAATTTATAATTATTTAGAGCTCTGTAGAGATATGATTTATAACTCTGAACTCTGTTTATTTTATATAAATAAGGGTTTATAAGAGAAACCCTAATCTAGATTTTAATAAATAATAGTTTAAGTTTTAAGTTAATATTTTCTAGAACTATTTAGTTATTGCTTGTATACATATTTTCTTGAATAATAGTTATTATTTTCTGTAAACATATATTTCTTAACAGTATACTAATACTGTGGTACTAAAGTATACTACTATTTCTTTCACCTGTATTTTAATCTTGATAGACTAAATTAAACAGTAAATAAGAATAAATTATAACACTGCTTTTCATTGTACTGTAATCATTGAAATAAATTATATTTGCATTTTTATTCAGATACAGAATCATATTTACTATTCTCATTCCATTACAAAAATTATATCATTTTCCTTAAACAATCCTATAACCAAGTGTGGAAAAACATATCTTAGAAGTTTAAATCCTCTCTATTTCATTATGTTCCTAAGTCATTTTCATTTCCATTAACAGTCCAATAAGAATACTAACTCAAACATTTCACTAACTAAGAACTATTAACATTCATGTAGCATATAAACTAAGATTTATTTAACTAAGACAGTAAAATAAAATAACATAGAACCTGTTGAGGACAAGACAACAACAGCTTTAGGAGGTTTTTCCTCCCTACCAATCTCCTAGAGAGCACTCAAACAATGCTTCCTCAAGACCCCCGAGCCTGTTCCTGGTCTTCTTGGCTGAGAACTAGATGGAGTATGCAACTGCAAAACCCTCTGTCACCTGACTAGTTCAATACCTTAGTAACAACAATCTTCTCTCAGCAGTGTGATCTTCATCTTAGAAGCTGCAACAAGATCAATAACCAGTTATCCCCTCAAACACTTTCCAATTTCCCTTCCATTGAATTTCTCTGAAGTAAATTCATTCACCCCGAATGATCACTTCTCTAGAATGAGTAGCCTCAGCTCTCTTCAATGTGAATTTTTATAAAGATGCGTAGGTATTTTGGGTGAGTTTTCATTAATTGAGTCACCTGCTCCGATTCCACTTTCTTAGGGAATCATGACCACAAATGTACGGAGGTTGCCACTTGCAACAGTTGGAAGTGGTTTGAGGATGCTGCCACATGTCAGTTTTCTCTCCACCTAGTCTCCTCCACCATTTTGACTAGTAAACACTATTTTAATTGCTCTCCTAAGCTGTTGTCTCCTCATTTATTTATTTATAAATAAAATATTCATAATTTACATTCAATATCCTTGACCCCACTAGGTCATCAATTACAACTTAGCATAAAATTTAACATATTGTTCCTCAAATAATATTTTTTTTTTTTTTGCAAAATTGGGGCATGTGACATAGGGAGCACTGTACAACATTAGCTTGTATAGAGAATCCATGAGGCAATACTATTATGATGGTTTGAGCTATAAAGACATGAAAAAAACTAAAGATAACCAAAGACCAATTGTTTTCATTGTTCTGGGACCCTAGCACCATATTGGTTCCACCCATGAGTCAAGCACACATTTCCATAGATTGGTGCATGGAACCAAATGTGAAAACCAATTGGATGGATCGCTAGTACATGGTATTCAATGAAGACCATCATGGGAAGAAAGACATCCCATTCTATTTCCTGATGAAGTTGTATGCAAAATTTATCTTGGGGAAACATGTTAACTATTTTGATATTTTAGAGTTCCAGGGTGTGGGTCATTTGATGTCCCAAGATAGGGAAGGGGCTAGGACTGACCCTAACCATGTTCCATTCCCTCCACGCATACCAAAACCCCCTCGGGTATATCCTCTAACGGGCCCTGTGATTGATGATACACAGGAGGCCTTATTCAACTTGGCAAATACATTGCTTCAACATGGGACTGTTGTCCAAGCAAATTTAGGCCAAGGGGTTGTCACTTCTGAGGCTGGCCCATCCCACACTCAAGATCCATAAACTACGTCTCCAGACCATACTAGAGGTACAAATCGCACTAGAGATGCAGAGGGTTCAGAGCGTCGTGTTATTCCAACATGTATGCTTTTAATTATTAGAAATTTTCTAATTGTATGTTTATGTTTTGTTATGTATCATGATATCTATTCCACTGGAACGACCTTTTTTTATTGGGGACTTCCCTCTCCCCCCCTAGGTACATGTATGTTTCGCTTTCTTTGAAAAAATTATTTTCCATCTTGTATATGTCTCATTTTCTTTGTATTATCTAACATTGACATATATTACTTTATACAAACATCTATTGAGCCAGTGGTGCTTGAAGAGCACCAAATCCAAGTTGTTGGTGATCCACCTCTCCCCCCCCAGGTACATGTATGTTTTTCTTTCTTTGAAAAGATCATTTTCCATCCATTTAGTATATGTCTCGTTTTATTTGTATTTGTTGAAATTGATATATGTTACTTTATGCAAGAATTTAGTGAGCTAGTGGTGCTTGAAGAGTACCAAATAAAGGTTGTTGGTGACCCACCTCCCCCCCTAGGTACATGGGCACTCGCAAGAACCTTCTATCGAAATATGATGCAATGGGAGCACATGAGCGGAACAAAACAAGAACACACACACACCCCTGTATGTGCACATGCGCTACTGCTTTGGTAGTGGTGAACCTCCAGGTCGAATTGTCAGGGTGGAAAATAGGTGCACACACACACCCCTAATGAAGTGCACATGTATAAGTGAGTTCACGTGTATGTGGACGCATGCGCATTTTTTGTGTGATCACACACAGGAAAACGCACACGTCCCTGTGTTTGAAAAAAAAACCAAACCAGTGAACAATTTGTTTTGTTCACAACCCACCTGCAAGCATGCAAGGAGGTGAAAACGACCCCCAAGGAGCCCAACAGAAGTGTTCAAACAGGATAAAATGACACCCACGACATTGGAGTAGGGTAGAAGGAGTAGGAATGTTATTTTTTACTGTTTTTTTTATGTTTTTTTTTTAGTTTTTCAAATAAAATACAAAATTAAAAAAAATTGAAAATGACTTGAAATGGGAAAATTTTGATATTGTAGGTACAAATTACCTGAACATAATAACAAATACCAATGAACCATCACAAGAAAGGAATGAAACAAACCAATTAGAGGACCAAAACCCTGAATTAAATGAAGAAAACCCCAAAGATGAATTACATGATGATTTAAACCAATTAAGAATTTTCAGTGATGAATTGAAGAACACTAGGGAACCCTCTCGAGTTTCCCTTGCCACATCACTACAAAACATAATAGAGTCAATAAACATTTTCCACAGTGAGACAAATAATTTAAGCAAATATAGGGATCGAATGAGAGAATATTATGGCACTAGTATGTCCAAAGAGGATATAAAAAACCTGAATATCACAAAATCCCAACTGTGGAGCAAATTTATAGATCCGAGAATAGGATAGCCTCCATATGTGAGGAAGAGAAGAGTTTGCATGGACCAGTGTAGTTACCAACCATGGAGAGAAAACTGGAGGAAGAGATGGTTCATAGTTTTTGACAAGCCTCCATGCAACAATGTCGAGGTCCCACAGTATTTTCTCAGGAAACTATGGGCTGAGTTTGTGTTAGGGTTTCATGTGAACTAGTTCGACATCACTGAGTTCCAGGGCGTTGGTTTTGTCTCAGCCCAAGATCGCCTCACGCCCACTAGAACCCACTGAGAGGACCTCCTACACCTAGGAGAGAGCCAAACTTGCTTCCTCAACTCCCTGGGTTAGGTAGCGGGCTAAATGAGTTCCATGAGTTCATTAAACATGCCACATATAAAGCAATTACTCAATTAAAAAATGGTATTAACATGAATATTACTTTTAATTCATAAAATATCAATTTAAAACTAGGATGAAAAATGACAATTAAAGAAGAAAGAAAAAAATCTAAAGCCTAATATTAAAAGTGAATGTTTAACTTCAATTCAGTAACTGTCCATTTAAAACAAGAGTCCAAGGAAAAAAATTAGTTGTTACCTAAGAAAAAAATCAAAACAAAGCATTAAAGTCAAATCAACGGCAACAATGGAGTCATGATAAATCGAACTAGGATATGATTTATCTAGGTAATGTCTCTCATGGAAGGGTTTTAGGTTTTAAGATAGGGTTTTATTTTATATAATAAACAACGAAATAATGAAATAAAGAGGAATGGTAAATCTAATTATAGCCATCCAAAACAACAAAATAATGATTTATATTATTTTTAATATTAGAATTGTAAATGAAAACTAAATTTAAAAAATTAAAAATTTATGGAAAAAAACAAATATATTAATTAAATTAAATAAAAATGGATCATTTAAAATCGATAATATTAACAAACTAAACATTAAAGTAGAAAAAATTAAATACAGCAACAACATTCATTATATATATATATATATATATATATATATATATATTCGTCACTGAGAGAGCCAGTGCATTTTCACTATTAATCGCAACCCAGGGCCTGAGCCACACCAACCACTATGATGGCTGGATTTTTGGGTCTCTCCTCCCAACAAACTCACCCCTAGGAGGATTGAACTCGAGTCTCCTTTCTAATGAGACTCACACCTTAACCGAATGAGTTAGTGACATTTGACTAAAGTAAAAAATGTATTTAAATTATATTGAATAAAATTATTTTTCACTAATAAACAAAAGAAAATAGAAATTATTAAATACTAATGATAAAAAGATAAAAAAAACTCAAAAAATTGTATAAATAAAATAAACTCTCAAAATTATGAGTATAGATTAAAAAAAATTCACAAAATTGTAAAATTTAAGATGATAATCATAATAATAATAAAGAATTAAATGTAAAATTAAAATTAAGATATAACTACAGAGAATTTTAATGAAATTTAAGAAAATAAATATCGAATTGAAAAATAATCAAATTTTTAGAAAGTAAATTTTTTAATTATTTAAAATAAATACTACATTATAAAGTTCAAAATTCAAAATGTTGAAATTTTTTATTTTCATTATAATAATATTTTTTATTATTATATAAACTAGCTGTAAACTAGTTCTTCATATAAAATCTTTTAAGCGCAAAATTCAACCCATTCTAAAGAATGTAAAAGTATAATTAGTAACTTAATAATGTATTTTAATAACTTAACATTAACATTATAAAATATTGATTGGATAAGGAAATGACTTGCATTACTTGAGGCAATTGAGGACTTGACTTCCACTTTTCTTCCAACTAGCTGGCTTTGTATCGCCTATATTTGCCCATTGAGAAGCCACCCTTAAACTAGGCACGAATCCACTAAAAATAAAGAATCGTTTCATATGAAACTCTTCAACTTTCTTATTTTTCAAGAAAATAAGAATTCTTCTTTAATTACATGTTAAACATGTATACTAACATAGGTAGTAGTGGTGTAGTATAACTTGATGCAAAAGGATGTTGGGGTATTTTCCCCCTCCTTCACCCAAACCTAAGCATAAGGTAATATGAGCAATAATCGAACTAAACCTGTGCACACATGACTTCTCCAAGCACTTTAATATAGGTTTGTTTTATTCAATTATTGCAAAGAACGGGTGGAGTAGTGCCCTCTAACCACTTATATATTAAAATCATCACTTATATACTAAAATTATTATGTGACTAAGAACTTAATGGCTTAGAAGGTTGCACTAGAGGTGATCTTCAATATTTTACGTTATATCACTTTTACATCATTAGATGCCACAAGCAGGCTATAAGGTTTGAGAAGAAAAGGGTTATTGGTTGCTTGAACTAAAAAGAAACATACGGATAGAGATGATCCATGGATAGGACATGAGCCATTCATAATTATATAGATAAATCTGACTGCATGAGAAAACCAGGTAAACTGGCCCTGATGGAGATATGGGAAATAGATAACCGTGGAAACCTAAGTCTTGGCATGGAGAACTCTTATAACAGTTGTGGTTTCTTAGGTTTGTCAGCTTTGTCAAGCTTTGACAATCTAGCAACAACAACAGCAGTGAAGCAAAGACAAAATAACTTTTGTCTTGGTCCTCAAACGACAACAACTAGCAATTTACAGGTATGTAATGTATTTTGAATTTGTTAATATTGCACATGTTAATAAAATAGACCTTCTTAAACTCCTTTATCAAATCTAGATTTCTAGCGACAACAATAGCAGTGAAGCAAAGACAACAACTTTCTGTATGCTCCTCAAACGACAACAACTGGCGATTTACAGGTATGTAAAGTATTTTGAATTTGTTAATATTGCACATGTTAAGAAAATAGATCTTATTAAACTCCTTTATTAGATCTATATGTATGCATGTTAATTGATTTTGTCAGATCCAGTGGAGAATAGTTACACATAAAATGACCAAAACAGGCAAGTTTAGAGAGAACATTAAAGGGCTCCATACATGCTAAAAAGTAAACCCTTTAGAAGTCTTATGAGAGGTTTTATATAGTTGCTTTCTGGGAGAATAATCATTTTTCATTATCCATAATTTTTGTGTATAAGTCCTATAATCATCATGACCCATACGTATCCAATAGTTCACAAAAATATTTAATAGTTCACAAAAGAAAACAAGAATCTCTCTCTTCATAAAGAAAGTGATCACTCCAGCCATACCAATTTTTAATATAACAATAAGGAGAAGATTATTCCAAGGGAGTTACACACCTCCTTTGGCCTCACTACAAGTAATAACTAGACATAAGGATGAGGGTAGGCCTCATACTAAACCCAAACGCAGGTTTCCTGGTAGTAAAATCCATAAAGAATTAAATAAGTAAAAACATGTACATGCATTGGCTTCACCTATTTGGCCAATAGTAGTACCCTTCTCTAGAAGAGTTAGAGTGATGAGGAATCACATAGAACATATGGTTGAACATGGCAGTGATAGAGGCTATGTCCATTGCAAAGACCATATTGTAAAATTGTGTTTTCCTACAAAAGTTAACCATGATTTTACTCTCCATGCATTGTATACATAAAAGGTATGGCTCATTGAGAGAAAGACTTCAGTCTACCTCAAATAATTAAAGAAAAAGGTCAAGGTTAAAACAAATTGTAAAACAACAACTTATCTCTTGAGTTTCCAAGTAGTTACGCCCTCCACCAGGATACACTCCCAATACCTTTTTCTTCAATGCTGATTACAAAAATACATGTCTCCAAATACATCCATTTTGGTTCCTGCTATCCAGGGTAAAACAATCAAACAATCGCCCCCTGGGAACTCTCGATCAAGAAGAGGGGGCCTTTTTTTTTATTTGGGAGGCTTTCAATTACTTCCACAAAGGAGCCCCCTAACTAATTAGACTTTTGAAGGAGCCCCCTAACCAACTAAACTTGTGTCTGTTTTACTTTTTATTTAACTAAAACACAAATAAAAGTAGTGGGGTTTTTCATGAAGAAATGAACTGTCTTATTGAAAATGTAATGCTTTATATCAATATTATTCACCCAATTCAATATACATTTAGTTATATTTCTTCATAACTAATAAATATAAATGTTTATTAGTAAATTAACCAATAGTTTTTTTCACTGTACAGTAATTTTCTTATAGTTTTTATATTATTAGTTTTGTTATCTTTCTTGATACAAATTCTCATTATATATAACATAGGAAGATGCCTAAGGCTTAGACCACCAAGTAAACAATTTATTTTCTTCAAGTGTCCATGGCACTTAAAATGACACTTGCTATCAACTTAAATGGATTTTCACCCATTCAACCCTCCTAGTGGATGTAACATCCCTCTCGCATACCCTAGATATTTTGTAAATTCAAATGTTATTGTACTTGTCTCTGGGTGAGGGGCTCAAGGCCAAGGCCCCACTGGAAACAAAACTTGCAACCTATCTAAGTTAAAGACATAGGAGGCATAAAGACAATGACATAACTTAACCACAAGAGATAAAGAACAAATGATTAAAAGATCCACAAGGGATACCGTGGTCCTACGTATCAACAATATTAGAGATAATATCTGCACCTACCAGGATACCTACTTCACTAAAACTTATTCCGACTAAGTACTTGATCCTAATATGATTAAGTATGAATAGAAGGAGTTGCACTCATTTTAGCATTGACATAAAAGAGTAAGGAGTTAAAAACATGTATAAATTATTAAAAGGGACCATAGGTCATAGCTCCCTTGAAAATCGAAAGGAAGATATCATCTAGACCATACCTCGTCTAAGTAAGTTTGGTGAAATACCATTTACCGAGACTAGTTTGACAGAGACTTATATTATACTTGATGTATATTTGATTAAAATATGAAGAGTAGGTTTGCACATACATATATTGAAGGTTGATAGAGAAATTCCATGGGCATGATGAGTAAAATGGTTTAATTATATTCCTTAAGGAACCCTAATAATCCTAACAACCAGAATCATCCAAAACTTAGGGAGAAATCCTTTGTATAAATTAAAGAGTGATTAAAGAAAATCCGGTATATATATATGTATATATTTATATATATATAAGTACACTTACCGTTAAGAAAATAATATTTTATTTCTACGATGAATAAAGTAATTGATCTAATTACTCTCCTTGAAAAGGATTGTCAAATGTGAAACACTCGTATTTTTCCTTACCTATCATTTGGAAAAAAATAAAATATAAATATGTTTTAGAGTCTAAAATTCTGGAGGTAGGTTGGACACATGGCGTGGAGGTAGTTAATGGACTATGAGATTTACTTCAAAATTGATGGAGACCCACCTCAGCACAAATGGTGGCAATGATACTACCTTGAATTGTGGGAATTGGGTGCACAAGTTGGAGAAGATAGTTTTCCTTCTCTTTTTATAGGGTATGAAATTCATTATTGAGGGAGGGGAATTCAGGAGGAGAATATGGGAAGATCTGCGTGACCTTCAAACCTCTACAACTTTTGCAGCCTCGAGAAACTGAATTGGTCAGGTTTAT
The DNA here is from genome assembly GCA_001517045.1 of Pseudotsuga menziesii. Taxonomy (NCBI): domain Eukaryota; kingdom Viridiplantae; phylum Streptophyta; class Pinopsida; order Pinales; family Pinaceae; genus Pseudotsuga; species Pseudotsuga menziesii. The sequence continues at coordinate 110,075 of LPNX011103353.1, forward strand.
TAACCTCTGTCCAAGTATAGGATGTGATATTTCCAAAGCTATTCCTCAGCATTTGGATGAGAGGAATAAAAGGATTGTTCCAATGCATGACCCCCCCCCCCCCTTGGGAGAATCCTCCATCAAGAGGAAAGGGAATCAACCTTTCAATATCCGTGAGGGAGTACCTGCGTAAAGGATTAAATGGATCATTCCAGCATGCGACTTATCAATAGGACATCGGCAAGGTGTGCAAGATATTTTTGTGATTAAATTATTAAAGGTATGTATCACAATGTTAGTGCAACCTCATGTATGTGTCTTGGGTTTTTATGCAAATGGTTATTACACCAGAGGATGGATTACCAACATGGACACTTTTCCTAGTAGTGTCTGGGCTGCTTGCATTCTCATTGTGTCTCATTGACAGATCCAGAATAGAAATTTTAGATGCAATTTTAATGAGGCTATGTGCCTTATGGAGTAGCAATTCAACCTTCATATACCTGTATTCTAGACTTCCTTTTTGCTAATTGAAAAACCATAGTTGTGTGTTACTAGAATACCTTACTTTGTCTTATTTTTGTTCAAAAATCATACAACTTTTAGCTCAGCATGGTTTCCATATCAGAACGGGGTTCATTGAGTTTTTCGTCAACACTCGACCTAGAGGTTTAAAGACCCACTACCTACTGATTAACATTGTTGGCGTTAATCCTCGCTATTCGTTCAGCGACTCAACTAGGATCCATTATGTACACTAGTTAATAAATGCGTGACCTACCAAAGTATCCAAGATATGCTGTTAGAGAGTTTGATTGAGATGATCAATAGACCGAGACATGAGCTATCGTTTCATTTTCCTTTACTCTGAATTCAGATTTGTAGCATACATCAAGATTGTGACCCTCAAGGAAGTGGTTTATAAGAACTGCTATCTGTGCAAATAACGGTTGTTGATTGGGATTGTCCTTTTTCTTGAGTCACGAGTTAAGTGGAGAAAATGTAATCGAATTTCCTGCGCTCTTATTTTTACTTACAGCTGAGGCTTTTTCTTTTTATCTACGGGTAATGAAAAAGTAAACCATATGCCGCTTGATGCTTACAAACCCCCACCACTTAGTCAAATTGATGGTGGTATTAGCTTTAACAATATAGATCAGATTTGTTGATCTTTGATTTTCTTCTTTTACTGTTTGGATCTGATTTTACGATGGTGATTTTGAATATCACGTACCCGAATGGATACCTATGGTTTTACCTAACTTTTGTGATAGGTTAATAGATCTGGAGGCGATCCCAATGGCATCTTGATTAAGTTCCAAGACGGTGGCTCCCATGCCTTATTCATTTATATTTTGGATTTGGTAATCTCTTGAATTGTTAACAACGATTTTGGAAAACTAATGGCATTAATTATAGCTTCTTATTTATTTTGCGATTTGTATAAGATTGGGTAAGGAATTATACCTCGAATGGAGTGTGCTATTTTTCAACCAGAAATATGTTTGGAAATCTCTCTTTGTGCGTGCTGATTGATAGCCAGAATTTGCATAGTTCTTTTATGGTGATCTTTGATGTTTTTCCTGTGCTTGAATTCCTTGAACTCAATTAAAGGTTGTGTTTCCATGTGATAAATGACAAGTTAAGAGATGTGGCTTTCTTACAAAAATACTTTCAGTAATATATGGATCTAGGATTTATTATTTAAAGGTTATCTCTGGTTATATGAGTAACTAAGAGGCTAACACATCATATTATGATGTAGGTTGTATACCTTTATGGGTGTATTTATGAATAAAGAAGCTGACTAACTTTGGTGGACATAACCCCAAGGTTGGGGTGAACCACTTACATTGGTATTGTTTTTGTGTGGCATGGATGTATATAATTTTTACATGTCTTGATGCGGATCATTATTTGTTCCTTAATGTGCCTCGAGTATATAATAATTTTTACAATGTGTATTTTTTATTATTATCAAATTGGTTGGACATGCTTCATTGTAATACCATGTAATATCTAACACTGACATGGTTGACATGTTTAAGATATGGTAACAGTAAACTTTTATGTGCAGATCCTGAAAAGTTGCTTATTTAATGTCTAAGTTACTTTCAGAATGACAATAATACAAGTGCATTCTCTTGTGCCCATGTTAGAATTAAATGTTGGGAGTATTGTCAATTTATAAGTATATTGGTATGCTATGTTTATGTCGGAAGGAAGCTCAGGACATATGTTAAACATTTAAAGCATGGTGTTGTGTTTAAATTGTAATCACCTATGCTATGCAGAAGTTGATAGTCTTATAGAGAGCTAAACTTAAATTGTTATACCATAAGGTTCTTATCCCACTCCCTAAGATAGTGATTGACTTAGGGATGGTTTAACTGCAACAAGAGCCCTAAAAATGATTTCTAGAGAGGAAGGTTTACCTTTTGGCAAGACTATATGGTTGTAGTTCAGAATTTTATTTGATAGTCTTTAATAAGGTATGAATAGTTTTTAGTAGGACCCCTTGGAAATCAGAGTATATATATCTATGTATAATATATCATGGTGCATCCTAAAGGTGATATATCATATGGGCAATGGTAATTAAAAAAGAAAAGAAAAATCACCCCATTTCCTCCCATTTACTCTATGGTGTGGCGAGGACGTTACAGATGGTATCAGAGCGAGAGTTGAAACACTTGGGCCTATTTGGGCTCAAAACGCTCCTGCATATTTCATTTTGGAACTAATGATTGATTTTTGCCTTGTGATAGTAGCAATCAACAAGTTTACATTGTTTTGCAATACATGTACCTTAAGATGTACCAAAAGCAGATGTTTATTGACCTTGTAGTTGTGCAGGAGAAGGTGGGACATTTTTCTCAAAAACACAACGAAGATGGCCCATTAGTTTTTCCAGTTCAATGTCAGGCCCGATGATGTAAGTACAAAGGTATCTGGTTAATTTCCATGATTACTTCCGAATACATTTATGAATGGTTAAGACGATTGCTTCATCTTTATTTTGAGTTGCACCAATGAATTTTAATGAAATATAGAAGTCTTCTTAGATAGACTCATGGTCGATGGAAGTACTATAGCAATTTTTGTCATGAACAGCAATGTGGGATTTGAATTGCTGAAAGAAGTGACCTTTAGAACCTATTTTCATAGCTGGATTGGTCGTTAATGACAAGATGTATGTTTAAAGGAATCTTAGAGTTCCATGTGGAAAGAATAATATTTTGTGATAGGTTACATTGTAAGACACGATGAATATTATAGCATTGAGAGGGTTACCTGATTACCAATGGAATGCAGGACTGCTAAATATCTAATGAGAATTGAGTACTAATTATAAGTCCTCTAGACCTAAGTTAGGATTCATTATTGGTAATAAATAAACATAAGTGGCTCAGGAGAGTATACTCCAAAGTATTAGAAGTATCATTGTGTGATGGAATATGGTTATATGTATGTAGATGTAAATATACATACACAAATTACCTGAATTCCTTTAGGATAGCAAGGTAGCTATTTAAAGGGAACTTGATAAGTTGATGATTAAGAAGTAGCTGTATTACACTTGAAAACTCTCTAGAATATTTGTCGTAAACTATCATGTATAGTAAAATGGTTTAAGCACAAAGGTAAGTAATGCTAAAGTGGTAGCTATGATAAAGATATATATTGTACTATCAAGATTATACAAAATACAACTTGTATTAAATAAATGTTAGAGATGTAAAAGCTATCAATACTAACATTATGAAAAATAGGAAAACACCTATTTACATTTGGAATTTCATGTCAACCAGGAACAAATAATTGCACCAAATCGTATGGATACATCGGTACATGTTAGACGAATGGCTCCAATTGCATATAGATGTTGGCAATGAAAAAATTTGGTTGAGGTGCATGACTGATTATATCCAAAACAAATTTATTAATTGAGCATTTAGATCAAAGCTGGGAGGAAGTAATGGTTCTCAAGATTGGTTCCATTAGTGTTGAACAAAACCCTTTCACCTATATGTATGCACATAACTAGCATATGACATCTAATTACTCTCCTTGACAAGGATTGTCAAATGTGAAATACTCATATTTTTACTTACCTATCATTTGGGAAAAATAAAATGTAAATATGTTTTAGAGGCTAAAAGTATGGAGGTAGGTTGGACACATGGCTTGGAGGTAGTTAATGGACTGCGAGATTTACATCAAAATTGATGGAGAACCGCCTCAGCAAAAATGGTGGCAGAGATATTGCCTTAACCTGTGGTAACTGGGCAAACAAGTGGGAGAAGACCATTTTCCTTCTCTTTTTATAGGGTATGAAATTAATTATTGAGGGAGGGGAATTCAGAAGGATAATATGGGAAGATCTGCACGACCTTCCAACCTCTGCAAATTCTGCAGCCTCAAGAAACTAAATGGTGGGGTTTATTAACCTCTGTCCAAGTATAAGATGCAAAATTTCCAAAGATATTCCTCAGCGTTTGGACGAGGGGAATAAAAGGATTGTTCCAATGCATGAACCCCCACTCAAGAGAGTCCTCCATCAAGAGGAAAGGGAATCAACCTTTCAATATACGTGAGGGAGTACCTATGCAAAGAATTAAATGGATCATTCCAGCATACGACTTACCAATACGATGTCAGCAAGGTGTGCAAGTTATTTTTGAGATTGCGTTCTTAAAGGTATGTATCACGATCTTAGTGCGACCTCATGTCTATGTCTTGGGTTTTGATGCAAATGGTTATTACACCAGAGGATGGATTATCAACATGGAAACTTTTCCTGGTATTGTCTGGGAAGCTTGCATTCTTGCTGTGTCTCATTGATAGATCTAGAATAGAAATTTTAGATGCGATTTTAATGAGGCTATGTGCCTTATGGATTAGTGATTGAACCTTCCTATACCTGTATTCTAGACTTCGTTTTTGCCGATTGAAAAACCATAGCTACATGTTACTAGAATACCTTACTGTGTGTTATTTTTGTTGAAGAATCATACAGCTTTTAGCTCAGCATGGTTGCCATATCAGAACGGGGTTCATTGAGTTTTTTGTCAACAATCAACCTAGAGGTTTAAAGACCCACTACCTACTGATTAACGTTGCCAGCGTTAATCCTCACTATTTGTTCAGTGACTGGACTAGGATCCATTCTGTACCCTAGTTAATAAATCCATGGCCTACCAAAGGCTCCAAGATATGTTGTTAGGGAGTTTGATTGAGATGATCAATAGACCGAGACATGAGCTATCGTTTCATTTTCCTTTACTCTGAATTCATATTTGTAGCATACACTGAGATTATGATCCTCAAGGAAGTGTTTTATAAGAATTAATATCTGTGCAAATAACGATTGTTGATTTGGGTTGTCCATTTTCTCGATTCATGAGTTAAGTGGAGAAAATGTAATTGAAGTTCCCGCGCTCTTATTTTTACCTACATCTAAGGGTTTTTGTTTTTATCTATGAGTAATGCAAAAGTAAACCATATGCTTCCTGATGCTTACAAACCCCCACCACTATATCAAATTGATGGCGGTATTAGCTTTAACAATATAGATCAGATTTGTTGATATTTGATTTTCTTCTTTTACTGTTTGGATCTGATTTTACGACGGTGACTTTGAATATCACGTACCTGAATGGATCCCTATGGTTTTACCTAACTTTTGTGATAGGTTAATAGATCTGGAGGCGATCCCAATGGCATCTTGCTTAAGTTCCAAGCCGATAGCTCCCATGCCTTATTCATTTATATTTTGGATCTGGTAATCTCTTGAATCGTTAACTGCGATTTTAGAAAACCAATGGCATTAATTATAGCTACTTATCTATTTTGCAATTTGTCTAAGATTGGGTAAGGACTTATACCTTGAATGGAGTGTGCTAGTTTTCAACCAGAGATATGTTTGGAAATCTCTCTTTGCACGTATTGATTAATAGCCAAAATCTGCATAGTTCTTTTATGGTGATCTCTGATGTTTTTCTTGTGCTTGAATTCCTTGAACTCAATTAAAGGTTTTGTTTCCATGTGATAAATGACAAGTTAAGAGATGTGGCTTGCTTACAAAAATACTTTCAGTAATATATGGATCTAGGATTTATGAGTTAAAGGTTCTCTTTGTTTATATGAGTAACTAAGAGGCTAACACATCATATTGGGATGTAGGTTGTATACCTTTATGGATGGATTTATGAATAAAGAATCTTACTAACTTAGGTGGATGTAACCCCAAGGTTGGGGTGAACCACTTACATTGGTCTTGTTTTTGTGTGATGTGGATGTATATAATTTTTATGTGTCTTGATGCGTATGATTATTTGTGCCTTAATGTGCCTCGAGTTTACAATAATTTTTACAATGTGTGTAGTTTGATTATTATCAAATTGGTTGGACATGATTCATTGTAATACCATGTAAGATCTAACACTGACATGGTTGACCTATTTAAGATATGGTAACAATAAAGTTTTATGTGCAGATCCTGAAAAGTTGTTTATTTAATGTATAAGTTACTTTCAGAATGACGATAATACAAGTACATTCTCTTATGCCCATGTTAGAATTAAATGTTTGGAGTTTTTTCAATTAATAAGTATATTGGTATGCTATGTTTATGTCAGAAGGAAGCCCAGGAGATATGTTAAACATTTAAAGTGTGTTGTTGTGTTTAAATAGTAATCACCTATGCTATGCAAAAGTTGATAGTCTTATAGAGAGCAAAACTTAAACTGTTATACGATAAGGTTGTTATCCCACTCCCTAAGATAGTGATTGACTTAGGGATGGTTTAACCACAACAAGAGCCCTAAAAATGAATTCTACAGAGGAAGGTTTACCTTTTGGAAAGACTATATGCTTGTAGGTAAGAATTTTATTTGATAGGCTTTAATAAGGAATGAATATTTTTAGTAGGACCCCTTGGGAATGAGATTACATATATATATATATATCATGGTGCATCCTAAAGGTGATATATCATATGGGCAATGGTAATTAAAGAAAGAAAGAAAAAATCACCCCATCTACTCTGTGGTGTTACGGGCACGTTACAGATGCTATCAGAGCGAGATTTGACACACTTGGGCCTATTTGGGATCAAAACGCTCCTACATATTTCGTTTCAGAACTAATGATTGAGTTTTGCCTTGTGATAACAGGAATCAACAAGTTTACACTGTTCTTCAATATAGGTACCTTAAGATGTACCAAATGTAGATATTTATTGACCTTGTAGTTGTGCAAGAGAAGGTGGGACATTTTTCTCAAAAGCACAATGAATATGGCCCATTAGTTTTGCCAGTTCAATGCCAGTCCTGATGATGTAAGTACACAGGTATCTGGTTAATTTCCTTGATTAATTCTAAATACGTCTACGAATGGTTAGGACAATTGCTTCATACTTATTTTGAGTTGCACCAACGAATTTTAATGAAATATAGAAGTCTTCTTAGACAGAATCATGGTCGATGGAAGTACTATAGCAATTTATGTCATGAACAGTAATGTGGGATTTGAATTGCTGAAAGAAGTGACCTTTAGAAACTACATTCATAGCTGGATTGGCCATTAATGACAAGATGTATGTTTAAAGGATTCTTAGTGTTCTATGTGGAAAGAATAATATTTTGTGATAGGTTAAATTGTAAGACATGATGAATATTATAGCATTGAGAGGGTTACCTAATTACCAATGGAATGCAGGACTTCTAAATATCTAGTGAGAATTGAGTATTAATTATAAGTCCTCTAGACCTAAGTTAGGATTCATTATTGGTAATAAATAAACATAAGTGGCTCAAGAGAGTATACTCCAAAGTCTTAGAAGTATCATTGTGTGAGGCAATATGGTTATATGTATGTAGATGTAAATATACATACACAACTTACTTGAATTAGTTTAGGATAGCAAGGTAGCTATTAAAAGGGAACTTGATAATTTGATGATTTAGAAGTAACCGTATTACCCTTGAAAACTCTCTAGAAGATTTGCCACAAACTATCATGTATAGTAAAATGGTTTAAGCACAAAGGTGAGTAATGTTAAAGTGGTAGCTATGCTAAAGATATATATTGTACTATCAAGATTATACAAAATACAAGTTGTATTAAATAAATGTTAGAGGTGTAAAGCTATCAATACTAACACTATGAAAAATAGGAAAACACATGTTTACATTTGGAATTTCACGTAAACCAGGAACAAATAATTGCACCAAATCGTATCGATACATCGGTACATGTTAGACTAACGGCTCCACTTGCATATAGATGTTCGTAATGGAATAATTTGGTTGAGGTGCATGAATGACTATATCCAAAACAAATTTATTAATTAATCATTTAGATCAAAGGTAGGAGGAAGTAATGGTTCTCAAGATTGGGTCCATTAGTGTTGAACAAAACTCTTTCGCCTATATGTATGCACATAACTAGCATACGACCTTGGGTCCTAAATGCATATCTCATAAGGAAGAATTATGTTTTGTTATTGTTAATCTATTCTTACTATTGTAAACTAATAAACCTAGGGAATGGTTAGTTGTTACACATAATAAGTTAATGATGAGACAAGTGAATGTCATTTGGGTTCTAAACTTGTGTGTAACAATAGATTCTCAGAAAGTGAATGTTAACTTCTTTATCAGAAGTTGCTGATTAACTTGTGAATGTTGAATACCATTAGCGTACTAAATAGATGCTAAGTAAAGGTAGGAATTGAACTTCATAATTGTTAGGAAGAGAATTCAAGTTAGTTACAGTGTATCCTTTACATATAATTATTTGTGTGCAAGAAATTGGGTTATGCACATAAAGAGGATTGAGCTATTTATAATTTTTCATTTGATCTTCTTATACATTTTCATGAAACGACAACATTCCTTACAGTATTTCTTCAAGAAAAGGAAAAAGAAAACTAGATTGCTTATGAACTTGGACCACATTACAGCTAAGGTAAATAGCATGATGTGTTGTGCCTAATGTTACTGGTTGTACAGAAGGTGTACACCTATATAAAGGCTCATTTTGGTGAACTAGAAAAGTTGTAAGATATGACATAAGTAGTTGGGGTATGAAATCATGGTAAGCTATTTACTTTGTTACTTTGTATTACTGATGTAATTGGAATTTCCTTGTCCCTAGCATTGCCACTCATGAATGTGGTGTAAAGTTCACTAGTAATTATCCGAACATAGCCAAGCAAGGATGTCTAATGATATAGATGTTGAAAAGGATAAGTTTATGAATGTTGTTTAATTTTATATGCTAACATTGCTAGATATGCTAGGAACACTATCCGTCGGAATTGACTGTTAGTAAAAATGTTCGCTACCTTTAAAAAAAAGGGTAAGAATGGGTGATGTTCTACTTATTATAAATTGTCAAATTTGAGGTTTTATAAACCAAGGATTAACTGTGGATGATGTTGTTTATATACTAACATTGTAGGCTTCACCAAGATTATGACCATTGTTACAATAGACATGCAATACGGTATACAAATCTACCTGCCTATATAAGTCACGCTCAATTGCTCAGAAATAAGTAAGGAGTAATTTTTATAGATGAATTACATGGTTATATAACTCATGAATGATGATTAAAATCGCTGTAACTTATGAAAATTCTAATGATTAATTAATGAAATTTTGGATTATTGATAGATGCTTTGACTAACCATGTAGCCAATTCACAAATCGGGACAATGACAGTAAAGTCATGATAAGCACCATGGAGTGTGCATTACGAATAGTCAAAGTTAAAATTTATACTAAATACGAAGAAGGAAAAAATTTGAATGTTGCGAGAGCACCATGGTGTTAGGCAAGTGAGTGCTACGTGAGCACATTGGTGTTAGGCATATATGCTGCAAGAGCACAATGGTGTTAGGAAAGCGATTGTCATGTGAGCACATTAGTGTTGGGCATATGGTGTGGTAAAAATACCTAGGAAAAATGGGACATTTGGAAGACAGAACGCTGTTTGATGTCACTGAGGGGAAAATTTTTAACTAGTGGTTAAAAGGGAGAGTAACCTCAGAAATTGTTGTAAGTCCACACGAGAATGGAAAAGAAACTCAAGGGAGAATTTGGAAAACAAAATGAACATAAAACGTGTTGACAAATTTCCAAGTAACTATTACATGTTGAATGGGTAATATGAGGAACGAATTTCCTCAGGTTGTGGACGACATGACTATCCAAAGGTTGGAGATAAAAACCAACATCCAAAGGGTAGTAATTATATTTTATAAATGAATAGATTGCATTATGAAAATAATTGGGTATTATGATACCAATAAAAACTGGAAAGTGTCCCATAAATTGCAGATTATTACAATGCAAAAGGGATCTATGGCTTATGTTTAAGTTGAATTATAATTTTGGACATGATGTACTTAAGAAAATTGGGCTAGACCTGAAATTGTTGCAGGAAAACTACAGGTCTTGAACAATAGCAACTGGCGAAGATATGGAAAGATCATAGGGGATCAGGATGAAAAGGAAGAGGACAAGAAAAGATGACAAAATGGAAGGAAATTGGTTGAAAATAGGAACACTGAGGATGCTATGGGCATGATGAGTAAAATGGATTAATTATATTCCTTAAGGACCCCTAATAATCCTAACAACCGAAATCATCCAAAAATTAGGGAGAAATATTTTATATAAATTAAAGGGTGATTAAAGAAAATCCAGTATATATATATATATATATATATGTATGTATATATTTATATATATAAGTACACGTACCGTTAAGAAAATAATATTTTATTTCTACAACGAATAAAGTAATTGATCTAATTACTCTCCTTGACAAGGATTGTCAAATGTGAAATACTCATATTTTTCCTTACCTATCATTTGGAAAAAATAAAATATAAATATGTTTTAGAGGCTAAAATTTTGGAGGTAGGTTGGACGCATGGCCTTGAGGTAGTTAATGGGCTGCGAGATTTACTTCGAAATTGATGGAGACCCACCTCAGCACAAATGCTGGCAGATATACTGCCTTGACTCGTGGGAATTAGGTGCACAAGTGGGAGAAGACTATTTTCCTTCTCTTTTTATAGGGTATGAAATTCATTATCGAGGGAGGGGAATTTAGGAGGAGAATATGGGAATATCTGCGTGACCTTCCAACCTCTGCAACTTCTGCAGCCTCGAGAAACCAAATAAATGGGGTTTATTAACCTCTATCCAAGTATAAGATGTGAAATTTCCAAAGCTATTCCTCAGCATTTGAATGAGGGGAATAAAAGGATTGTTCCAATGCGTGACCCCCCCCCCCCCTCGGGAGAGTCCTCCATCAAGAGGAAAGGGAATCAACCTTTCAATATCTATGAGGGAGTACCTACACAAAGGATTAAATGGATCATTCTAGCATACGACTAACCAATAGGACATCAGCAAGCTGTGCAAGTTATTTTTGTGATTGCATTCTTAAAGGTATGTATCACGATCTTAGTGCGACCTCTTGTCTGTGTCCTTTATTTTGATGCAAATGGTTATTACACCAGAGGATGGATTACTAACATGGAAACTTTTCCTGGTAGTGTTCGGGCTGCTTGCATTCTGGCTGTGTCTCATTGACAGATCCAGAATAGAAATTTTAGATGTGATTTTAATGAGGTTATGTGCCTTATGGAGTAGCAATTCAACCTTCCTATACCTGTATTCTAGACTTCCATTTTGCTAATTGAAAAACCATAGCTGCGTGTTACTAGAATACCTTACTGTCTGTTATTTTTGTTGAAAAATCATACAGCTTTTAGCTCAGCGTGGTTGCCATATCAGAGTGGGGTTCATTGATTTTTTTGTCAACATTTGACCTGGAGGCTTAAATACCCACTACCTACTAATTAACATTGCCAGTGTTAATCCTCACTATTCATTCAGTGACTGGACTAGGATCCATTCGGTACCGTAGTTAGTAAATCCAAGGCCTACCAAAGTCTCCAAGATATGTTGTTAGGGAGTTTGATTGAAATGATGAATAGAACGAGACATGAGCTATCATTTCATTTTCCTTTACACCGAATTCAGATTTGAAGCATACACCGAGATTGTGACCCTCAAGGAAGTGGTTTATAAGAACTTCTATATGTGCAAATAATGATTTTTTATTAGGGTTGTCCATTTTCTCGAGTCACGAGTTAAGTGGAGAAAATGTAATCAAATTTCCTACGGTTTTATTTTTACTTACAGCTGAGGTTTTTTCTTTTTATCTACAAGTAATACAAAATTAAACCATATGTCGCCCGATGCTTACAAACCCCCACCACTCGGTAAAATTGATGGTGGTATTAGCTTTAACAATATAGATAATATTTGTTGATCTTTAATTTTCTTCTTTTACTGTTTGGATCTTATTATACGATGGTGATTTTGAATATCACATACCCGAATGGATCCCTATGGTTTTACCTAACTTTTGCGATAGGTTAATAGATCTGGAGGAGATCCCAATGGCATCTTGCTTAAGTTCCAAGCCGGTGGCTCCCATGCCTTATTCATTTATATTTTGGATCTGGTAATCTCTTGAATCGTTAACAGTGATTTTGGAAAACCAATGGCATTAATTATAGTTGCTTATCTATTTTGCGATTTGTATAATATTGGGTAAGGACTTATACCTCAAATGGAGTGTGCTAGTTTTCTACCAAAGATATGTTTGGAAATCTCTCTTTGCGCATGCTAATTGATAACTAGAATCTGCATAGTTCTTTTATGGTGATCTCTAATGTTTTTCCTGTGCTTGAATTCCTTGAACTCAATTAAAGGATGTGTTTCCATGTGATAAATGACCACTTAAGAGATGTGGCTTGCTTAAAAAATACTTTCAGTAATATATGGATCTAGGATTTATGATTTAAAGGTTCTCTCTGGTTATATGAGTAACTAAGAGGCTAACACATCATATTGTGATGTAGGTTGTATACCTTTATGGGTGGATTTATGAATAAAGAAGATGACTAACTTTGGTGGATGTAACCCCAAGGTTGGGGTGAACCACTTACATTGGTCTTGTTTTTTTGTGCCGTGGATGTATATTTTTTATGTGTCTTGATGCGTATCATTATTTGTGCCTTAATGTGCCTCAAGTATACAACAATTTTTACAATGTGTGTAGTTTGATTATTATCAAATTGGTTGGACATGCTTCATTGTAATACGATGTAAGATCTAACATTGACATGGTTGACCTGTTTAAGATATGGTAACAGTAAAATTTTATGTGCTGATCATGAAAAAGCTGTTTGTTTAATGTATAAGTTACTTTCAGAATGACGATAATACAAGTGCATTCTCTTGTGTCCATGTTAGAATTAAATGTTGGGAGTATTTTCAATTAATAAGTATATTGGTATGCTATGTTTATGTCGGAAGGAATCCCAGGACATATGTTAAACATGTAAAGTGTTGCATTGTGTTTAAATTGTAATCACCTATGCTTTGCAAAAGTTGATAGTCTTATAGAGCGCAAAACTTAAACTATTATACCATAAGGTTGTTATCCAACTCCCTAAGATAGTGATTGACTTAGGGATGGTTTAATCGCAACAAGAGCCCTAAAATTGATTTCTAGAGAGGAAGGTTTACCTTTTGGCAAGACTATATGCTAGTAGTTAAGAAATTTATTTGATAGGCTTTAATAAGGTATGAATAGTTTTTAGTAGGACCCCTTGGGAATTAGATTATGTGTGTGTGTGTGTGTGTAATATAACATGGTGCATCCTAAAGGTGATATATCATATAGGCAATGCTAATTAAAGAAAGAAAGAAAAATCACTCCATTTCCTCCCATTTACTCTGTGGTGTTACGGGCACATTACAGATGGTATCAGAATGAGAGTTGAAATGCTTGGGCCTATTTGGGCTCAAAACACTCCTACATATTTCGTTTCAAAACTAATGATTGAGTTTTGCCTTGTGATAATAGGAATCAACAAGTTTACACTGTTCTGCAATACAGGTACCTTAATATGTACCAAATGTAGATATTTATTGACCTTGTATTTGTGCAAGAGAAGGTGGGACATTTTTCTCAAAATCTCAATGAAGATGGCCCATTAATTTTGCTAGTTCAATGTCAGGTCCGATGATGTAAGTACATAGGTATCTGGTTAATTTCCTTGTTTACTTCCGAATATGTTTACGAATGGTTAAGACGATTGCTTCATCTTTATTTTGAGTTACAACAACGAATTTTAATGAAATATGGAAGTCTTCTTAGACAGACTCATGGTCGATGGAAGTACTATAGCAATTTCTGTCATGAACAGTAATGAGGGATTTGAATTCCTGAAAGAAGTGACCTTTAGAACCTACTTTCATAGCTGGATTGGCCATTAATGACAAGATGTATGTTTAAAGGATTCTTAGAGGTCCATGTGGAAAGAATAATATTTTGTGATAGGTTACATTGTAAGACACGATGAATATTATAGCATTGAGAGAGTTACCTGATTACCAATGGAATGCAGGACTGCTAAATATCTAATGAGAATTGAGTACTAATTATAAGTCCTCTTGACCTAAGTTAGGATTCATTATTGGTAATAAATAAGCGTAAGTGGCTCATGACAGTATACTCCAAAGTCTTAGAAGTATCATTGTGTGAGGGAATATGGTTATATGTATGTAGATGTAAATATACATACACAACTTACCTTAATTCCTTTAGGATAGTAAGGTAGTGATTAAAAGGGAACTTGATAAGTTGATGATTTAGAACTAACTGTATTACACTTGAAAACTCTCTAGAAGATTTGCCGCAAACTGTCATGTATAGTAAAATGGTTTAAGCACAAAGGTAAGTAATGCTAAAGTGGTAGCTATGCTAAAGATACATATTTTACTATCAAGATTATACACAATACAACTTGTATTAAATAAATGTTAGAGGTGTGAAAGCTATCAATACTAACATTATGGAAAATAGGAAAACACCTCTTTACATTTAGAATTTCATGTAAACCAGGAACAAATAATTGCACCAAATTGTATGGATACATCGGTACATGTTAGACGAATGGCTCCAATTGCATATAGATGTTGGTAATGGAATAATTTGGTTGAGGTGCATGACTGATTATATCCAAAACAAATTTATTAATTGAGCATTTAGATCAAAGGTAGGAGGAAGTAATGGTTCTCAAGATTGGGTCCACTAGTGTTGAACAAAACTCTTTCAGCTATATGTATATGCATAACTAGCATACGACCTTGGGTCCTAAATGCATATGTCATAAGGAAGAATTATGTTTTGTTATCGTTAATCTATTCTGGCTATCGTAAACTAATAAACCTAGGAAATGGTTAGTTGTTACACATATTAAGTGAATGATGAGAGAAGTGAATGTCATTTGGGTTCTAAACCTGTGTGTAACAATATATTCCCAAAAAGTGAATGTTAACTTCTTTATCAGAAGTTGTTGATTAACTTGTGAATGTTGAATACCATTAGCATACTAAATAGATGCTAAGTAAAGGTAGGACTTGAACTTCATAATTTTTAGGAAGAGAATTCAAGTTAGTTACAGTGTATCCTTTACATATAATTATTTGTGTGCACTGAAATTGGGTTATGCACATAAAGATGATTGAGCTATTTATACTTTTTCATTTGATCTTCTTATACATTTTCATGAAATGACAACATTTTTTACAGTATTTCTTCAAGAAAAGGGAAAAAAAAACTAGATTGCTTATGAACTTGGATGACATTACAGCTAAGGTAAATAGCATGATGTGTTATGCCTGATGTTATTGGTCATACAAAAGGAGTACACCTATATCAAGGCTCATTTTGGTGAACTAGAAAAGTTGTAAGATATGACATAAGTAGTTGGGCTATGAAATCATGGTAAGCTATTTACTTTGTTACTTTGGATTACTGATGTAATTGGAATTTCCATGTCCCTAGCATTGCCACTCATGAACATGGTGTAAAGTTCACTAGTAATTATCCGAATATAGCCAAGTAGGGATGTCTAAAGATATAGACATTG
This sequence comes from Pseudotsuga menziesii, assembly GCA_001517045.1. NCBI lineage: Eukaryota > Viridiplantae > Streptophyta > Pinopsida > Pinales > Pinaceae > Pseudotsuga > Pseudotsuga menziesii. The sequence goes on from LPNX011103353.1 coordinate 126,090, forward strand.
AAAAGGATAACTTTATGAATGTTATTTATTGTTATATGCTAACATTACAGGATATGCTAGGAACACTATGAGTTGGAATTGACTATTAGTAAAAATGTTCGCTACCTTTAAAAAAAAAAGTTAAGAATGGGTGATGTTCTACTTATTATAAATTGTCGGATTCGAGGTTTTATAAACCAAGGATTAACTATGGATGATGTTGTTTATATACTAACATTGCAGGCTTCACCAAGATTATGACCAGTGTTGCAATCGACATGCACTACGGTATACAAATCCGCTTGCGTATATAAGTCGCGCTCAATTGCTCAGAAATAAGTAAGGAGTAATTTTTGTAGATGAATTACAGGGTTATATAACTCATGAATGATGAATAAAATCGCTGCAGCTTATGAAAATTCTAATGATTAATTAATGAAAATTTGGGTTATAAAATTAAAAATACATTAATAATAAATTTAATGTGAATTGCATGATATTTTTTTTATCAATTTTTATATTTGTATAAATAATGCTCAATCTATATAAAAAGATGAGGAAATTGAGCTAACTAGTTGCTTTGAGGATGAAAGTTACTCTCTTAAATCCCAGTTTCATAATATTTACTATAATACAAGTCTCCTTAATCTGTTAATCTAACAACACTATAGCCACCTTTGAATGCTGCTTTCTAAGTTTATTTATTATAAAAATAAATTTTTACAACAATTAAGTAATCCTCTTAGGTTCCAAAAGACTGTTGGTCTAAGTGGATGTTAACTACCATCTATATATATAATAAAATTTAAACCATATAATGTAATGTAATGATGATGTTGATTTTATTCTTTAATAACTCATATTTTTATTTTCTAGATTATGGTTGCTCAGCTAATTATAATATTTTAATTTTTTTTTATCATATAATTCTTGATAGCACCTCCACTTCTAATTATACATATTATACTTTTAATATTATACCTATTTTGCATATCCATTTTAACTTAAAATTTTTAAGATATCCATTTTAATTTATAATCTTTAAGTAGGTAAAGGTTTATATCTCATTTTTTTATGTTAATAATAATCTAATTTTGAAAAACATATCATCATCATAATAATATTTTTTTGAAATTTCATAGACCTCTGTCATAAGTAACTTTGTTTTACTTTTATATTATATATATTATTAGTTTCTTCATTTTAATTTACTAACTTGTTCATGATGGGACATCATCTTTGTGCATGGGCATAGGAAGATGGATGAATTCTTAATGTTCATAAGGTTGTCTAATTCTATATGATTAAATAAGTCTAAAGCATTAACTGAATATCTAAATTAAACTTAAATGAGATTTAATAACTAAATATATCTATATTATTCTTCTTTTTATTACTATTAGATAAACACATAATTATTATATGAATTTATGATATTATATTGATAAAAAATAATGATTATTAATCAAATTTTAAAGTTTTACTAAGATAAAAAAGGCTTTCACTTAAAGATTTTAAATCGCCATTAAATATATATATATATAGGTTGTTTTGTTAAAAATTGATGCTTTATATTAAAGCATTTATTTTCTTAATATAAAAAGTATGTAATATAAAATAATGATTTATTATCAAGTTAATATAAAATATACGTTATTGTACCTACCTATCTGTAATGTACAATTGTTATCGATATATGGTCAAACCACTATTAGTTTGTATTTTAACCAAAAATTTATGGGTGCTCACACGAAGTTGGTTCCATTTTTTAGTGCCACTTTAGAAATCGAAAATGCACATCCAAAATGTAAATCTATAATGCATATGCATTATTGATGCTATGTTTGAGAAACCCAAGCCCAAAATCGAGGCTAAGGTTAGTTAGCCAATATCACATACGCGATATATTGCACTTGCATTTTTAAAGAGTTACAAATCGCAAGTGTGGTGTATCGCACTTGTGATTTGTAAAACCAAAAAAAATAACAGAGGATCGCGACCTCAATTTCTTATTTGCACAATGAAGGATGGGATATGGAGACAGCAAAAAACCAAACCATCGATTTGAGTTTGAGACTTTGGAGGTGCCTCTGGAGGGTAATTTGCAAGGGCCAATTCAGAACTTGGATCCAATGGAAGGTAAGTGCTCATTTCCTTCACAAGTGCTTTCAATTTTTGTTAGTTTTTGTTAGTTTTTGTTAATTTTATAGTTTTTATATTTGTTAAAATGATTTTAATAAAAAAATGAATTAAATCTAACAATGATATACTAAATTTTTTTTTTAATTTGTTGTTTTAATATTAATAGATAACAGAAATGTCAGAAGATAATGTACAAAATGAACCCACTAATAACCAAGAACCAAACCCAAACACAAACCCAAATACAAACACAAACCCAAACACGGAAGGGGAACAAGACCGAAATTCAAACATTCTGGCTTATTTGGGTGCATTGAGGCACCTTAGCTCATTGTTTAGAGGGGGGAACAATTTGAGACAAGCATTAGTCGAGTCATTGGATACCATAACAAACACAATTGCCAATGCCCAGGGAGGATTGTACAACATTAGATTGTATAGAGAATCCATGAGGAAATACTATTCTGATGGTTTGAGCTATAAAGACATAAAAAAAACTAAAGATAACCAAAGACCAATTGTTTTCATTATTCTGGGACCCTAGCACCATATTGGTTCCACCCACTAGTCAAGCACACATTTCCATAGACTGGTGCATGGAACCAAATGTGAAAACCAATTGGATGGATCAATGGTATATGGTATTCGATGAAGACCATCATGGGAACAGAAACATCCCATTCTATTTCCTAATGAAGTTGTATGTAGAATTTATCTTGGGGAAAGATGTTAACTATTTTGAAATTTTAGAGTTTTAGGGTGTGGTTCATTCGATGTCCTAAGATAGGGAAGGGGCTAGGACTAACCCTAACCATGTGCCACGCCCTCCACACACACCAAAAACCCCTTGGGTATATCCTCCAGCGGGTCCTGTGATTGATGATACACAGGAGACCTTATTCAACTTGGCAGATACATTGCTTCAACATGGGATTGTTATCCAAGTAAATGTAGGCCAAGGGGTTAGCACTTCTGAGGCTAGCCCATCCCACACTCAGGATCCACATACTAGGCCTCCAGACCGTACTAGAGGTACAAATCACCCTGGAGACGCAGAGGGTTCAGAGCGTCATGTTATTCCACACCCTTACATAGCGTGTGAAGGAATATGCTATGGGCCAGCTTCAGAGATTCGGGACGATGGATTACTTCAATACGTAAGTAAAACTCATGTTCTTTTCATATTATATTTTGTTTTATATCACAATTTTAAATTGTTTCATAATTTATTTCAATTTAATTATCTAATAAATTATGTGAACAAATATGCAGCTAGTGTCCCATCACACCCCAGATTCGCAAAGTCCGACGATTGATGTTGATAACCATGGGGCTTCACTTGTTGACCAATATCCTATCACGTTAGTTCATATTGTGGGTTTTAAAATTATTAAAAATTGAACCAATATATTGCAGGTATTAGGGGGATGAGGGATTTAAGGTGGGAGTGGGTAGGGTGGTTTATAAGGATTGAGGTATAAAAAGGGGCAGGGAGAAGGTTTTAAGTATTGGGAGGGGGTTTCAACAAAAAGAGTTTGGGTCAATATCTCTGGAAATTAAGGGTATTCTTTAATATCCCATGATCATACGTGCTATGTGAGATGTTCACAAAGTGAAGTCCCCATGTTGATAACATTGAGGCAGCGGTCAATGCTACATATGGTTTTGGTGCTTCACCATTAGCTGTAAGAAATTTACTTTTTTATTTGTCATCGTTATTTACATATTTATAGTAGAAATTGCAGCATTCAATACGTCCTAATCTAGATACAATATGTTTTATGCAAGGTGGGTATGATGAGTTTGTGGAATCCCATCCAAGTCCCTCGCATGTAGAGGAAGATTCGCATACACATGTATTATTTTAATTATGCTTTTAATAATTCAACATATATTCTTTTAATTATTATAAATTTTCTAATTGTATGTTTATGTTTTTTTATGTAGCATGATATCTATGCCAATGGAATGACCCTTTTTATTGGGGACCTACCTCTCCCCTCTAAGTACATGTATGTTTCGCTTTCTTTGAAAAAAATATTTTTTGTCCATCTTGTATATGTCTTGTTTTCTTTGTATTATCTAACATTGACATGTGAACTACTTTATGTAGACATTTATTGAGCCAGTGGTGCCTGAAGAGCACCAAATCTAGGTTGTTGGTGACCCACCTCCCCCCCCTAGGTACATGTATGTTTTTCTTTATTTGAAAACATCATTTTCTGTCCATTTAGTATATGTCTTGTTTTATTTGTATTTGCTGACATTGACATATGTTACTTTATGTAGGAATCTAGTTACCTAGTGGTGCTTGAAGAGCACCAAATATAGGTTGTTGGTGACCCACCTTCCCCTCTAGGTACATGGGCGCCCGCAAGAACCTGCTACCCAAATATGATGCAATGGGAGCACATGAGCGGAACAAGAAAATAACACACACAAACCCTTGTATCCGCGCATGTGCTCTTGCTTTGGTAGTGGTGAACCTCTAGGCCAGATTACCAGCGTGGACAACAGGAGCATGCACGTGCCCCTACTAACGCACTCATGTATAAGTGTGTGCACGTGTATGTGGATGCGTGCATGTGTTTTGTGTGATCACACATAAGGACACGCGTGTGTCCCTGTGTTTGAAAAAAAGACCAAAACAGTGAACAATTTGTTTTGTTCACAACCCACCGGCGAGTGCACAAGGAGGCGAAAACGAGCCCCAAGGAACCTAAGGAAAGTGTCCAACCATGATAAATAGATACCCACGACGTTGGAGTAAGGTAGAACGAGTAGGAATGTCATTTTTTTGTTCATTTTGATTTTTTTTTTTGTTTTTCAAATAAAATACAAAATTGATAAAAAATTTGAAAATGAATTGAAATTGGAAAATTTTCATATTGCGGGTACAAATTACCTAAACATAATGACAAATACTAATGAACCATCACAATAAATGAATGAAACAAACCAATCAGAGGACCCAAACCCTGAATTAAATGAAGAAAAATCCAAAGATAAATTACATGACGATTTAAACCAATTAAGAATTTTGAGTGATGAACTAAAGAACACCAGGGAACCATCTCAGGTTTCCCTCGCCGCATCACTACAAAACATAATAGAGTCAATAAACATTTCCCAGAGTGAGAGACAAATAATTTGAGTGAATATAGGGCTCAAATGAGAGAACATTATGGCACTAGTGTGTCCAAAGAGGATATAAATAACCTTAATATCACAAAAGCTCACTGTGGAGTAAATTTACAGATCCAAGAACAGGACAGCCTCCAGATGTGAGGAAGAGATGAGTTTGCATGGACCAGTGTAATTACCAGCCATGGAGAGAAAACTGGAGGAAGAGATGGTTCATAGTTTTTGACAAGCCTCCATGCAACAATGTCAAAGTCCCACAGTATTTTCTCAGGAAAGTCTGGGCTAAGTTTGTGTTAGGGTTCCATGTGAACTACTTTGACATCACCGAGTTCTAGGGCGTTCGTTTTGGCTCGGCCAAAGATCGACCTCACACCCACCAGAACCCACTGAGAGGACCTCCTGCACCTAGGCAAGAGCCAAACCCGCTTCCTCAACCTCCTGGGTTGAGTAGCGGGCTAGATGAGTTCCATGAGTCCGTTAAACATGCCACATCTAAGCAATTACATAATTAAAAAATGGTATTAAAGTGAATATTACTTTTAATTTATAAAATATCAATTTAAAACTAGGATGAAAAATGACAATTAAATAAGGAAGAAAACAAATCTAAAGCATAATATTAAAAGTGAATGTTAACTTCAATTCAGTAACTATCCATTTAAAGCAAGAGTCCAAGGAAAAAATTTAGTTGTTACCTAAGAAAAAAATAAAAACAAAGCATTAAAGTGAAATCAACGGCAACGATGGAGTCATGATAAATCGGACTAGGATATGATTTATCTAGTTAATGTCTCTCATGGAAGGGTTTTAGGTTTTACGATAGGGTTTTATTTTATATAATAAACAACCAAATAATGAAATAAAGAGGATTGGTAAATGTAATTATAGCTATTGAGAACGACAAAATAATGATTTATATTATTTTTAATAGTAGAATTGTAAATGAAAACTAAATTTATAAAATTAAAAATTTATGGAAAAAAAATTATTAATTAAATTAAATAAAAATGGATCATTTAAAATCGATAATATTAACAAACTAAACATTAAAGTAGAAACAATTAAATACAACAACCACATTTATTGTGTGTGTATATATATATATATATATATCACTGAGAGAGCCAGTGCATTTTCACTATTAATCGCAACCCACGGACTACGCCACACCAATCCTTATGATGGCTGGATTTTTGGGTCTCTCCTCCCAACAAACTCACCCCTAAGAGGATTGAACTTGGGTCTCTTTTCTAATGAGACTCACACCTTAACCGAATGAGTTAGTGAAATTTGACTAAAGTAAAAAATGTATTTAAATTATATTGAACAAAATGAATTTTCACTAATAAACAAAAGAAAATAGAAGTTATTAAATAACAATTGTAAAAAGATAACAAAAAAACTCAAAAAATTGTATAAATAAAATAAACTCTCAAAATTATGAGTATAGATTAAAAAAAATTCACAAAATTTTAAGATTTAAGATGATAATCATAATAATAAGAAAGAATTAAATGTAAAATTAAAATTAAGATATAACTACACAGAATTTTAATGAAATTTAAGAAAATAAATATAGAATTGAAAAATAATCAAATTTTTAGAAAGTAAATTTTTTAATTATTTAAAATAAATACTACATTATAAAGTTCAAAATTCAAAATGTTGAAATTTTTTTATTTTTATTATAATAATATTTTTTATATAAACTAGTTGTAAACTAAATCTTCATATAAAAATTTTTAGCTCAAAATACAACCTATTCTAAAGAATGTAAAAAAATAATTAGTAACTTAATAATGTATATTAATAACTTAACATTAACATTATAAAATATTGATGGAGATAAGGAAACGACTTGCATTACTTAGGAAATTGAGGACTTGGCTTCCACTTTTCTCCCAACCAACTAGCTTTCTATCCGCTATATTTTCTCATCGAGAAGCCACCCTTAAACTAGGCATCAATCCACTAAAAATAAAAAATCAAATAAAGAATCCTTTCATATGAAAGTCTTCAACTTTCTTATTTTTCAAGAAACTAAGAATTCTTCTTTAATCGCACGTTAAACATGTATACTAACATAGGTAGTAGTGGTGCAATATAACTTTATGCAAAGGGATGTTGGGGGCTTTGCCCCCCGTAAGCATAAGGTAATATGAGTAATAATCGAACTAAACCTGCGCACACATGACTTCTTCAAGCACTGTAATATAGGGTTGTTTTATTCAATTGTTGCGAAGAAGGGGTGGAGTAGTGCCCTCTAATCACTTATATATTAAAATCATCACTTGTATATTAAAATTATTATGTGACTAAGAAATCAATGGCTTAGAAGGTTGCAATAGAGGTGATCTTCAATATTTTATGTTATATCACTTTTCCATCGTTAGATGCCACGAGCAGGCTGTAAGGTTTGAGAAGAAAAGGGTTATTAGCTGCTTGAACTAAAAAGAAACATAGGGATAGAGATGATCCATGGATAGGACATGAGCCATTCATAATTATATAGATAAATCTTACTACATGAGAAAACTAGGTAAGCTGGTCCTGATGGAGATATGGGAAATAGATAACTGTGGAAACCTAAGTCTTGGCATGGAGAACTCCTATAACACTTGCGATGTCTTAGGTTTGTCAGCTTTGTCGAGCTTTGACAATCTAGCGACAACAACAGTAGTGAAACGAAGACAAAACAACTTTCGGCCTGGTCCTCAAAAGACAACAACTGGCTATTCGGCCAATAGTAGTACCCTTCTCTAGAAGAGTTAGGGCGATGAGGAATCACATAGAACATATGAATGAACATGGAAGTTATAGAGGCTATGTCCTCTGCAGAAACCATATTGTAAAATTGCGTTTTCCTACGAAAGTTAACAATGATTGTACTCTACATGCATTGTATACATAAAAAGTATGGCTTAACCATTGAGAGAAAGACTTCACTCTACCTCAAATAATTAAGCAAAAGGTCAAGGTTAAAACAAATTGTAAAACAACAACTTATCTCCTGAGTTTCGAGGAATTTATGCCCTCCTCCGCCAGGATACGCTCCCAATCCCTTTTTCTTCAACGCTGATTATAAAAATACATGTCTCCAAAAACATCCATTTTGGTTCCTGCTTTCCAGGGTAAAACAATCAAACAATCGCCCCCTTGGAACTCTCAATCAAGAAGAGGTTGTCCTTTTTCTTTATTTGGAAGGCTTTCAATTACTTCAACAAAGGAGCTCCCTAACTAACTAAACTTGTGAAGGAGCCCCTAACCAACTAAACTTGTTACTATTTTAAAAATAAAACACAAGTAAAAGTAGTGGGGTTGTTCATGAAGAAATGAACCGCTTTATTGAAAACGTAATGCTTTATATCAAAATTATTCACCTAATTCAATATATATTTAGCTTTCTTTCTTCATAACTAATAAATATAAATGTTTATTAGTAAATTAACCAATAAGTTTTTTCACTGTATAATAATTTTCTTATAGTTTCTATATTATTAGTTTTTTTATCTTTCTTGATACAAATTCTAATTCTTATATATAACATAGGAAGATGCCTAAGGTTTAGACCACCAAGTAAACAATTTATTTTATTCAAGTGTCCAGGGCACTTAAGATGACACTCGCTATCAACTTACATGGCTTTTCACCCATTCAACCCTCCTAGTAGATTCATGCCTCAATAGTCCCCTAAGTTTATAAAAAAGATTCACAACCTAAAAAAATAAATAACATTACTTACATTGTTTTTACCAAGGATGTTACAATAAAAATAATAATCATAATAATATAAAGTTAAGATTGTAATGATAATATTACAAGGAAAAAAATTAATATAGAATTTCAAGTAATTTTAAGATTAATAAAGTAAGTATTAATTAATTGTAAAGATTATAATTTATTTGGAAATAATTTTATTTATATTATAATAATATTTTTTTAATATCTATTTATGATCAAATTATACTAATGTTTTTATTATAAATTTATTATAATTTTTAATATATATAATTTAATTTTTATTATATTATTAATATTAATTATTAATATAATTTTATTTTAATTTTATTTATTAAGTAATTATATTATATTTTTTATTTTATAAAAATGTCAAAGGTTTACTTTATTTAGAACTTAAAAGCATGAAGGAGGATTCATTACTTAGAATTTGTTAATGTTTTTTTTTCAGAAAAAAACAACTTTTTATGAGAAAAAAAAGTTGTATAAGAGTTACAAACATCACATATCACATTTAGTAGAGAAAGATTCTCTAACAACTCTTTCTAGCCAAGTTTCACTAAAAGTGTTACTACTCGAAAACATTAAATCTTCTATCCTCCTACAAACTACACAACCATACTTTTCCAACTACCTTTACCTACACGATATAACAAATACTTAACATATAGCAAGTACTTAAAGATCAGTTATTTCAGAAAAATAACTAAGACCAAAATTAACAAAGTTGTCCCAATACAATAAGGACTGTGTACAAAGAGTGTATGGCTTACAAAGAATGTATGATTTACAAAGAAAAATACACTCAATTTATGAAGAAATTTGATCTAATTAAATTGAGAGAACAAATAAAATAAATTATATTACATAAAACAATAAAATATAAAAAAGATAAAATAAATATAGTAAATAATAATATTATAAATAAATTATTAAAAATTAAATAATTTTTTTTAAAATTAAAAAAAATATATCAAAACTATTGTTGGTTGGTGATGATTCATATTCAAATTCCAAATAGCACTCATATTTTATATTTAAAATCAAATGTAAAGAATATTAAAATAAAAAATATTACATTAAGTGTGTCGTTACATGTCGAATGAATTTCATACCTTGATGTATGTCAATTCTAGAGGTTTTATTTTAAAAAAAATCTAATTCATAGTTTTTAGTAAGCAAAAGGTTATTATAAAAAAATTAATGAGTTTTCTAAAAAATTTAAATTTTTTAGATTTAGTTTAGGCAAATAATTTTAATTGTGATTTTAATGATAAAAATGAGCAAAAACCTTTAAAGGAACCAAAATTCTGGATTTTGACAGCTGTTACCTGTAACCAGCTAGATTTTGAAAAATTGGGACCAGAGTTTTTTAAAATCTGGTCTATTCCGACCTAAATCTTATAGACTAAGCCTTTACATTAGAGTGAACCACATAGCTTGATGGCTTCCAATTTAACAGGCTTTACTCAACAAAAAGTAGTTATATGTATAAAGACTGGTCTCCCACTTTCTGCGCCACGTCACCTGATCTTCATTGCTCTCCGGTCTTGTTCGAGCGATTTTCTTTGTTCGATCTTGATGGCGAAACAATCCTTCAGCCGTAAAACTTCCCTTGTGCGAGGAATTCATCTTCATTACATGGAAATAAGAAAAAAACATATGCTTCTACAAATATAGTAAATCTAAATGGATTGAAATTTGTATAACCCAGTAGCTATCTATTCCATCAAATTAAATAATTATACATTTTAATAAAAAAGAATCAACTTACCTCATCATCACCCATAAGCGACCTCGATGTGAAACCCATTCCTCAGCTTCTGTTCGTCCCGTAATTAAGAAATGCTATGTAATTACACCTCCCTCCCTCCCTCCCTCTCAGTTATACCGCTTAGCAATCCATTACATTCACACAAAACTCAGAGAACCAAAAAAACAACTAAAATATGGACAACACACAAAACAAAGGAACGCTCCAAAGCATAGCAAGCCACACCAAACACGGACTGAGAGGAAACGAGAGTGCAGAGAGGAAATTCAAATTCACCAATGAAATGAAAATGCAACAGAATCTTTCAATGATTCTTTTATAGGTCATTGCCGGGTTGTCCTGTTCTGACGGTCAATTTTTCTTTCCTTTCATTTATAGCCGTTTCACGGTATCAAGTTAGTTCGAATCAAAGCTTCAAAATACGGGAGAGTTTAGCCAATGGTTGAGAATTGCTTTTTTCAAGTTACGGGAGAGTTAGCCAATGGTTGAGAATTGCTTTTTTCAAGTACTGTTTTTTTCGAGTAGAGATCAAGGATGACATATAATGTATGGATTGTAATTATACATGTAATGTTTAAAATGTGTGTTTTTTATTTTTTATTTTTTTGAAAAAATAAATATAAATAAATAAAAATTACTACTCATTTTTATTGTTTAGATATTTTTTATATTTACTTTTCTGAGAAAATGAAACATAAATAAATAAAAATTACTAATTTTTATTATTTAGATTTTTTCATTAGTTTGACTAATTTAAAATTAATAAAAGCTTTATTTAAAATTAAAATAAATATGCAAATTTAGAGAAATGTAATATAAACACTATTTTACAAATTTAAATTTAAATTAATGTAAAGCGATAATTCATCTTGGAAAAAAAATTAATTAATTTTTAATTTCATCATAAACAATATTCCTTATATCTATATCATAAAATAAAGTTTTATTATCAAATATACTTAAAAAATATTAACCCTTTGATCTCCTTAGTTTGTGGTAAATGTTAATATTTTGAGGTTTATATCTATATCATAAAATAAACTTTTATTATCAAATATACTTAAAAAATATTAACCCTTTGATCTCCTTAGTTTGTGGTAAATGTTAATATTTTGAGGTTTATATCTATATCATAAAATAAACTTTTATTATCAAATATACTTAAAAAAATATTAACCCTTTGATCTCTTTCATCTCCTGGTTGATGTTAATATTTTGAAGTTTTTAGAATACTCAGTCTCTCTATTCAAGTAAAACTTTTTTTTATCAGAAATCCTTCACCCTTTTTTCATTTCCTAATAATAAACCACACTTTTGGTAAAAAATCATTCAATAAACCTATTTCTAGTGATAATGAAGATTATCACTCTCAATCACTCAGTTGCAAAAGCATTAGAAGTTAATCAATGTTAAAAATATTAAGATAATTATTAAAGTTCATTACAATTAATTTTAGAAGTAGAAATTTATTTGGTTTTTTTTTTAACTTTTATTTATAAATCTAATTAATATATTTAGTATAAGTTAAGTAATTAGTGACTGTTATTGACGGTTGACGTTTAAGGTGTAGGAGGGAAGGAAGTTTCTTCTTGACGCTTAAGGTGTAGGAGGGAAGTGACGGTTAAGGTGTAGGAGGGAAGTTTCAAAAGAAAGAGGAGATTAGTTAAGAGAGTGTTATATTTTTGGACGAAGGACAATTATAGGGAGAAAAAAAATACCAGCTAGTATAGGGAGAAGCTGCATTGAGGAAAAGGGGAAGCCAGAAGTTGACTGCATAGAGAGTCGCAGAGAGAGCCGAGGAGCGAATGCAATACCATTACTATTAATTAATTACTTGTGCAATGTGTTCTTAAGGGAATAGAACCCGCGACATTTCAACTAAAAGTTGGAATCATAAACGCACTCATAAAATATTTTGTCAAAAACTCCACACAAGGGAAATTGAACACCAATAATAAAGATTGATACATAAATATGAAACACCAATAAAGATGGATACATAGAGAAAAACAAAAATAAAAACAAGTATGGTTAGAAATAAAAAATCATATGTTAAAATTTAAATTATTATTAAAAATATTATATTATTAAAATTAATAATATATGAAAATTCAAAAATATTATAAAAAAAGTATAATATAAATAATTTATTAAAACTCAAATATTAAAATTTTTTAATTTTTTTTAAAAGATATCAAGCCTATGTTTATAGCTGATTAGTCTGATTCAATTTTCAACCAACGCAATCTGACGCACTTACTATATTTAAAATTTATAAACTAATTTACTATCTTCTCCGTTAAATGAATCTCAAAGCTTGATGGATGCCCAATATCGAATCGATGGCGTTCAGCCAAAAAAAGATAATTTAAGAAAGATCAATGGCCATCGGTCATTATGAGCTTTTTTATTTTAGCGCGTTTTATTCCAACCCACTAAAACGAGCAGAGAAAACCATAATAACAGAATTGAAATTATTTTGAACAGAGTTTTGATCTATTTGTTCAGGGATACATGGTTAAAACGATTATAGAAAATTGAGAACAATAACAGAATTGAAATTGTTTTTAACTGAGTTTTGATCTATTTGTTGAGGGCTAGAGGGTTTTGTTAAAAGACAGGTTCATTACTTTCCTGAAATAAACTAAAATATGAACAAAACCTACCATCCAAAAAACTAATTAATGGATAAGCATTCAATCTTATTTAAAGAAAATTTATTAAGAGGAATCATAAATTACAGCACAGCCTGTGAAACAAAATTAAGTTATAACCGGAATGGTAAATAGCAGGAAAGAAAAAGGAGGATTCGTTAAATTACATGTTGTATACTATTTGAGAAAAACAGAGACAGAAATAAAGAAATTAAACCCGAAGTAAAAAAATTATTTGAGAAAAACAGAGACAGAAATAAAAAAAATTAAAGGAGAAAAACAGAGACAAACTTTTCAAAGAAGGAAAGAAAGTACTTATCTGTCTAAAGTCTGCCCTGACCTCCCCTTCTGCAACATGTCACCTGATCTTCATTGCTTTTCGATCTTGATGGTGTCTGGCGAGGAATCGATCTTCATTGCCTGGAAATAAGAAAAACAACTATGATGTTTCAGAATATTATATCAATAAACTACAAATAGTAAATCTAAATGGATTGAAATGGCAATTAACAGTAAATCTATATTTATTGAAATTGCAACCAATCATCCACAGATAGACAGACCTGTAGCAGAGCAGCTATGCATTCCATCAATTTAAATAATTATAATCTCCTACCTCACCGCCACCATTCCCGCCACCATTCCCATTCCTTCAGATTCTTTCGTCCCATTTAAGAAATGTCAAGGAAGAAAGATCATGTAATTGGATCTCCCTCCCCCTCCATTATCACATTTAGCAAGACATAACATTCAAACAAAAATACAGAAAAACCAAAAAGAAACAATTAAAATACAGACAACATAACATTCAAACACACAAAACAAAGGAGCGCCCCAAAGCATACAAGACCACACAAAACACGGACTGAGAGGAAACGAAGCAGAGAGTGCAGAAAGGAGATTCAAATTCACCAATAAAAATGCAAGATAATGCTACGTGTATGTTCACTATTTTATAGGTCATTGCCGGCCTACCCTATTCCAACGGTAAGATTTTATTTCAATTATATCCAATTGACAGCTTTATCGGTCATTGGCGAGCTGCGCAATTCCAACTATATGATTTCCTTCCTAGCCGTTTCACGGTATTAAGTTTGTTAGAATCGAAGCTTCTTGAATGAATATATTTGAATTTGAATTCACCTTCAAAGTGAGGATTTGAAAAACTCATATGCCCAGCATATTATAATAATTACACATATCATAGGACATGGGAATGATACAGGTGTGGAACACATTCATATTCAAATCTAATTTATATTCATGTTAAAAAGTGTATAAAGAAAAATAATGAAATATAATTTTGATTGACGTATTTTAAAATAGTATATTTCTAATTATATAGAAATTATTATGTATTTAGAATTACTATATTTAGAATTATATAAAAATATTATAATAGTTTTATTTATATAATAATGATTAAAAGGGGTGGCAGGAGCGGGGTCCTTCTGGACCTCGGTGGAAATATAGAACAATCATTCACCTGGGGATTAGGGAACAGAACCAATAACGAAGCAGAATGGCTAGCTCTTCTACAAGATCTTCAGATATTACAGTCTAAAAATTATCGCAAGGTTTTAATACTTGGAGACTCAAAGCATGCCATCTCCAAATTGATTAATGGATACCCCTCGGGAGCGATTAATTGTCGTCGCCTGTACAACAAAGTAAAACCTCTAATGCACCACTCCTATAAGCCTCTGCATATTCTCCGGATAAACAACAGTGCCGCTGACACTATGGCCAATATTGGGGCTTCTCTCCCGCAAGGTATTTATGAACAAGATGGGAACCCTCCCCTCCACAAATTCATCCCATAATGATGAAGAAGGTCTCCCTTTGGCCTAATTTCCCCATTGAGTTTTGGATTGCCCTCATGATTGGGCTTTGTAGGCTTAGTCTCATGGTTTTACCCTCGGTTCTTAGTCTCCTTTTTGTTTTTGATTTACCCCACCCCTTTATCCCCCTTCTCCCTCCGTCCCTAGATTTTCTTTGTCATTTCATCCCCCCCTTCCCCTTGTCCTTTGCCGGCTTCATGCATTTAACTCCCAGCTCTATCATCCCCGCTGCGTGGCCTCCTCCTCGGTCCTCCCTCCATCCGGTTGACTCAGTTTTAATGGCCTTAAGGCCCTGGGTTAATGGCATTTATCCCTCGCACGATCCGCGTCCTGCTTATCTTTGTCCTCCTTCTCTCTTCGGATACAGAATGCCGCTCCATAACAACTCCTCTGCAAGCCCTGGGTTCTATGAAATTCAGCGACTTCTGTGGCAGGTATTTTTTGGCGTCAGCGAAGGGTGGCTCCAGGGCCTCCTGTGGCAGGTCCTCCCCCTTTCACGTTCGGTGGTGAAAGAGTGGCTTTCCTCCACAGCCCTCTCCTTCTTTTGTAGGAATAACCCATTCAGTGTCTCGGGCTGCAGCTCACAGCATAGGCGCTCCAGTGAGTAATTGGGTCTTGGATTCTGGTCTTTGCCAGGGCCGGCTGGAAGGTGCCGTGGGCACGCTGGACATTCAAAAGCAAGGTGAAGTTTCTCTGTTTCAAGAAATCATTGTGCTCAGTTCGTTTCTCAAGCATTCCTCGGTGGATCAGCAAGGCAGAGTTCTTGGCATTTCAGCCAGCATCCCTCTCAATCTCTTTGCTCATTTGAGCATTTCGACTGAAGCTTCCAGAATGGCGCAGGGTGGAGAATGGGCGGATATTAAGAAGAATTTGCGCAAACTATACGAACTGCTGGCTATCAATGTCGTGGACACCAAAGAAATGAGCATGGAGGTAAAGAAAATGGCTGACACTGTCAGCTATACTTCACTTCAAATAAGCAATCATGATGCTCGTATAGACGACAACGAGAGCAGTCTTCGGGAAATCCATGGGAAAGTGGACAGGATTCAGGAGGATCTCCAGCGATTCATAGAATTGAACCAAGCCAGCAGAGTCAATGGTGAAGTTGCAAAAGCTGTTCTTCCTATGGAGGAGGAATCTGTCGTCCAACCTAGAAACAACATAGGCAATTAGTAATCTGTCCCCTTTTGTTATGTCTGAATGTTTTTTTGTCTCCTTTTATGTAAGCAGTTTGTAAGGGTATACCCCTCTAGCACTTTCCGAAGTTTTGAGCAGAATGTATGCAGGGTTTTTTGGACAACTCCATGGCTAGATTTTCTGTGCAGCATTTTTGTTGTTCATAAACTTTCGAAGCTATCTATTTTGTAATGAATGGCTGTGCACAGCCCCCTTTTAAATATACCTCTTTTTAGTTTCTGTTAAAAAAAATAATAATAATGATTAAATGTTATTTAAGTTTTCTTATTAATACTTGTATCTTATTTATATATCTTTATAATATGTCTATATAACTAAATATATTAAAAAATACATTAATAATAAATTTAATATTGTACAATATTAAAAAAAATGATCATCACTATATTGTATAAAAAATCTTAATCTATTTTAAAAAGATTAGGAAATTGAGCTAATTAGTTGCTTTAAGGATGAAAGTCACTTTCTGCAGTTTCCTAATATTTGCCACCTTAAAATGCTTCTTACTATGTTTTTTTGAACATCAACATAAACTTTTACAACAATTAAGTAATCATCTTAAGTTCCAAAAGACCATGTTAATTTAAGTAGATGTTAACTACCATATATATATAATAAAATTTAAACCATATAATATAATGTAATGATGATGATCTTGATTTTATTCCTTAATACATTATATTTTTTATTTTCTAGATTATGGTAATAGCAATTTCCTAATATTTGCCACCTTGGAATGCTTCTTACTAACTGTTTTGAGCATTAAAATAAAATTTTACAATAATTAAGTAATCATCTTAAGTTCCAAAAGACCATGTTACTCTAGTGAACTTTAACTACTATATATATATAATAAAAATTAAACCATATTATTTAATGCAATGATGATGATGTTGATTTTATTCCTTAATACATTATATTTTTATCTTCTAGATTATGGTTGACCTAATTATAATATTTTAATTTTCTTTTATCATATAATTTTTTTGGGGCACCACCACTTCTCTTGAAATTTATATGTAATTATACTTTTCATATTATATCTATTGTGCATATCCATTTTAACTTATAATCTTTAAACACGCAAAAATTTATATCTTATTTTTATATTATATATTAATAATAATTTAATTTTAAAAAAACGTATCATCATCATAATAATATTTTTTTGAAATTTTAAAAGCTTTGTTATAAATATCACTGTTTTAATTTTACATTATATATATTATTTCTTTTTCATTTTAATTTATTAACATAAACTTAAATTACAATACATTATCATCTCATTCAAACTTCTTAAAAGTGTACTTAATTTTTGAAAATGAAGAAATATAATATATTAAAATTTTAATGATATTTATATTGATATTTTTATATATAAAGTTTAAATATTTTCAAACATAAAAATAAATAAATAAATAATAGTATTGTTATTTATTATTTAGATTTATTTATTTATTTAATAAATTTAAATTAAAAAAATAATGTTAATGAGTATAGTTATAAAATGTTAATATAAGAAATATTCTAAAAAATCAAATTTAAATTAATGTAAATGGAGAAAAATTAATTAATTTTTTATTTCATTTAAAACAATATCTCTTATATTTATATAATTAAATATTCTTATTAACTAGTATAATTAAAAAATTGCCATCAAAATACAAAGAAAAGATACAATGTGCGAGATCTTGGAAATAAGCTAAGTTCAAGGTTGTGGTCTAGTAGCAATGCACTGTAAGTAATGTTTTGTGAATTTTTTAAGTTGTAATTTTATTTTGTAGACTTATGATACTGAAGGACTTGACTAGGGGCATGAATATACTAGGGAGAGGGTGAAAGGCTAGTCTCTGCATGAGCACAGGAAGATGAATGAACTCTTAATGTTTATGAGGTTATCTAAATTTATATAATTAAATAAGTCTAAAACATTAAGTGAATTTCTAAATTTAACTTAAATGAGATTTAATGACTAAATATATCTATATTATTATTGCTTTTATTACTATTAAATAAACACATAATATTATGTAACTTTATGATATTATATTAATAAAAAAGAATGATTATTAGTAGAATCTTAAACTTTTTGTTTAAAACAAAAAAATCTTAAAAAACTTTTCCTTAACAATTTTAAATTACCTCACATGCATACATATATATTAAAAATTGATACTTATATTAAAGTAAAGTAATGATTTATTTTGAAGTTAATATAAAATATGTGTAATATAAAGCAATGATTTATTGTCAAGTTAGTATAAAATATATATTATTACGCATTAGAAACTTTATATCAAAACAATGTGATTAGTTAAGAGATTAATTATAAAAACCGTTAGAATAAATAAAGCGACGGTGGGAATAGAGGCATAGAGAGGGTTGTGTGAAGAGCCGTGCATTGGGAATCGTCCCTGCGTAAGAGACTTTTTTCCGGGGAAAAAGAGATTTGATTTAGCTTTCTGTTGAATACATGGGAACAACAAACAGAGAGAAGTCTTTGCCAATGAGGAATTCGCTCTATGGGTTCTGTTGAAGAGAAGATTTGGGATGAAAGAGGGTTCACAATTATGCACTGTTAGAGAAACTAATGAGAGTAGTATAATGTTTTTTTTTTTTCTCTATATTATAATATTGAAATATAATAATGTAACGAGATATTTAAACATTTATTTACTTATGTATGTATATATTTACTTAATTTTTTTTAATTTAGCTTAGTAAATTTGAGATTTGAGATATCATTTAATATGTGATTTAAAATGATTAGATAAATGGTTTGAATAACCTTACTTTCATGTTACAAGGTTCATATGATTATTTGGAACTTGATAATATTTATAATTAAAGGAAGTTAGTATGGTTATTTGAAAGAGGAAATTATATTAATGCTTTATGATGGTTACATTAAAGTGAATATATAAAATTACAATAAGTGGTTGTGTAATTAATGTAAGTAGTTATTATGGTTATGGAGTAATAATTTTCTAGACTATATATTTATTTGAGAGGATCTTATACCAATGACTAAGTATGATAAGTGAGAACCTTATTAAGAAAGTTAAAATAGACTCATTCTAACAAGATAGTTTAAGGGTAATGATTTAGAATCTTAATTGAGATTGAAGGCATTTAGCATGATTATATATGAAATTATTTTGATTTGGTTATATATTTAGAAGAAACTCTACATAAAGTAAGAGCACAAAAGTGTATTTAGTTAATGGTTTTTCATTTCATGTAAATGAATGGTTTTAACCTTTTAGATTTGTTTGAATGAAGTCTCTAAAAGAACACTTAAATTGCTATTTGATTAACAACATAATGTTAAGCTTAATTCATAGTATTTTATGTATAAGAAAAACAATTTATGGGTAGGTAATTGATTACAATGATTTAATAAGCATTGGAACTAACTTACTGGTTTATTGGATTTTTTTTTAAAGGCCCATTTCCCCAAAAGAATTACTTGAGTATTTTTGGTATGTAAACCCTTATATTTTTCTAGATTAAAGAAATTAAATTATCTATTAAACTAACACTATCTTATTTAGAAATATTAGTATTTTGATCAATGTTTAAAATATATTAGATGATGGTGGTTATTAACGTCCATTAAAATTAATTTTGGAAAAAAAGGTTAAAAATTACTTGGTTTTCTTTAAACTTTAATTTTTATTTTTATTTTTAATTAAAATGTTGGTGAAGGTTTGTTCTTATTTTATGAATGTGGAATTTCTTTTACAAATACTAAATTTATCTTCTAAATTGGAGTTTACCAATCTCTAGTAATGAGAGTGACCTCTTCCTAGACTTCCCAATGTTATGTGGACCGACAACCTCACTTAAGTTGCAAGTTGTTTTGACTAGAATATAAATACATAAATGTGTCAAAAATATATGATTTTCAAATCAAGTTATTTGTTAATTTATTATAAAATTTAATTAAGATAATATCTAATATTTAGTATTTTTTTTTTAATACGATATTTTAAAAACATGTGTTAAGTAACTTTTAATCTTGATTTTATACATTAAACCTAATACTATCTTAACATAAATACTTAATGTTATCTTATGATGATGATGATGATGATGACGACGACGACAACGACGAAAATGATAAGGACGATGATGACGACGATGACTTTTTGACACAAATACTTATTGTTATCATACGTTCCTCAATGATGATGTTGATGATGGTCCTTTGAGACCCATTTGGTCTATTGGACCTTAAGAAAAGAAATAAATTATCTGGATTTCTATAAAATTTGATTCTTATGATTTAAAAGCTTAGAAAGAAGTGTATCTAGGTCACCATAGTTTTGAAAAGTTAGAAGATCATGAAGGTTATAATTGTAGCAATAAATAGGAAACTACGATTAAATGTGGGTGTACGTAGGGAACTCTAAAAGAAAGTGAGATTCATCCTCAACACTCATAAAACCAGAGAGCTAGGAAATCCTCTCCTCCTAGGGTGTTTTAAGAACTGAACATTGCCTTGTTTTTATATGAAGCTCACGGGAGTTCGTTCATTTCTTTGTTGTATTAATATTCTTCTTTGAACTAGTTAAGAATGGTCTTGACTAGAATTTAAAACAATTTTAGAGAGTCCTTTATCTTCCATGATATATCATAACAATAAAAACACAAATACATAGACAAAGTATTTGTTTTTTTTAATGTAACAATTTGTTTTTGTATTTATATAAAAAATAGATTGCGTCCAAACCATTCAACTTGCTAATACAACCACTTGGAAATGGTTGATACATAGCTTAAACAATTGTTCAAAACTAGTTCCAAACTTCACATTCAATCTGCCCATACCTTATAGTTTTAATGTTATTACTAGTGCATTTACTAGAGTAAGCCATTTGAACTCTCTAGTTAACAAAACACATATACTAGCCATGTAAAATTTAAGCATGATGGGTACCTAGCTCCTTTGGAGCTTCCTCAATTTTCCCGCCAGAGGACGAGAGATAAGAGGTGTGTACCTGATGTTTCTCAACCAGAATCTACTTCATTGTGTTCTCATCACATTCCATCCATTGTTCAAGTCCAATGGATCCAACATAACCTTCTGGAGTTGGTGCCTTTCTATTTGTTTTTCAATCCATGGAATAGCTCTAGTTGATGGAATTTCACTTTGTCCCGCAAAACTCTAAATTTTTTGTTTGCTTCTCATTCTTTTCTTTTAAGTATTCAACCTCTATTTCAGTCATTAATAGCTTGATCTTGATTATGTTGACTTGGACTTTGTCAACCCCACACTACCTTCTAGCGATAGATAAATCATGTGCATATAAATAGTTCGCCAGTTTGTGTGCTCTCCATCTTCTGCAACGATTTGGGCATTATGTCTTTCGATTCAGCATGAAGTCTTTCACACCTTTGAATAGTGCTCCATATTCTCGGTAGAACTCACCAGACTATGCAAATTCCAACATGAATTCAAGCAATCTATGTGAATTCTCTGGGGATTACCATTATGATATCCTTCTTCCCAATTCCAAATCTTGTTGAGGGTTGTAGTTACAAAATCGAATTTCCATGCTATTTCCCAATGAAAGCTATTGCCATTAACCTCCATAAAGAGGGCTTCAAACAATGCACACAATAAACTCGTACTAATTTGTAGAGAGAAATCTGCTCCATCCATGAATTTATTACCACACACGATAAAAGGGTTAAGAGAACTCACCATAAATGAATTGCACTTACCAAAATAGGTAGACAGAACTTGTATAGATCTATCAGCTACTTCCATAGAATGAACCTTACCTTTAATAACTTATTGATTATTTACTTATTGATTATATTCATTAATTAGAAAGGTTTGAAATAATCATTACTTGATGAAGGAAATTTAGCATATACATATATATATTACACCATCTTAAAAATAACACGTAATACATTTTAGCCCCAAGGGTTAGCTCAATTGGTAAGACGTGCGTACACTCTCTTGGTTCGGGGGGAGGTCACGGGTTCGAGTCTTGAGTCCTTTGGGGTTAGGCCTTCTACTAGGATGGCCAACGGTTTACCACCTCTACCATCCACGAATGTGGGGAAGTATTGCTGGGTTTCCCGTGAATCTTTCCATCTGAAAAACACGTAATGCATTTTGAATGGAAAAAAAATAAAATGTATGCCTTTTTAAATTAAAAAAAAATAATAGATGTTGGATCATGTTGAACTCGAGTTGTGTTAAAAGCCGTCGATACAGATAGAGAGTTAACATATTGCCTTTAATTTTTAAGGCAATATTAATAATGTTTTAATAATGTATTGGGTTACGAGCTTGAAAACATATGTTGTTCGTTTCAAATCTCTTTCAAATAAACAAATCCATTATTCTTTCCTCTCGGGCTAAGTTAATATGTTAATCAGCTCAATAATATTTTAATATGTTCTTTGTATTTTGGGGAAAATAACAAATAACGAATTGTATTGACATGTTGAATGAATCTCATAGCTTAATGGATGCCGATTATAGAGGTTTTATTTAACTAGGGAATCGAACCCATGGCTTTCAAGCAGCAAAATATAATTTAAAAAAATCAATGGTCATGGGTCACTATGAGCTTTCTTATTTTAGTGGGTTTTATTCGAACCCGCTAAAACGATCAGAAAAATTGAGAATAATAACATAATTAAAATCGTTTTTAACTGAGTTCTGTTCTATTTGTTGAGGTCTAGGGTTTCATGAAAAACAGGGGAAGAGGGTTTTGTGAAAAATAGGTTCATGACTTTACTGAAAGAAACTAAAATATGAACAAAAGCCACAATCCAAAAATCAAATTAATGAATAAGCATTCAAACATATTCAAAGAAAAATGATTAAGAGGAATCATAAATTACAGCGCAGACTGTGGCACCAAATTAAGTTAAAAACAGCAACCTTGAATGGCAAAGATTCATTAAATGACATGTTGCATTCTTTAGAAGAAGCTGAAATAAAGAAATTAAAGGAGTAAAACAGAGACAAACACATCAAAAGAATGAAAGAAAGTAGTTATCTTTGATGTAGTCAACTGATCTTCATTGTTTTCTGATCTTGTTCGAGCTACCTCCCTTGTTCGTTCTTGATGGTTCCTCTTTCTCAACTGCTAATCGAATCATGAGCCGAGTGCACTTAATACAACAAAGTTATTAGTTTCTTCACCCAAACTTGCTTTAAAATTGTATCAATGATTATCTGAAATACCAGCATAGATCCAAATCCTAGGTTCTATCAAAAGCTTAGAGGGATCAAATCTCTCTAGGTGCAAACCTCTTATTAGTATTGCAGTCAAGCAGTTATTGATTTGATTCAAACCAAAAGACACCCTTTTTTTGTTTAAGGTCGACATATAATATTTTTATTATTAATATTTAATATTATTTATGACGGACATATAATATTTTTATTAAAACATTACAACATCTCCCCCATACATGGTTTTAAAACCATGTGCAAGGCCCTCCTAAAGCCGTGGGTTGTTTAGGAGGCCTTGCACATGGTCTTAAAACCATTTGCAAGGCCCTCCTAAACAATGTACAATAAAACCATGGGTTGTTTAAGAGGCCTTGCACATGGTTTTAAAACCATTTGCAAGGCCCTCCTAAACCATGTACAATAAAACCATGGGTTGTTTAGGACAAGGCCAAGATTTTTTTTGTGGATAATTCAATTTCTTATTTCTTAATATTTTGTTAGGTAGGAACATTACAACATCTCCCCCATATTGTGTTGTTTTTCCGACCGACATTTTAAAATTTTATTTTTTATTATTTTGTTAGTAACAAATGTTACAACATAATATGGACAAACGTTACAAGATATTCCACATAACGTTACAAGATCTCCCTCATACTGGGCTATGGAGTGCCTCTCAGTGCAACAAGTACCTCATCTCCATAAATCATCTACTCCCATTTTGTCGATACATTGAAAAACCCCCAAGGTCTAGTTTGATCAATAGCTTCTTCTTCCACCAACCTTGTTTTAATGGTAATGTTTTCTTGTGGAAAATATCTCAATACCCCAAGACTTTAAAAAGCACATTGAATTGGAAGAGAATACTTGTAATCAAAACAACTTAAATTTCTGGCATTCCAAATACTCCAAGAAACCATCAAAGGAAGATATCGTTCATATTTAATTTCCTTTCAATTTCCTTCCAAACACTTATAGTATAGGAACAAAAGACTGCTAAGTGACAATTTGTTTCTTCTTCCTCTTTACATAGATAACATATTCCTAGTCCCTCCCTTCCTTTCCTTCTAAGAATATCCCAGGTAAGTTCTTTATTAGATAATAAGAACCTGCCACACGAGCTTTTTTTATTTTAATGGACACTTAAATTTCCAAGTTGTATTCCACCACCATGCTTGTTCATGTTCCTCCCTATCTTTTAGCAACTGAATATATCATACTTTTGGAGAGTAGATACCATTTTTAGAGAAATCTTAGGCCAAAACATCCTCATTCCTAGATATTCTTATATTTGAATATTTCAATAAATACGTGTAAGCTTTCCAAATAAAACCATCATTATGATAGACCAGACCTACAAATTCAACTTTAATTGAGCCTTGACCATAATAGATGTAGTCCCTAGGTCAGTGATATCCATAAGGAAAAAAATGCCATGGTGCTATAAATGTTCCAAAATGTGCCTAGGGAAGATGTGTCTCCATTTGCAACCAACCCAAGGATTTGCTCCCAATCGCACAACTAATCCATATCCAACTTTCCAACTTAAGCCAAATCCTATGAAGTCAAAATTATATTGAAATAATCCATATCCCTTTCTTAAAATCTAATTTATAATCATGATCAAGACCTACATCCTCAAAAATTACATTGAAATAATTAAAATAATTATTTATGTCTTTTAAAAAGAATATATATTTTTATGAAAAAAATATTGTTTTTTATAAAACTAAATCAAATATAATTTCAAATTTATTATTAAAACATTTACTTATCTAATATTAAAATATACATTTACTTAAATATACATTAATAGTATATTTAAATAAATCCACAACGTAATTCCCTCTTTCTCTCTATCTATGTATTTTCCATTATTTTGTTTTTTGCGTTTTAAAAGTTCTAAGAGAAACATTCATAAATCAATATAGTTGTATTGCATTGTAGTAAATATTTTGAAATTGATTTTTCTTTTATTCTCTTTTTGGACTAGGGGAATTGACAACTGAGTACGGGGTGGGGCTGCTACTTGCATGACATGGATATAGGGATCTAATATGGCTAACACTATACCCCTAGGTCCCCTAGGTGTCACAACCATGATCAAGCATGCTTCACTTATGTGTTTTAACCGTGGTGTGCAGCACTTCCTGAGAGACACCTTGATGGCTTGGTTGCTCAAGAGAGTTTCTACAGTCTACGCCTAACCCTATGTAAGCTTACTTATCATTTATCTCATTCTTATTTACTTAGCCAAATTTCAGTGCATGCATAAAGTAAATTCACATAAGAAACAAATATAATGGTGGGGTTTCCAAACTGGCTTCCCCATTAACTTTTGTATTAGGAAACAAATTTTACAAATATGGATTTTCCACAAACCGCTAGAGCTCCTAGTGTGCGCCAAACCAGTAAACACACCTCCATTTACAAAATACAACAAGTCAAGTTGACCCCACCCGAGCGTCCAACTCTCAAGACTATCAAATGGCCACACCCTACAGATGTCGTCAACTGTCACTGACTGAACTCGTCTAGAGCACTGACTTGCCAGACCGACACTTATTCCACAACCCTGTTGCACTTCTAAGTTAGCCTCTTTAGTGATTGTGACTGCGAATAAGCTCGGAAGCCTCCCTAGCTCACATGTCTTGGTGCCTGTTCACTTGTCAAAGCTTTCTAAAGCTTGATATGCTTGATGCATTCCTTCATCGTTTTCATTTTTTTTTATATGTATCGTGTGAGAGAGAGCGACCTCAAGGTGGGTGCACCCCTTTGCTTGGTGTGCACGCTAGCGCTAGCCAATGCGCTAACTCCATCAACAGTTCACTTCTCATCTCATGTGTGTGCTTTGTTCTGTCCATTGGTTAGGCGTGCATCATTGGTCGGGCGTCGGGTGCATACAAATCGCATACAAATAGCTTTAAAAAAGAATATAAAAGTTATATTTAACTTAAAATCGATTGCAAATTAGTTAAATTTCAATTAGTTTGGATTCCTTCCCTTCTTCAAATAACAAATATTTCTGAATCTTCCTGAAACATAATGAATTCGCCTCCTTCCTTCATACAATTGGAAAAAGTTGTACAGTGTCAGCTCTCGGCTCTTCTTTCTTGAGTCATGTATCCTCCTTTATGAAATGAGAAAATCCAATCCAACATTCAAACTAGATATAATCCAAGAAAAGGGAACCAAATTTTGTTAATTCCCCTCATTGCAAGAATAAAGGTAGAGGAAGTGGATGCAATTCATTCCATCTTGTAAATGACCCAAATCCAAGCTATGCACATGATCATATGGTGTTATTGGAAAGTAAGAGGATTTTTCTATGTTCATTTGGATTCAAACATCAATTATGTTTGTTTTGATAGGAAGGTGGGGAAGTCCATCAATGAAAGGGTTTGAACTTTGCATTTTTATGTAGTAATTTAATTTATTAAGCTTATAGAAAACATGAGATCTATATCGATATTCTTGTGTTTACATGATATAAAATTGGTAGTTTGTTAGGTTGTGGTGTGACACATCTACAATTCTCATCTTTTCTAAGCACTTCACTGACTATTGGACTATCACTATTTTACATTATTTGTTAGATTGATCTCTTGACTAGGTTTTATTTTATGCATTATTCCTTCCCCATTACTATTTCATTGGGTCTTCAACTATCCAACACTACAAATTGATCAGTCACCCGTGTAATCTCGGTGGGATCATCACTAGCATTATACTACTATTTTATTTGTCACCCTATTTGCTTATACTAAGATGTGTTAGGGCTCATGTTTGTTACTGCTTGGTAATATGATATAAAGGGGGTATTAAAAATGGGTTAATAAAAATGGGTACCCACAATATATGGTAAGACTATGGGTTTTCTTAATTGGAAAGGTATATTGGGAAGGGGTCTCAAAAATACAATTTTATGAGGGATTTTCCAATATTTAGTGAAATTAGGGATATTCTTTAATATCTTGCAAACGATCATGCTATGCAACAAGTTCTCTAAGTGAACCGCTCATGTGTACCCCTCAGGTTGTTTCATGTAAATATCCTCTTTCAAGTCACCATGGAGGAAGGAACTTTTCACATCCATGTGATGTACCTCCCACCTTTTTGAATCTGCAATTGCCAAGACAAGTATGACGGAGTTCATTATTTCTACTGGACTGAATGTCTCACTATAGTCCAATCCTTGAACCTGTGAGTATCATTTGGCTACAATTACAATATATTATTACATCGTAAATTTACCTTTTATCATGGATGATTTTTGAGGCCTATTGAATTATAGGGATCATTCAGTGTTTCTAAGGTTTTATTATATCCTAGGATTATTGGTTATGTGAAAGTGTTATAGATCTCAAAATATATGATTTATTTTATGCCTTGTTAGGTTTAAAATATAGACTGACATTTATATATTGTGAGTGGATGCTATTCTTGATGGCGAGACACCACATGGTTTTTATATATTCATGGCGGGGTTACAGTGGAATGGTCATTATTTTGGTTATCTTCTTGTAGATTTGTCCAAAGCATATTGGTAGATTGTTTTATTTGTATTGAGAATCTCATAACTCGTAGATTTTTTTAATTGTATTAACATGTTTGTCAATTTTATTCAGTCTGACCTAAATTTGTTGGGTTCGGTACTTGTTTTACAATATTTTGTTTTTTGTAAGGGTCATTCAGAAGTAAAATGTTTTTTGGTGATTTATTTTGATGTGTATTTGCTATCATCATCTGGAAATTGTTCTAGTCATGTATGATAAACATATAATTTAGTTGGAACAAGATACTTCATTTCCATCATGATTGTATATAATATGTACAAGCCCTGTTTGACTTGAGATGGAGACATTTTTCTATTTGATATCTAGTCTTTTGCATTTAATGAGGGTGCTAAAATGATTTTATGACATTTTGTATGCCTTAAAAAATTTCAAGGACATCGATACAAACACCTCCACAGTTTATCTAAAAAAAAAGTCTTTAATAGAGTAGTTCTATTGATATGCATGATGATGCATTAATGTGCTTTCTATTCTTGTTAATGTATGTTCTTATTTCTAATAATCATTTCAAATTTCTAACTAAATCTAAAAATTCCGAATCAAATGACATAATTCATATTTTGATTGTTAACGGAAGAAAGGAAAAAGTGGCATTCGTATCAATAAAAATATAAGAAGGTTATTATTTCTTAGATGGTAGCTTAAAAAATAGATATTTGAAAACTAAGCTAATTGGAAATTCATACACTATATTAAATTTGTAGGTCTCGACAATACTCCACGTTGTAATAATGGTTTGTGGGTGCCATAATCACTCCATAGTGTAAGTGTTCAATTCTATTAGTTTGTCAGTATGTCAATATTTGGATCCCCACATGTCTGTTGGACCATTAAGGGATGAGATAAAAAGTGGAGTCCCCACTTTCCCTAAATCTAGTGAGTGTAGGTGTGCTTCAGCAACACCTCTAGTTGTGATAGACCCAATACTACTTGTGAAATGTGTAAATAAATGTCTCCTCTCCTCATTCATGCATTTGTTCATTTGAGGGTCTAGGAGTTGAGAGAGTTGATCTCTTGTATATGCTCTTCTATTACACTACCTTAGTAATCTATAGAATAAAAAATTGAGTCTTCCTAGCAAACGATTCACCAAGATGTTGCGAAGTTTTATAATTTGATGAAATATTCAACAAGTTTTTACAATATTTTATAATTCAGTTAAATATTCGCCAATATTTTACAATATATTATAATTTAGTGAAATATTCGCCAACATTTTACAAGATTCTATAATATAATGAAATATTAGCCAAAAAATTATATATAAATATTATATTTTTGGTAAAATAACATTCATTTTTTCATATATATTAGGGAGATTCACCTGTTTATTATACATATAAATTTCAAGGGTGTTCAAAATTATCCTTGCTCCCAAGAAAATGCTTTGTGATATTTATGTAGTAATGCACTCAACTGTTCTTCTTGTGATAAAGTAATATGTGCACCGATATTCAAGTATTTTCCAAGACTGATTTCAATGGTTTTTCTTTGAGCATTTGTTATAGAATGAACATAAAAAATATCATCAAATGATGTTTCTAAAGAATCAATTGTGCAATTTCCCTAAAATTTTTGGCCTAAAACCTGATATGCAACAATATATTGCACGTTCCTTAATTGTTTAGAAATATATAGTTCGGAAATAAAGTAATCTAGCATATCTTCATTATTTTCTTCTCGAAAATCAAAAGCTTGATTAATACTTAAGATAGGTTGAATTACTTCTTCCTATTGCTCTTTTGTTTCATTAATCTAGGATAACTGATATGTCATAGAAGGTCTTTGAGTAGAAGGATAAAGTGTAATATGTTTCCTTTCTGTTCCATGTGAAATGATCATATTTCCTTCTCTACAACCAATAAAAGCATCAACTGTAGCCAACCAGGGTCTTTCAAGAATCAATGGATGTCCCCTTAAATTAGATTTTGGTTGAATAACCAAGAAATCTACCAGATACTCCCATGAATACATAGAATCTATGATATCTTCAAGTATCCCTTCTAGTGTTATTTTATATCTATTAGCTAGCTCTAGGATTATAGTGGTTGGTCTAAGATTTTTCAAATCCAGATATTTCATTGTTTCCAGTGTCATTACATTAATAGATGCACCTAAGTCAATCAATGTTTTTGAAATTGAAAAGTTGATGATGGTTATTGTTATCATTGGAATTCATGGATCAACATATTTTTCAACAAAAACAGTATTTGACATTAAGCCTGCTAAATTTTTGATTACATGAATTGTTGTTGGATCTTTCTTTCGTCTACCAATCTTGTTTAAACATAACTCCTTCATTGCTTTTGTATAGATTGGGATATCTTTAATAGCTTGCAATAAGGGAATTTTTACACAGACATTTGTTAATTCATCTAAGACATCAAATTCAGGAAGAGAAATTGAAATTTTTTTCTTAACTAACCTTTCTGGAAAAGGAGGTGTTTAAGGTATTAACATTTTATCCTTCTGAGTTTGTTTGTCTAGCTCCAAATTTTTTGTATTAGATTTTTTTGGAATTTTCTCTTTTTTCTGCTTGTTCTTCTATGATAACATATTTTGAATGGGATAGATTGAGTATGAAACTGTTGTTCCTTCATCAATATTATATATGGGTTTCTCCACTCAATTATTAGGATTTGATACTGGTTGAGCTGGTAACTGTGTTGGTCGAGGTGGAGGTTGGTTAGATGGTAGTTGAAGTTGTTGAGGTTGGGTTATTTAAGGAGTAGGATTTGGATGTGAAGGAAATGAAGGTTGACTCTGCTGGTATTGTGGGTAAGAAAAAGATTATTGGTAAGGCTCTGGATAGGCCTACTAATATGTTTGGTTTCCATGAGCATATCCTTCCCAATTTTGAACAGGATGGTTTTGGTTTGGCTGAGGATACCAAGTCTACCAAGGAATAGGTGATTTCCATGAATTTTGAATAGGGTATTGATAACTTGGAAAAAATTGTTGCATAGGGTCTTGAGACATACCTGGAAAATGTGGTTGCCATGGTATTTTCTGTGACAGAAGGTAAAGAGACTCCATGCTTTGAATTTATTTCACTCGAGCTACTTGTAATCATTTTCAACCTAGAACATTCATTAGTGTTATGATTTTCTACACATAATCCACAAATCTAGACATTATTTAGAGGGAATTATTTCAATGGATGTTTCTTCCTACATTTAGGATAGAAAATTAATAGAGCTTGATCTTGTTGTTCTTGTCTATTCTTAGTTTTTAATACTTCTACTTGTGTCCTCAAAGTACTCAAAAGACCAGCTTTAAAATCCTCTAACAGGCTTCCAAACTCAACTCTTGATATACTCCCTGTTGTTGATTTAGTTATCTTTGAAGTGATTTCCCTTTTTCCTTTTTTGGATCTTCCTCGTGAATAATTCTGACATAACTCTATAATTTCATCAAATGTTAAGTAGGAAACATCCCCCTTCCCCATTACATTAAGAACATCAAGATATTCATCTTGGATACCTTTCAAAAAGATTGTTGTGATGATGTTTGAAGTCAAAGAAGTATATTTGGATTTTTGTAGGTTATACAGAAAGCTTTCAAGATATTCATCTAAAATTTCATCTTCTTACTGATACATCTTAAAAATATCATCTTTCGAATCTTTAGATCTACAGTATGATTGATATGTTTTAAGAAAAATATTGCTCATGTCATCCCAACTATTTATATTATGTTCTCCTAATCCCATGAACCATTTCAATGCAACAGTTTTAAGAGTAGCAGGAAAGAGGGGAAGTTTATGTGTATCATTAGTATATCCATAAGTACGACATAAAATATCAAATAAAAATAAAAATGAATCTGGATCTTCAGAAGTCATACCATACAAGTCAGGTAAAATAGATGGTGGGATGTTTTTCATTTTTATATCTTATCCCAAGATGATACTAGTATCTAAGATTGGAAATCGAAAGATAGTTTCATGTTCTTCTTCATTTCCTCTATCTTCTATTCTTTCATTTCTTCTATCTTCTTGTCTTTTGTTTTCAATCTCCAACATTATTTCACACTCTCTTCATTGTTCTGCAGTTGGTCCTCTTGATACTTCTCCCTCAGCCATTTCTCTTCGCTTATTTTCCATCTCCATCCTTCTTTCATACTCTCTACATTGTTATGGGGTTAGTCCTCCTCTCGTCATTTTAGAGGTCTCTTCCTCAGCCATTTGGAAAGTATCAATAGTTGTTGCAATCAATATTTTTCAGGTTTTTTTTATAAATCTTCCTTTTTCATCTCTTTGTCTAGACATAAAAATAAAACTAAATTCTTCTCTATGATTTTGTATATATATCTTTTTAAGGAGACTAAACTTCCTAAGTCTATTTATAAATATGATTCCCCTGCAACGAAGTCAAATGTTGGCCCAATCTACTGTCGTAAATCAGAGCTTAAGTTTTAATTGTCAATCCGGTATCGTAAGATTTAGAAGCACATCCAAAATTTATGGACTTAGAACTAGACTAGTTTGAAATACACTATGCTTTATAAATCAACCTAAAACTATTTAAATCCTATAAGCTCAGAACTACCAAACTCCCTTACAGAAAATGTATGCCACTACAACAAAAACCTATGATTAGCATCTCTTTTAGCTTCCCTTTTAGCATCCACTGTCACTTTTAGTGTATTTTTCATCATTTTTTGGACAAAGTGGATGCTTTTCCATGGGATGGTGCTTTTAATGGAATGATTTGCGTCCCTTTTTAAATGTTGGTGCTATTTCAGACGATAATTAGCATTCCAATTAGCATCCTTATTAGCGTCCCAATTAGTGTCCCAGTCAGCATCCCAATTAGCATCCCAATTAGCATCCCGTTTTAAAAGTTGGAATTATTTTGGACGTTAATTAGCATCCCAATTAGAATCCCAAGTAGCATCCTGATTAGAATCCCAATTAGTGTTCCAATTAGCATCCCAATTGGCATCCATTTTTAAAAGTTGGCATTATTTTGGATGATAATTAGCATCCCAATTAGCATCCCAATTAAAATCCCAAATAGTATCCCAATTAGCATCCCAATTATCATCCCAATTATTGTCCCTTTTTAAAAATTGGCACTATTTTGGATGATAATTAGCATCCCAATTAATGTCCCAATTAGCATCCCAATTAGCATCCCAATTATCATCCCAATTAACATCCTAATTAGCATCCCAATTAATGTCCCAATTAGCATCCACAAAAGCATCCCACATAACTCAAAGAATAGCCTCCAAAAACGTCCTGAATAGCATACCACCATATATTAATCCAGGGTTAGCGATAGGAATTGCACCATGAATTTCGATAGGAAAAACATTCAACATAGCGCCAAGTATAGAGCCATGAATTGCACCTAGAAAACATCCAACATAGCGCCAAGTATAGATCCAGGTATAATGCTTGGAATAATGCCAGAAATTTAGAAAGGAACTACGCTAGGAATTCCACTAGGTTTAGAGCTAGGGATTGTGTTCAGAAAATGTATGACATAACGTCAGATATATCAATGTCAATGTCATTGATCATGATTCATGTGATAAAATTTTTGTGTGATGCTATATTTTATTTATGTAAGATTTCATGTCCACAAACAATGTAAAATTAGTGCATATCTCCTTATGATCACTAAGTGCATAGCCCCACACACCTCTAATGAAGTGTGTTTCTAGATCTAATCATCGACAAAAACAATCATTGGGATCCATGACCTTTGCACCAAGAACCTTACTCAATCGATAATTCTCCTAACTTCCTTGCACACATTAAATATCCCAATTTAACATGCAAAGAGACCACACCAGCAAAGCTTTATCCCCAATAGTGGCCTATGGCCCGATGGATGGATTATGAGCCCACAAATATTTCTATTGTATAATATAGAACGAAAACTAGTTTTGATGTTTGTTAAAAGGATTTTGCATTAAAAAAAACAATATCTTGATCGAAACAGAGAAAAGAAGCTCTGAAATGTAATATACACAAAATCTTCTATCATTATTTTGTTTCCAATTTGAATTTGTGCCAATTGTTGGATATCATGGAACTTGATACTAGTTCATTACCTTTTTTTGGTATTTCCATCGCATTAGTCTAAGACTTTAAACTTTATAGGGAAAAAACCTAGGTCAGATGTGTCTTTTTTTGAAACATTTTTAAAGAAAACTAGAAAAATATTCACTGCTATTTATTGTTCTACCCATATGTTAAGTTTCAGATCCTGTTATTTTTTTTCCTTTCCTTTAGTTCTATGTAGTTTTGTCAATTACCTTTTCTATAATTCTAGTTTCATTGGGAGATTTCCAATCGAGGTATAGAAAAAGGCCTCTTGCACAGTGCCTTTGAAAACATGATATGAATAGTAGAATAGAGATCATATCAAATGATGTGTCTTTATTTTACTGGCTAGAGATTAACCAGTGTTTTCTTTAATATCTTAACTATGATCAATTTGAGGTCCAGCTTTCACTTCTTTGCTGGTGTTTTTATGAGGTTTGTAGGCTTTATATAAAATTTTACCAGAAATGGGACAAGTTTCTACCCAAAAGAGATATCAAATGATTAAGCATCCAAACCCTTGCTTATGCTTGCAAACATACAACTTCTTAGCTAATTTCCCTTGGTTAAACTTCTCTAAGCTAGAATGCCCATGATATTTCTTAAGGCCTCTGCTATTTTTCTTTTCTGGGGTCCACAATATTTATTCACCCTGATGCCCTTTGACTTGTATTCATATTTCTCAGCCTCACCCTTTTGCAACACATAATCCTTGATAGGAGGTGTGTTGATTGAATTGGCTTGCCTTGAAGATAAATTTGAAATATCTTGCTTCTTTAGAGAAGGAAGCAATGGTGCAGTCATGCTCTGTAGCTTTTATTCTTCCATTTTTGGATCACCCAATGATTCAATAGACATTTTAGCATGTGCACTCATCTTATCCTTATGTCCAATCTGCCATTTATCCATATGCTTATAGTACATTGAATCTTCAACCCATGGATCCATCTGCTTCTCCTCTACCCATTTAGCAGGAGCTGAAGAAAACCTTATAAAGGATTGATATGAATCTGAAGACACCATATGTTTATTACTACCTCCTGTTTCTGTTGCATCTTTTTGGATCAATGTGCCTACTTAATTCTTATTACCACAGGAGCTCAGAATTTTCTGCCATTTCTTTAATTATGCAGAAAACATAACCGAGAGATTTGGATTGAATACTCTACGCTGAATAATCATAATGGAGAATAACGGTTATTCCTTTCATGGCTCAATGTGGCAACGAGATTGCCTTATTCATCTCATAATCTTAGCAACAGTGCCATCAAACCTGTCAATAATTTGTACTGGTGATGGGAGGGGTTACGCTCAGTTCTTTCTTTCACTGTTATGGGAATAAGAAAACAAATCGTATGTATACTAGGATAATATATTTTCGAGAAGCATAAATTCACCACATAACTAACATGTACCTCATAAATTTTTAAGGCTTGAAAATTAAGGCTTTTGGAGTGGATTTTCTGGAGAGACAACGCTATCCTGGATGTTCCAAACTCGGCTCTTGATATACTCCCTGTTGTTGATTTGGTTATGTTTGAAGTGATTTCCCCTTTTCCTTTTTTGGATCTTCCTCATCAATACTTCTGACATAACTCTGTAATTTCATCAAATGTTAAGTAGGAAACATCCCCCTTCCCCATTACAATAAGAACATCAAGATACTCATCTTGGATACCTTTCAAAAAGATTGTTGTGATGATGTCTGAAGTCAAAGAAGTATATTTGGATTTTTGTAGGTTATACAGAAAGATTTCAAGATATTCATCTAAACTTTCATCTTCTTACTGAGACATCTTAAAAATGTCATCTTTCGAATCTTTAGATCTACAGTATGCTTGATATTTTTTAAGAAAAGTATTTCTCATGTCATCCCAACTAGTTATAGTATGTTCTCCTAATCCCATGAACCATTTCAATGCAACAGTTTTAAGAGTAGCAGGAAAGAGGAGAAGTTTATGGGTATCATCAATATATCCATAGGTACGACATAAAATATCAAATAAAAATAAAAATGAATCTGGATTTGCAGAAGTCATACCATACAAGTTAGGTAAAATAGATGGTGGTATTTTTTTCATTTTTATCTCTTATCCCAAGATGATACTAGTATCTAAGATTGGAAATAGAAAGGTAGTTTCATGTTCTTCTTCATTTCCTCTATCTTCTATTCTTTCATTTCTTCTATCTTCTCGTCTTTTGTTTTGAATTTCCAGCATTCTTTCATACTCTCTTAATTGTTCTGCAGTTGGTCCTCTTGATACTTCTCCCTCAACCATTTCTCTTCGCTTATTTTCCATCTCCATCCTTCTTTCATACTCTCTACATTGTTTTGGGGTTAGTCCTCCTCTCGTCATTTTAGAGGTCTCTTCCTCATCCATTTGGAAAGTATCAATAGTTTTTGCAATCAATGTTTTTGGGGGTTTTTTTAACAAATCTTCCTTTTTCGTCTCTTTGTCTAGACATAAAAACAAAACTAAATTATGCTCTATGTTTTTGTATATATATATATTTTTTAAGGAGACTAAACTTCCTAAGTCTATTTCTAAATATGCTTCCCATGCAAGGACGTCAAATGTTGGCCCAATCTACTGTCGTAAATCAGATCTTAAGTTTTAATTGTCAATCAGGTATCCTAAGACTTAGAAGCACATCCAAAATTTATGGACTTAGAACTATACTAGTTTGAAATACACTATGCTTTATAAATCAAACTAAACTTGTTTAAATCTTGTAAGCTCAGAACTACCAAACTCCCTTACAAAAAATGTATGCATTGGCATTCTTGAACTTTAACAACATCTGAAACATGAATTATTCTAAAACTTAAAATATAAAAGTCATAAAAACTATAGCATTATTATTCCATTGGTGAAAGCAGAAGACGTTGAGTTATTTTACAAGAAGTCATTTCATAATGTATTTGATTTCTTTAACAAAAAACATTTTCTATAATAAAAACTAGAAATAAAACAATCTACAGTGATTGGAAAATATATACTACTATCAAATAATGAAACCTACCTACATCAAGGCTTGACCGATTTATCGTATTGTATTTTTACCCTATTTTTATGAGCTTCGTTTGCTGTCAGCGCTTCTCTACACTACTCATATAGATGTTCTAAATGTAATAAATGTTCTTCTAGCTCATCCATATCAAGTAACATATGAATAGAAATCTTTAAGGATGAGATTTCACATTCAACTGGGGTAACTGCTTCCACTCAATGAACGAGTTGGAAATGAGAAAACCCTGTAGCCGTTTTCACATTGGTCCAATCTTCCCAAAGTGCAGGATACAGCAAGATGTGCCAATTAGAATGGCTTTCATTAATAGTACATTTGAGAATAGTCTTCAAGGTTTTATTAATAGTCTCGACTTGACCATTTTATTGAGGATAGAATGAAGATGAATGTTCTTGTCTAAACCCTAGCATAATGGTCAATTCATTCATCATACTATTTTGGCAATGACTGCCATGGTCAGTGACAATCACTTTAGGGATACCGAATCGTGCGATAATTTGGTTGAAAATAAAAAAAGTTACAGTTTCCTCATAAACTTTAAAGGTGGGCATTGCCTCTACCCATTTCATGAAATAATCTACAGCGACAATGATATGTTTGTGCCCTCCAGCCGAGACTAGGTTGCACGTCATGTAATCTATCCCCCACTTCATGAAGGGGCCCACTGCGATGACGGGAAATAACAGAGCGATATGCGACTACATCTTTCTAGTGTAAAGCTGACAAGGATGATAGCGCTTCATGGATTCTACACAATCTTTAAAGATCGTGGGCCAGAAATAACCTGCACGTAAGATCTTCTGGGCCGTTTCTAACCCAGATAAATGACCCCCACATGCTCCACTATGGGCATCATTTAGGACAATCTCTGCTTCTTTGTGGGTAAGACATCGACAAAAAATGGAATCTACCCCCCTATGATATAAAGTATCTCCAATAATGAGTTAGTTCTTGGCATGTACAAGTATTTTGTGTCATTCTTATCGTGAGAAGGATGAAGGGTACTTCAAATTTTGGAGATAGATAAGTATATCTCCGTACCAGGGGTCAGACATGGAAATCAAAAAGATATTCTCATCTAGGAATGAGTCTTC
The DNA here is from genome assembly GCA_001517045.1 of Pseudotsuga menziesii. Lineage (NCBI taxonomy): Eukaryota > Viridiplantae > Streptophyta > Pinopsida > Pinales > Pinaceae > Pseudotsuga > Pseudotsuga menziesii. The sequence continues at coordinate 164,528 of LPNX011103353.1, forward strand.
TTCAATGGCTACATCTTCCTCTACTGGAAATTCTACAATGAGCTCAGCAAAAACTAAGGATTTTTTGGATTTGGAGGATTGAAAATGTAAGTCAAACTCTTAAAGAATGACTATCCATTTGTTGAATTTTCCTCCAACTATCCGTCGAGACAAAACATATTGAAGAGGATTAACATCCACCACTACCATGATGGTCCTTAGTAAGATGTAGTGACGCAAGCTCTAAACAGCATACATAGCTGCTAAGGCCAACTTCTCGATGTGTGAATACCTAAGTTCAGGTCCGGCTAAAGCACGATTGAGATAGTAGATGACATGCTCTTGGAACTTATCGTCCTCCTCGACTAGTAATACCCCTATGGATGACTTAGATGCAGCTAGATACAATATAAAATATTGAGAGTAATCTGGCGGACACAATAATGGTGCTGACAACAAAGCCTTTTTTAATGCCTCGAAAGAAAGTTGTGCAATTTCATCCCATACAAATGGGGTTTCCTATTTAAACAGGCACATGAAACCTTTAGTAATGTTGGCATAATTTACAATAAAACGTCGAAGGAAATTGGACTTCCCTTATAGGCTTTGAAGCTTCCTGATAGAATGAGAAGGAGGTAGATTTATGATGGCCTCAACTTTCAAAGGATCCATTTGAATGCCTTTGTTGGAAGCAATGAATTTGAGCAGTCTCCCTGACTCGACATAGAAAACGCACTTGTGGAGATTCAAACGAATTTTGTAGTATCTGCATCGTTCAAAAATCAAACACAAGTGATCTGGGTGATCGATCCTGTTATGAGAATGCACTTCTAGATCATCAAGGTAGGTTTTGACAATGGCTTTAATGTCGTGAAAGAAAAAATTCATTGCCCGCTGAAAGGTTGCCCCTGCATTTTTCAATCCAAAGGAAATTTTCTTGTGAGCGAAGGTACCCCAAGGACAAATAATAGTTGTTTTATGTTGGTCTCCAGTTTAATTTGGATTTGATTATACCTGGAAAAACCATCCATAAACAAAAAAAATTCACTTCATGCACAAGCATCAATAATTTGATCTATAAATGGCATGGGATAGCTATCCTTTGGACAGGATTTGTTTAGATCTTGAAAGTTAGTACAAATGCATAGTCCCTTGATTTTTGTCAATAGGAACAGGGTTGGATACCCATTCTGTCAAATCTATGTGGTAAATGAAACTGGATTTCAGCAGTTTCTCAACTTCAGCCTTCACTGTCGCTGCTTTACATGGGTTGACAGGTCTCAACTTTTGTCGAATGGGTCTAGCATCAGGGTATGTTTGGATTTTTTGCTCGAATATTAATGGATCAATGCCCGGAATATCCTCATATGACCAGGAAAATACATCGTGGAACTCCTTAAACAAGGCCATATAGATCATAATTTCCTCCGGAGAGCACTTTGCACCGATGTGTACATTTTCCACAACATTTGGATTTATAGAGATGTTGATAGGAATTGTGGTGAAAATGTTTGCCATATTCCCCTTAGCAAATACTCCTTCCCTTTGTAAGGGATTAATAGGCATATCAACATCACCTGTCAGTCTCATATGGAACTCCTCGTTCTCGATCCTGCTTAACTCTAGAAGAAAATAGGATCGATGGTGAAGTTCTTCGTAGATCTTATCTCGTCTACACATGGCTTCCAGAATGGCTTCATCCAAAGGTAAAACCATATCTAAGCAATATCTGGAATGCAAAGAGTTCTCTACCCAAGCAGGCAAATAGGATTCTTCCAGTTCCTTTGAGACTGTCAGAGGGATCGGAATCGAATCAACAGTGGTACGGACGATAACTTGATAATCCACTTCTGCTGCGGATAAGAGCACTTTAGGTTCATGGTGGGAAGGAAGAACCCAAGGATCAGTTCTATCAATAACTATTTCTATGGACTTCCCCACACTAGTAGAACCTATATAATAAATCGGAGTTGGAATGTCAAATGTGCCCATCAATGATGCATACATTCCAGCCCCTAAGTTCTCTAAAGCAGGTATACCCTAATTAACCAATGGTATGGTGGAATCGTTAATTTCCATGCGGCCTTTTCCAGTAAAACTAAGTTGGTCTACAGTAACCAACTTCCATTCATGTGGAAACACTACCACCCGAAAAATGGTCGATGCAATAGTTGACATGGTGTAAGTCCAACTTCTCCCAAATAGTAAGTTATAATCTAAAGGTGCATCAATCACCTCTACCTCAACAGACACTGCTTTCACTACCAACTTAATTTTCAAAGCTGATAGGATACCATGTGGATGAAATGACCTTCTATCGAAAGCAGAGAGTAGGGTGTTTGATGGAACCAGCTCTGTGGATCCAAGAGCTTTCCAACAAGACAGGGACATAACACATGTGGAAGCACCCTCATCGACAAATTCCCTTCCAATGGTCTTTCCACCTTGGATGTCATCTATCGATAAGGCTACATGATATTGCAGGTGAATTTTAACATCGGACAAATTAAATTTCTCCATGAGACTCGATGAGTCCATACTGGCTAAGGCTGCTAAGAGTACATCTCACTAGGCAGGACAACTCTGTAACACCTCTAAAGCCGACATTGCACAAGGATTCTAGGCTAAGTCTTCAACTACAAAGTAGTTTGCTGCAGCCCTAGCATTAGGATTATGTAAGGTTTTCTTAAAGCCACCTTTCAATATCTTGGGCATAATTTCGATAGGTTTCTTGATCGTGAGAGGGTTAGAAGTTTTACCTATCGACTTACCCTTCTCTGAGGTCTCTTTTTCATAGTTATTGTTCCTGGTATGTAGGAAAGTCTCAAATCAAACCATGTTGATATAATTGGGGTCAGGAGCATTTGGGGTGCCCCTTGCTGCATTTGAAGATGAACCAGAATTCTATCCTTAGGGAAAAGGATCCTTCAGGACAGCCAGTTGTTGGCCTTTTAATAGCTTCTGAGCTTGTTCCATAAGGGGACATAGATGGGTTAGGTGATCTTCATGGCACAACTTACATGGGAATTTCACCTTCTTATTTTCTTTCTTGCCCCCATCAGCATTGTTTTTGGGTTTTTTCTTGTTTTGATTTCCCTCATGCTTTTTTCCCCTCTTCTTTTTCCCACCGGGCTGCTGATTGCCCTTCTGAGAGGTTTGTGCAAAAATATTTGCATTTTGGGGTGAGGGGGAAGCCTTTGCTACCTCCACTATGGAATGTTTGATGGACAACTGATGGAGCTATTTAGCCAAAGGTTCTATAGTGGGAGAATTCATAGAACCAACCACACCATCAGCATGCGGTCTAGGCTTAGGTTTCTCTACATTGTGCATTGGACTCGGTGCCTTAGGGATAATCTCATATAATATCCTAGACTGATAATATATCAAATCTAGTTGTTGGGCCCTAGGGATAGCTTCTTCCTCATTCGTCACTCCCGAAGTAGATACATCCTCAGATATATATGGCAATAGGGATTTAAGGAACCATTCTAATAAGAAATTGGGAGGAATAGTGGCTTTGATAAGGCTTTCCTGTCTTCTCCACTCTTGGATGTGATCTGAAATATGGGTGGCCTTGTCCAGCCGAAAGGTAGAAAATTTTTTTGTCCCGAAATCATATCGGACAGGAAGCTAGAAGTGACTAAGGAATGCATTAGCCAAGTCCCAAAAACTGATAAACGTAGCAAAAGGCAATTCAATATACCATTTTGCTACAGTACTGGTTAAAGTTCTTTGGAACAACCTCAACCCAATTGAATCCTCATTTAGTGAGTTGGAAGAGCACCATAAATGGAAAGTGGTGGCATGAGCTACAAGATCATCACCAATTTTTCCTTCAAATTTTGGGATATCCAAGGATAGCTTGGTAGGTATGGGTGGCCAGGAGGAGTCATGTCTTATCGGGCCATTCATTAGTTTTGACAAATCTGGAAAATTTAACATTGCCAGGAAAGGGAGCTTGGGTCTAACTGGAGCACTAAAAGTACTAGCTTGGGGATTAGAGGAACTTGCCCCCATATTCACATATGTGAAGGTGGGGTTTCCCCTTGCTGTCAGTTGTAAAGTGGGTGGGTTTCTTTGGAAAGGATTCCATCCATAAGCCAATGGATTGTTTATGTGCAGTGCAGTATAAGAGGTTCTAGTTGCCCTAGTCGAAGCTGGGGTTTGGAATACAGGTGCAGGTATCCCTCCACTGAAAAGAGAAAAAGGAGAGCTCGTGAATGGAGCTGAAACCGGAGTTTGAAAACCTTGACCATAAGGATTAGGGTTCCCAAACTACACCCCTACATATGTGGGTGTTGGGCCTATGTATGGAGTGGATGGGGGAATGTTCCCCCCATTCCAAGGAAAACCTTGGACAAAAACCGAGGAGCTTATAGGACCACTTTGGGTAGTGTGTGCAAAGGAAGTAGGAACTGTAGGTACACTAGGAATCCCAGTGACCATATCACTAGAAGCACCTTCTAAACTTGTGGGAGTCGATGCTTGAACCACTCGACTAGCTGGAGTTAATGGTGTAGTAGGTATAGTTGTTCTAGGGGCACCTACTGGGGGAGGTAGCACCCCTTCAGCCAGAGTGGCTGAGGTGGAAGTAGAAGAAATTTCTCTTGTAGTAGACATTATTCTTCCCAAAGGGACACCAATCACAAGTGGATTGAAAGGACGAACCTGAATGATCACCGTATCATTTAAGTCAGTTAGAGGTGAATTAAAATTCCTTGCAAACTCATCAGCCTGCAAGTATTCTATCTCAACTATGTTTAAATTAAAATGGTTTTCCCTAAGTTCTGGTTCACTTGGAACTTCACTAACTCCTATTGGTTCGAAAGAACCATCCGTGTCTAATCTCCACCTTTAAGGGAGAGGTGGAGGTTCCAATGTGATAAGCGGAGGAATGTTTTGCAACCTTCGTGACCTTCTAACATATTGGTCCTCCATGATTGTAAATTTGACTCTTAACACCCTAAGGTTGGCTAAAAACATAGACAAACCACAAAGTAATCACTACAAAAATTTCGTAAAGTCTCAACAATCACAAGGGGTATAAGATATGCTTTCCTGAAGAAAGCTAAGAGATAGTTTCTTGGTGTCATTAAAGAGGTTCTAAGGCATAAGTGGAGGAATCACCCACCACCCTCCTACACTTTCAACAAGGGTTACCTTCCAAGCCCATCAAAGGTGAACCAGAAATAGCCTTCTGGTTTACCTGTGTATAAACCATAGATGTCCAAGAGACTAGAGGCTACCTTAACTATATCAATAGTCTATGGGGGCAGTCGCAAGCCTAATTCATATGCATGGGCAGGGTAGTAAATCCCAAAACTCTGTCTAGGATAGAATCCCCAGATGCATAAAAACATTCGTCTACATTTTGACAAGGAATCAGAGGGTTATCTCCTAAGTCCAATGCCTCCATGTGTCTTTGTGCTTAACTCTTGTTTGAGAGGAGCTTCCCAGATACTATCAACACAGAGAAGGATTTACCTATTGATTGGCCAACTATGTCTGAATTTAAGTACTTATGGGGAGTTTACACTTCCTATCTCACAATTCTAGCCTAAGCTAGTAGGTGTATGACCCTATAAAACAAAACTTACTAATAAATTTTAAATTATAGCATTCATTTTAAGGGTTGTTCTTAATCAGAGGGTAAGTGGCGTGAATGACTATGATATTATAGACTCGATAAGAAAAGTAAAACAGGTGTATAAATGAGTTCCAAAGCAAATTATCACTACTTAAAGCAAGCTTCTTTTTCTTCTTTTTTTGTAAATATGAACTAATGAAAATGAAACTAGGAAAGAGAAAGCTAAGACTTATTTTTGTAATTTTTGAGATATTATTTAAAAACTAAAAGTAAAACTAGCATATGCAATTCAAATGCAAATGTTTCCAATGCTTTTCTTTTCACTTTTTAAATTCTTCAAAAATTACTATGCACCTAAATGCAAAAATTCTTGAGTGTGCTTGAATAATCAAACTATATAAAGCAAGCAAAATGAAATATAGTAGACTTATAAGAACCAAATATCAACCATCTAAGGAAGAAACTTGGAAAAAACCTAGCTCGGGAAGACACAATGGATGAAATCCACTGAAATCAATAAAAGGTAAGTGAAAAACCGACACTACTTGGAAATAGCATGGGATATAGGGTATCTAGAACCCTAATCACTAATTCAGACACATAGCACTTGGACCTATCACCCAACAGGCAAATCCACCTCAAATTGCTAAAAATAAAGAAAATCCAACCAACAAAAACTTAAGGGCTTACTGAAAAGCACGAAGTATGGTTAACATGGCTTTCAAACCTCCAGTGAAATGCCAGTACTAGAAGACCACAAAGCAAGACAAAATCCAAAAAAGGATAGGGACAAGAAACCGTACCCAAAAATTTTGTTGCCAAGGTATGTACGCGACTATTTAGTGGAGCAACCCGCATACTGTACATGACTGTCTAGTGGATCAACCCGCATACTGTACGTGACTATTCAATACAACAACCCGTGTACACAAGTCTCTGTATGCGACTGTGTAGCACAACAACCTATGTACAGGAGTAAAATTTTTCAAAAAATGAAAAATTATAAAGGTCTCTAAAACACTACTGCAAGTCCAAACAAGGACATTGAACCACACATTGAATCAAAGCAAAGACTAGGCAAGGATCTACAGGTTTAACCCATAGCAGACTGGACTCTCCAATGGAGTCGCTAGTTCTGTTGTTCAGGATTAAACACCCTTGTAACCTAGGGTCTGGGGTTACCAAATTACTACTAACCTTGCATACAATTAGCTTTAATAGAGAACAGAAAGGAAATAGGAATAAAGTCTTGACTTGCTTGATAACCGATGGTTGATCCAAGCTTGATCTTCTTTCGTTCCTCTTCTCTCCAAAGCTTCGAGGGATGCACCTCCTTCACCTGCAAAGAGCAAATTCTCCAAGTACAATCTTATACATGTATATATGAGAGGTTAGATAAAAAATATAGCCAGTACATAATCAAAATATTAATTAACCATGATACATGAAAGAGACTCAATACAATGTTGGAAGAAGAATTCTCTTTATTAACAATATGTGAATGAGATAAGAGTACAACCGAGCCTCTGAGACAAGGACTCATCTACAACCAAAGGACTCTGAGTTCTGCTGCTCCAAGACTTCTAAAGATATACCACTATCATAACTTTTCTCTCCAAAATTGATTGATTAATGCCCACCCCAAGGCCTCTATTTATACTTTGGGAAATAGAGTGGTTTCAAAGGTTGAGGAGGTTGAAACAGCTAGGATAGTTAATGATTAGGGCCCAACTAATCTCCATTAATCATGATTTAGATTTTTTAATGTCGAATCAAGATGTACACGACTATTGACATAGGCAACCCGCGTATGACATGTGAGTTGCTTAAAGAAAACCCACGTATGCTGATGTACGTGGGTTTCCATGTAGATAGTCACATACAGTATGCGAGTTGTCAATGGAAATAGTCACGTATGTATGCGAGTTTCAATGAGGATATTCGCATACACAACTCAACACTTAGAAAAATAATATGGCAAGCTGGTTCAAGGGTAAATGTATCCCAAGTCATGCCCATCGATAGTGTTTTGGCAAACTTCAATCCTAAGATGTCCTTTTGTGTACCAACATAAGGAATCTCGGCACTCAGATGGAGAAGTGCCATTTGGGTTGATAACAACACGGCCTAATAATAAAAACCTACTTGCATTTAAACTGACTGGAATTGGATTACAAAATGATGTTTTAAAATTTTTAATTGAAATCTATAGGAACATTAAAAAAATACCAAATTGCAGCAGTAAAAGAAATGAGTGTGCAAGCTTGGCAGAGTGGGCCCTCCACTTCTTCGCTCACACACAGAGGAAATTTACAGAACTCTCAACAACTAAATAAATTACACATCATGTAAAAATGAGCACACCCACAACTATTTGAAGTCTAGAATTCTTATTGCAAAACGCCAATGTTCACAGTTTTTGAATGGCAATTAGATAGAACAATTCAGATATTTATATACTACTTGGTTTATAACTGAAATGATACAATCCTGCTAAACTCATAATGACATCTCGCCATTATCCCCAAGCTCATCCTCTGATCCAAGAAAAATAGGAGAAAATCTCTGCAATATTGAAACAACCCTGTTTTTATGCTTCTTAGCAGTGTAGGCAGTTGTCTTTGACAAACATTGACTCAACACCTGTGAGAACTATTTCGTGAAGTTGTTGGAAATAAATCCAGGCCTCAGACATCAAGGATTCTCTTGAGTTTTTCAAATCATGCCCAGCTATCCTGCAAATATCCAAAGCTAGGAGCATTTATGAGAAGTTAGCAAATTCTGTAATTTCATTGAAATTTAGATTTAAATGCTTTAAAAACTACAAAATTCGATTCATTTAAGAGTAGCAACAATTATACCTTATTTTGATGGACTTCAAGGTCTTATGGGTGAAATATGAGGGTTTAAGAATGAAACATAAGGGATTAAAGAGGTGACTTGAAGGGTTATGGAGAAAAAATAGGTATCAAAAATAGTATCCAACACGCTTTGTGGAATCCTGTTTGTCTGTTTGATCAGTTATTAAACACAAAACTTCACTTTGGCAATCTAGAATGTTATCTTCCACGCACATTTACTTTGCATATTCTTTTCCTGTTATCAATCTATTTTCTTGATATGATCTTAGCCGTCCAACCTTTGCTAAATAAGTTGACCGCAACTCCAGGACTCTATGTTGATTGATTAGAGGATTGATTAATTAAGCTCAATCAAACTTCACCTAAAATGAACCCCTTGTTGGATCCTCTCATGTGTCTTTCCATCCTTATCACATATGCCATCACTTTCCCTGTCATCGTGTCATCACTTATTCCTTTGTCATTGTTGAACTCCTTTTGACATCAATGACAACTTCATTCAACGGGTTTTAGGGTGGCTTGTGAGAATGTAAATATATATAGGAAGGATAACTAACTTGATAGGCCAACACGACATAAATGTATTAACATGTAACACCCTCGCCATGCGAATAGCTACAGATACCCTAACTGCACGTCTATAATATAGATACTTCCATATCGATATAGGGATGCGGGCGGGGCTCAAGAAGAACATGAATGATTTCGATTGCCAAAGTATGCCAAGTATACCTCGCACTATTGGGCCCCAAAGCCTAGGATGTAGAAGGCATACTAGGATAGACTGTGCCTTTATATATATCATGTACAAGTGTGACTGCTAATTAAAACTTAAAATATGAAGGAAGATTAGCTTGAGATACTAAAGGAGTTGAAGCTAGTGTACAAATAAAGGATGCATTTGCCGAGGTACCAGATCAGTCAATTGAAGGAGGTGTATCAGTAGATGAGGGTATAACCTAAACCAAAGGAGGTGATAACATTAGAATAGAGGCATGTTATAATATAAGTTTATGAGTACCAAATGGATAGGAGTAAGATAATGTGATGGTTAATTAAATTAATTATTAATGGGGTGATAATAAAGTAGGCTAAAAATAATTAGAAAATATTATAGTGAATTAATATATCAAAAATAAATCATTAATTAATCAATTTTAATTATGAAATTTATTAATAAAGAAAAGAGATAATACATCCACTTAAAATAAATTATTCAAAGAGCAAATTAAGGAATCTTAACTAAAGCAAATTTCAATTAAAAATAAAACAATAAAAAAAGTTAAGAGAAATAAGACTTTGAGGCTGAATAAAAATAAAAAAATAAAGAAAATAATTCAAAACCATGCATGGTGATGCATGGAGTTTGGAAGTCTATAAAGACGGTAGTTGTGATTCGGCCCTAGAAAGCAATTATGTTGTTGCTCCTGTATGTGTTTATTGGAGGGTGTGGTTCACTTCGATATAAGAAATGTTGGGAGCCTCGTATTAGCATTCTATGTATCCAAGTTCATTGATAGCAGTGTATCGTCAGCCCCATAGCAACTAGCAACTTGGGGGTCCCTGGCAAGAAAAGTCCCCATTGTGTATGACATAGTGGAGTCCGGTGGACTACGACAAAAGTGGATTCCAGTGGATTACGTATCTCGCAGCTGATCTTTGGTAACTGTGTCAATATTTGGCATCTACTTCAACCTTTGGCAACTGCGGGATTTGACACGTATTTTATAATTTCATATTATCAAATGTTGTAGTGTGAAGAAACCCAGTTATGGTCGAATCTAACATTGAGGTCTACTAGATTTCTTCATATTAAATCGACTAAGTTTCAACTAATTGCTAATACGAATATCTGTTAAAAATATTTGAAACATCTTCGTTCCGGTTAAATTCTGAATTAACAGTCAGTTTCAGTATTCCTTGGAAGCTAGCATGTGGATGTATGCATTGTTCATGCTTTAATTAATATCTGCATGGAACCAGATAGTTCGTTATGTTGATCTTCGTGTAGTCTGTATATAGGTAGTTACAAAATTAAATCCTATACCCTTAAGCATTCTACTTATTAGTGTTTATTGAAAAATTTAGAAGTATAGATCATAGTGTATGATTGGATATATATACGAAGGTGGAAGCAGTTGAGAACTTGCTACTTCCACGATTTTAATTTTCTTTTAATGATTCAAATCTTTCGTCATCCCGGTATCCAAAACTTATGGCCAGCTATCAACCCTAGACATATGACTAGCTATTAAAAACACCGTGGTGTGATGGAGGCCTTCCATTCTGACTGATGAGGGAATAGTGTTGGTTCAAATCTTCTCAAGCTAACTCTCACCATCTTGGTGTTTCATTCATATCGGTGGTTAACATAGGGATAGAGAACTAGTGATATCAATTTGTTGGTGATCAACATCACATGGGTTGTGCATATGTAGGGGGATTTGACAAATATCAGGTCATAATTACTATTTTACAGCACCCCCCCTTAATTATGAGAAGATGGGAATATAACACAAAATTTTAGCAAAAATGTTTTAGAGCTGGATTATGCTTTGTACATAGAATTTACTATACATAATTTGTTACTCCTAAGTAGCTTCACAAATACTTGAATGTATCCCTTAATTATGAGAAGATGGGAATATAACACAAAATTTTAGCAAAAATGTTTTAGAGCTGGATTATGCTTTGTACATAGAATTTACTATACATAATTTGTTACTCCTAAGTAGCTTCACAAATACTTGAATGTATCCCTTTCCAATGGTTTTGTAAAGATGTATGCCGACTGATATTCGGACCTACAAAATTCTAAACAAATCTCTTTATTGTTTACCAATTCTCTGATGAAATGATACCTGGTGTCAATATGCTTGGTTCTCTTGTGGAACACATGGTTCTACAACAATGCCTTGGATGAATTGTTGTCACAGTATATGGTTGTTGGTTCTTGATGGGTATGCGACGAATCCTTCAACATTCTACACATACAAGTAGTTTGACATGCAACACTTGTAGTTGCAACATACTCTGCTTCTGTTGATGACAAAGTTACAATGGGTTGTTTCTTTGAATCCCATGGTACTAATCTTGTACTGAAATGAAAGTATACCCAAATGTTTTTTCTTTGTCATCTATGTTGCCTACATTGTCGTTGTTATATATCCAATAATATTGAAATTTTGAGGTTGAATACAAAATGTTAACGTCCTTTGTGCCACTTACATACCTCACAATTATTTTACATGTTTTCCAATGAGAGTCATTTGATGACTCCATAAATCTTGAAATTTGACTTACTCCATATATGATGTATAGACTTGTCATTGTAAGATACATAATACTGCCAACCATCCTTTTAAACAATGCAGGATCTACATTGGATCCATCATCATCCTTGCTCAATTTTAGACCTATTATCACTAGTCTTGGGGCATAATTGCAATTTCTCATGTATTAAATATTTTCAAGACTTCATTTGTGTTAGGTATATGTTATATTCTTTGTAGGTGCGCCTGTGAGTGACACACCTAACGATCCATGTCGACACCTTCACAGAAATAGCACATAGTTTGTTTCCATTAAAAAATGGTTCTTATGTCATTTCTAATACAAAAATGACCTACCAACCATTTCTATTTGGAAACGGTCATCAGACAGTTTTCGAAGGCAGCGCAGCGAGCTCGAATTTTTGGGCTATTTTGGGGATTTTTCTCAAATATGTAATTTAATCCCAGTTAAGGGATTGGGGTCTATTTTCTATTTTGGTTAACATATTAGGGTATTGGATGATGTTGAATGGCTATATTTTGTATTGTGAGGGATTCATACTGATAATGAGAAAATTGGAGGTGTGGCTCCATGGTTTGTTGGTTTTCCCGGTTAAGGGTTTCCAGGGTAAATCTCTGTGTTTTATGTGTGAATGTTGTGGTGTAAATTTTTGTTTCTTAAAAGAATCTATATTCTTTGCTTCTCTGCACAAGTTTAAAACTTACAATTTGCATACTTAGATTGCAATATAAATATACCACTTTCAGATTGATGGACTTCAATGCCAAAAAAATACTTCATAAGCCCCAAATCAATAACTTTAAACTCATTCTCCATGACTGATTTAAAAATTTCAATACCAAAATCACCAATAAATATTAAATCATCTACATATAAACAAACAATCAATGTGTTACCTTTCTTGTTGACTTTGATGTACAACGTTGGTTCACATTCACTTCTGTGAAATCCATTTTAAGATAAGAATCAATGTGGTTGTAACGAGATCTAGGAGCTTGCTTCAATCCATGAAGTGTCTTTTTCATCCTGTACATTTTGTTCTCTTGTCCTGGAACTTCATAGCCTTGTGGTTGTTTCACATACACTTCCTCCTTCATATAGTTGTTTAAAATGAAAATTTAACATCCATTTGTAAACAAGTCATTTATTGTGCACAACTATGGCCATAACTATTCTAACTATGTCCATTCATGAAATAGGCGCAAATGTTTCATTAAAAATTATATCAAGATGTTGTGTGAACCCTCTTGCAACTAATTTTTCCTTGTTCTTCTACACATTTCCATCTATGCCTGGCTTACTTTTATAAATCCATTTGATGCTTATCACATCCTTGTATTTAGGAACATCTACTAACTCCCATGTTTGATTCTTTTCAATCCATTCTAATTCTTCATCCATGGCTTGTGCCCATACATAATCTTTGACAACTTCTTCAAAAGTTAGAGGATCATCAATTTGAGGAAACAGCGCAAATAATGAAAATGAATTTGTTGTATCAACACCATATATTTGGCACAAACTTTTTGGTTTTCTTTGGCATCAATCTTGCTAATGTTGGATCTGGTGATGGATAACTCCTTGGAATCTTTGATGGACTTTGTTGCACTCTTGGTGAGCTTGTTGGGGTAACTTGATCTCTGACTTCTGGCGCAGATACTTGAGATATGACATGTCACACATTCTTGGGAGTGGTCAGAAATACAACATTTTGGTTTGCATGTGTTGTTTGAACCACTTCTTTTCTCATGTCATCATGTGCAACAAGGTCCATAATTTTTACATTCTTCTATACATTTCTATCCCATGCTTCATTTCAACAAATTGAACATCATAACTTATTATAACTTTATTTGTGACAGGGTCATGCAATTTATATGCTTTTGTGTCTTCAGAGTACCAAACAAAAATACATTTTTGACCCTTGTTATCTAATTTCTCCCTCGATTCATCTAAAATATGTGCATATGTGAAACAACCAAAAACTTTTAAATGAGAAACACTATGTTTCATATCTCTCCAAGACTCTTCAGGAATTATGTTCTTCATGCTATTAATTGGACACCAGTTCATAATATATACAACAATTTCTACTACCTGAGCCTAATATTCATTTGGAAAATGGTGGCTACTATCATAATGCACAGCATCTCCATAATGGTTCAATTATTCCTTTCTACAACACCATTCTACTGAGGTGTGTATCACATAGTGAATTGGTTGTGTATTCCATGAACTTTGCAAAAATTTAGAAAATCATTTAAGGAATATTCACTACCTCTATATGTTCTCAAGGCTTTGATGTAATATCCACTTTGCTTCTCCACAAGTGCCTTGAACTATTGAAAACATCCAAATGCATAAGATTTGTGTTTTAGAAAATAAACCCAAGTTTTTCTTTTGAAGTCATTAATGAATGTGAGAAAATAATTGCATCCCCCTATAGATGGAGTTTGCATTGGCCCACAAATACCAGAGTGCACAATTTCAAGTGGTGTGCATGCTCTATATGACTTTCCAACTAGAAAAGATTCTCTATGTTGCTTGCAAAAAATGAAGCCTTCAAAAATTATTTTCGGTTTTTCTATAAGCGATAATCCTTTTACCATATTCTTCATGTGGAGTAACTTCAACCCTCCGAAATTTAGATTCCCAAATATGAAACTCCACAATTAGGATTCATCCAGTACCTTTGGTTGAAATGTTGCTTGAATTTATTTACTGTTGTCTTTCTCTTCCTTGGCACGGTTCTTATCTGCTTCTTTTCGTTATGCCTTGAATGTAGGTCCTATATCTCCATTACTTGCTTCATGAACAACTTGAGTTGCCTTTCCCTTCATATCAAGTTGTATCCTCAAGGGAAACAAGTGATTTCTTGTCATTTGCACCTTAATGATGAGCTACTTGCTTGGACGTATATCCATGATCACACGGTGATCATATTCCATATAGACTATAACCTTTTGTAACAACTGTCCAATGCTCATTAAATTATGTTTTAGACCTTTAACATAATAAACACACTACTACATTTCGATCCAAAATCCGACGACGCGTGGATTTCTCTTTTTAAACTTACCAAAAATCACAAGGATATATATATTTTTTTTTGTAAATGTGGCCACAAGCATCGGTGAAGCGATGACTATTCTCATAACCGTCGGTTAAGTGACGGATTTCATTAATAAGCGTCGCTTAAGCGACGGTGCCTTTAATTGGTCAACTATTTAACATGGAAAGCGCCGTCACATATCCGATGCATAGGTTCATTGGGGAGGAGAAAGCCCTTATATTGACACGATCTAAAGTGTTTACCATTTGGACGCATTTGCTAAGCTAAGGGGAGGGCGCAGACTTCCATCCAGATCATTGCTTAAGGGGGACACACTGACACAGTGCTTATTCACTCAAGTGACTCAACCATCCATCAGTCAGACAAGAGACATATTCCTTGTGGGGAAACTGAGTCCAAGCTTGCGGGGGAAAATAACCTTCAGTTCTTTTACAGCGTACCATCCTTCATTTCTGCTAACAAGACCATTGTTGAAGGCCGAGAAAGGGCATATTTGAGCTGTTGTTCATCTCTGTTAGTGTTTGGAGCATTGCTGGTCAAATAAATATCCAAATCGATACCCACAGATGGCCATTCCAATGCTAGAACGAATTGATATTCATATCTCTGTTACGGGTCAGATTGCTGATTCAAACTGAGTTCTTTACTTTACTGCCCAGTTATCTCATTTAATCCCTTGAATTCAATAAACCACTCTTGCATTTTGAGTTAATGTGTTAATCTTATCATTTGAATCTTGTTTGGCAAAATAGATACGTCACATTCCCCTACAGGACTGCTTGAATGTTGTAAATCAGATCTGAGTATTAGGTGTATGAAATGTATGTCTGAAAATTATGCAAAGTGTGGGTCAAGTCGGAAGGAGATGAAGATTGCACTTTGAATACTTAATCTTGTATGTTATTCTAAGTTGTAAATCTCTGAGTTAAAAAATATCCCGAATAAAAATCAAGCCACAAGGTTCTTAAGGCTTATACAGGCAGTCCACAACAGTTAGCAACATTTTATACAAGTGCTTGACGAAATGTTTCAACCAGATTGCAATTAGTATAAAATCAGATCTGAATTAGTTGGAGTGCATACATTGACATCACACATTGGGTATCGAAGTGTTTGAAGGTTTCTCTAGAGTCTAAACCCAAAGACATAGTCAGTTAACAAAAAAATTGCCCATCTCTAAGCAAGGAATATTATAGTAGTGTTACATTGTTTGAGTTGCAGGTAGCTTCTTTTTATATTAAAACAAAGTTTATGTATCTAATTAGCCTTGATCTTTTATTTATAGGTTTGAGAAATATGTAATATAATCTGTTTAATGATAAGTTTTTCAGCGTACAGTTTGAACTTTGAAGTAGTAACACAAAGCAGCTGATGGTTGACTTGTATAACTTTTGGGCAGTGGATGTAATCGTCTGGCAATGGACTTGGATGTAATCGTCTGGCAAGGGATTAATTATGCTAGATGTTCTCAAATGTTGATTCTAAGCCCTGAAGAATTATGGATGGACTGTGACTCATCTATACTTGTAACCCTTTTCCTTTTTCAACTACAATGGGTTCTTTTCAACCGTTGATGAGATATACTGAGTTGATTCTAGTTTTTGGAAACCATTTCCTTTTTTTCTTGTACCTTTGTCATATAACACCCCCCCCCCCCC
>LPNX011103353.1:181237-240270 GCA_001517045.1 Pseudotsuga menziesii
ACTCTATCTTGATAACTCTCGTGACTATTCCTCATTGTTGATAGAGAGGGAAGGTGATACCCCTTCCATTCATAGTTTTTCCCCTTGAGGGATCTTGACATTATTAGTTGACATCGCATATTGATGTAGATTGTGGATCATAATTGAATGAAAAAAGGATAGCCATTAATATTGGGCCAGACTTGATAAGGGGTGTTCTTTAACTTTGAAGGGAAACTTGAAGAGGGAAGGACATAAGCTTCACCTTCCATAAGCTTCATAGGACTATGGGGACCAATTGAGAGAAACAATTTTAAGGGACACACTTGTACCAATGATAAGGGGTAAATGAGCTTCACCTTTCAGACTTAAGTATGGCATAAAATGCAAAGGAAGAATGGGATATCAATGTTGAGGTGAAGAGTAGTGTGGAGTGGCTTTGCATCTTTGCACTCCACATTAGAAAAGGTCGACAATATGGTCATTTGATTGAGAATTCGTCTACGACCATAAATGGGTCATTCGGCTTATTATTAGAGTTTATTTCTATAATATTTTTTGTCTTGGCAATAGTTTTTGTTGCGTGTGATTCTGTGTTATTCGCTCTCTTGTGCTGCTTATGTTAATAGGCCTTGCAGGCCTGGCAATGCGAGTTACTACAGTTAGCTTGGTTTGCTGTAGATGATTGGTGCTAAAACCTAATACTCGTGGGCGGGGAGGGTACTGAACAATTTTACATTTGACCACAGTCCAATATCCTCTTTCTCGTTCATGTCATGCTTGTAGCCACCCTACCTCATTCTCTTTTTAGAGCTTTCATTGGAAATACAATGTTTTCTAATGGATGGGGTATCTGGATCACCTTAATGGATCGTTTGGTGTAGGCATTAATAGCTAGTTCACTAGACATAGGTAGAAGGATCTCAGTTGGAAGATGAGATGCAGGGGTGTATTCTAAGCGTTTATTTTCCAAAATCACTTAACTTCACAAATCTGGGTGTTGTGAATAAGGCAGGCAAGCAACTGTATTTTATTCTAATTTCTGGGAACAGATTTTGATGTGATAACTTCTGCCCTATTTTAGATCAAAATTTGATCTGTTAAGTACTATTTGGGGTAACTTGGTCATAATGCTATGCAAAACATCAAGGAATAAAGTTATACAACTGACATTATAAACTACCAATTGAGAAGGATATTAGTCTCTAGGACAAGTAAGTTTTAACAAAATCAACATTACTTTCCTGAGAGTTGGTCTTTAATATTTAGCCACTTTCTTTTGGTGAACAATAGGAGTTTGGTCAGGTATAGATTTTTCATTTCAGTTTTGAGTGACATCAGCTATGAGGAAAACGTTATACACATTCTATATTGACATTGTTGTTTTATAAGAAGCATTAACCTATCACTATCAGCCTGATCACATCATACATACTCCTGCCTGCCTATTGAATCATCCAGTGGTATATGCTTGTTTACTTGGATTTCACTGGTATCACATATTACTTGACATGTGTTCCATTTTATTTTTATTTCAAGGCTAAGTATTTTCCTAGGCTTTTCAAGTTCTTGCTCCTAGCTTGCATGTGCAATTTCATAGAGGAAGTCTCGTTCTATAGATTTCTTGTTAACTCGATCCTTGTAATATGGTAGCTTCCTTTTACCTTTTTGATCTGAAATTACAGAGATTGCATTTTAGTGATGAAAAACTGTAAGTTTTTAACCACTACATTACTGAATAGGCTTAATATGTGCAACATTTTGTGTCTTCAATGACTGCCAACAATGTATTCAGCAGGTATACCAGGGAAATAGAAACTAAGAACAGAGCTTCTAACATGCATACAGTAACACTGAAATTTGAGATTACGGTGATAGAAGGAACAATGCCTGCATTCAAGATTCTGCTATCAATGAAATGATAATGAACTCACAAAATACAGAATGCACACATTAACACAAGGGTTTATCATTTATGTGGAGAAAACCCTCTTGGGATGTACAAATTCCACTTCCAAACAAATACTTAGTTTTATTGAAGGCCATTAATGGTTACAGAGCTCTCTGTTTCAGATTCAATGCATTTGGTTACCATGTCTGCATATAGATGGTTTTGAGTCTCATACAACATTTGGCTGTGAACTCCCTTTCTGTTTTTCTTTTTCAGTTGGAAGAAGAATGGCCTCCTTTTTCCCTTGGCCAAGAAAGTTGTTGGTCAACTGCCCATTCATTGGCTAGGTAGTTATGAAAATGTGGTACTGAAATGCCTTGTTGATTGGGCTTATTCTGCCAATGCATTTGGAGAGGGCCATGTTGACTGTTGGCTTCTTCTAGCTAGATCTGTTACAAATCAGACCTCCTCAATTTGAAGTCTTTTGGTTCCACAAAATTTCAATTGAGTTTGGTGGTAGTTGCATTCCATGCTCCAATTCTCTCTAGAGAAAAAACACCGTTGCAAGACACATTCCATGCTCAACCTCTCTTTGGAGGCAAACCAGTATTTGAAGATTCGGTTCTAGAGCTTGATTATCCTGCACTTGCAGTTTGTAAGTGTGATTACAAGTTACTTACTTGCATTGATTGATATCTTGGCTTGATTGGATGAAACCAATTTTTTTTGGCTCATCTATACAAGCATTAACTAGAAATGGATTTCCATCTTCAATCAATCTATATTTATGCTGTAATTTGAGGTTATATGGCCATGTGATCCCACAAATAAGTTATTTCAAAGGTTATGTCATAGACATCTAATGGGAATACATCAAAATCCATTTCATCAATGAAATGAACTTATATGCCAAATTTGATCTCACAATGTCTGGCAGAGCCATTGCAATGGATGATGTTCTGGATGCTTGTTGGTATTTAATCCCAAGTTCTACACTAACACCTATGAGATTGGATTCTTCTGACTTCACTGGCCAAACAATGCAGTGACCTTATTCAACATCTTCATTTGAATCTTGATTTTGAACAATTGTTCTCTCATGGCACTGAGTTTTTTCAACTCATCCTCATTAGCTGGTGGTTTTCCAATTTTGCATGCTCATACAAGTGATCTTCCCATCTAGTTTGGAGTCACATTCTAATTCTTGTCCCTAAATATTGGTGAGAGCTTGCTTCGATGCTTTCTTCCAATTTCTAGGATGCAATTCCAAGGGAAATTTCCAGCATTTTGTCTTGGTATGGCCATATATACTACAATAATTGCAAATAGCAATGATTCTCACCACTGTCCTTCGACTGAGCAGCTTTGAGGTCATCCTCCTGTCATGTTGTTGGGAACCATACTTTGTGTTTCCTATTGCTCCATTCTGTGTAGGTTTTCTGTCCCTTCTTAAAGGGATCATCAAGTTTCTTTCCCTCAAAGAGGGCTAGTTTCCTTTTGATTTAGCCACACAAGGCTCCTTGGTGTTTCATCAATAAGTGCCGATCTTCTAGCTGGAGGCTTAACATAATGGATTGCTTCCTGAATTTGGTGGTATAGTCTTGGACATTTTGACCATCGCTTTGGTAGAATTATTTACTATTGCCATTCAATCAGCTGTTCCTCTTGATAGCCAATGGGATAAAACTGTTTTTTCAGGAGTGCTTTGAACTCCTCCTAAGAAGCCAATGGGGATTTCTTTTGTTGTTTTGAGGGATACATGTAGCTCTCCCACCATACTAATGCATGGGTAGTCTTTTTCAGCATAGGAAAGTATACTTTTTTCTTGTCTTTGTATCCTTGGATACTGAAATATCAAATATACCTCTATTTTCCTGAACGAATCATTGAGCTTTTCAGCACCAACGTGTCCATCATAGGTTGGTATATTGATCTTGGCTTATACTTTGAATGGTGCAATAGAAAGTTAAGAAGAAGCCATGCCATTAATGGAGGTCTCATACCTCTTACCTTTGGTGTCCTCCTGGTCAGGATTCTCTTCTTCATTCCTGGAGGCTGCAACAGTTCCTCTTTCTTGGCCATTGTCTTCATGATATAGGTCATCATCTCTCTTGGGTCTTAGCACAACAATACTTTACTCCAACAAGGAAACCTGACCTCTGGGTCCTCTTGGCATTGCCTTACATGGGGAGACCCTTAATTTTTTGCTGTTCGTATCTTCCAACTTTTTCTGAAGTGGTTCTATGCTCTTTTCATACCCACTCCTGGATTTACTATACAGGATTTATTTCCAAGTAATTTTGAACATTGCCTTGATACCAACTTGATCTGAAATTACAGAGACTGAATTTTGGTGATCACTTCATATTGGATACAAGTTTTTTTAATGCTGCATTGCTGCACTGATGTAATCTCTGGAATATTTCATGCCTTAAATGCCTGTCATCAATGTATTCAGTAGAAACTGAATTTCAGTGATGAAACACTTCATATTAGCTGCAAGATTTTTTAAGGATGCATTGTTGTACTAACTTAATCTCCGCAGAATTTCATGCCTTCAATGCCTGCCATCAATGTATTTGGCAGGTCTAACAGGAAAATATAAACACAGAACACAGTGAGAAAATAACGGAGCTTCTGACAGGCATATACACTGAACTCTGGAATTACAATGAACAGAAGTAGCAATGCTTGCATTCAAGAGTCTGCATGCCTTAAATTTGCTGCGACAAACTTGGAAGGTATGCAGTATATTTCAATTAATTATAAACTAAACATAGGAGTTTATATTGTTGAGAAACATCAATTAGTTGATGCTATTAAAAATTTCATCTTGATTTGTTTCTGCAGAAGTCATGAAGTTAGAGGGGTTCGAATACTTGAAGGAGAATTGTCCATCTCTGCAGTTGGAACTTCTACAAACTGTTGCACAATTCAAGGATGATTGAAACATGAAGGGAAAAGATGGAATGCACCAAGTCAAGAGTCAGATGCCTTTGACAGTAACATAGAAGAGCAATACCAAACTTAGGGATACCAATCTACACAGAAATCTGATAATTCTGATTAATTGAAGGGCACTATTTTTGAGATATTTCTGGCTTTGGTGATACATTAACTGGTATGCTCTTGAAGAGGGCACTATTTTTAAACATTTTTTTGTTGAAATTCTTAAACTATTTATCCATCCACATAAAGATAATCCTCAATGAACTTTTGGTAACCACCTTTGCTCCAGAGGATCTATGTACAATTTTAATTTTGGAAGATTGCTTCTTACATGAAGAGAAAGTATGGTACTAGGATAATATAAAAATGAGTGCGATTCTACTTAAAGTACAAGACTAGATCCTTCAGGTCAAGCTCTGCCTTAACTATCAGCCTCTCACTGTTCACATGCCCCTATAGAAGAGGGCTCTTAGCTCAAAATTGAATACTTAACTCATCAAAAGATGCTCCCTAAAAGAAAAAATGGAGATTACAGCCACTGAAAACAACTTCACCACGATTTTTCTACAATATAAAGAGTTGTGACAACTCTAATACAGTTCTGAGCACCTCTAAATTGAAGAGGGTCAATGTAGTCAACATTGCATAATAAGGCAGTCTTCCAAAAAAATGTATTGAAGAAAAGATGATGCTAGGGTTCCCAAACACAATTCCAACATCCTGATGCATACTTATAGCTCCTAAAGATGTGGAGATAGTCTCAAGCTCTCCATGATGGGGGCATCTATCATCAGTAAAGCCTGACCAATACAGTTACTCCCTAGAGTGCAGACTCTGGTAAATCAACAACCAAGAAAATACTCTCAATTCAAAGGAAAGCTTGAAGGAACAAACTGTTCTGATGTGATTCACCCACTTCTCTTCTACATCTGAAGTACCTCCACATTTATTCAACGTGTTCTAGAAAGAATATAGTGTACAAAAGAGATGGTACAAATGGGCCTTGGGATACGATTATTAAGATTATAAGACTCGTCAAATTATGTAGTGTCTTTTCCTCTCCACTTGTATAAGAAGTAATTATGATTTTGATTGAATACAAATTTCTGCAGATATCTTCACCAAGCCACTCACTCTGGATAAGTTTGTCAAATTTAGAGATAAGCTTGGCATGTTTTCTAGAATGACCATTAAGGGAGGATGCTAGTGTAATTAATAATAATGGTCACTCTCAAGTAAATAGAATTTACTTTACATAAATATAGTACATTAAAGTTCTTTACTTTTACTAAAAACAAATGGGATGAGCTTATGTAATGTCTATTCCTCTCCACTTGTATAAGAAGACATTATTATTTTGATTGAATATAAATTTCTGAAAATCAGTTGGTTCCAATGGAAACTTAGAAGCACTTACCTTCTTCCAAAGATGGCGAGGAAGAGGCTCCAATTTAACCCACTGCTTCTAAAACAATTGCTTGGTGGATGTATATGTATGTGCTTTGTAAAACAAATTTAACCCAAGTCTGGTTCTAAAAAAAAAAATTGATCTAATAAATTTGAGGCTCTCTTTGTAAAGTGAGATCACAGGGTGTATGCCTACTGCTTAAAGCATGGAAGTTGTAAATCCGTGTTTATGAGTTCAGTCGCCATAGTCTAATATCATTTTTGCACACATTACTTCGAGGGGCGAAGCAATGTATAATGCAGAACTCAAATGCTTTTGTGGAGTTGTGGTTATGAAGATGTTCTTGTGATTTATTGATCCAATCAGCATTCTCTTGCAGATTTGATGAAAGAACAGTGACATTTTGTACTGTAAATTAAATGAGACAGAGAATTCGATGTTTAGTACATGTAATAGGAATATTGAAGTTTCCTTTAGATGTCATAATATCTCACGTAAATTATAATTGGTTTTGCAGCTGTGGGTTGGCCTTGGAAGCAAGGCAGGAGAAGAAAAGGAGTTATTTGACACCCACTTGGCTCCTTTCTACAAAATAGAATAGGTAATTAAATAGGAATGGATAAGCATTCTTTCAGAAATCCAAGTGGACACAAATAGTTTATTGTCTTTCTTTGTTCTGTGTGCATTTTGTGAATGATGATTCATGCATGATTTATTTTTGTTTGGTTGTGATTGATATTTACAAAGACATAATAGAACATTTTGTTAAATAGGATTCAGAAACCCCAGAGGATGAAAGTGGATTATGGTTTATTTCCTTCTTTTGTTTGATATGCATTTCTTATAGTCTGATCCAGGTAGTGATTTCTGTGTGACAATAGTTTGCAACCATATATATTGCCCACCAAAATTGAAGTTTTCAAAAGTAGGATTGGAATAGCATATAAATCGGGGGGAGGATTAAAAAAGTATTAAAATCATTTAAAGAGAAGCCAAATAATAAAAGGTTGCATACGTCCAAATATCAATGATTGCACCCTTGATTTAAGAAAAAGAAGGTTAAGGTTATTGATCGAGCATGATGGAGTTCAAGTATAAAAAAATGAGATAACGAGTCTGGAGTGCTTTTTCTTTAAGTACAAAAAAGGGTTCAAGGATAACTAGATTATTGGAGAACCATTTGAAAAGTTAGGGCAATAAGGATTATATATCTATGAAAATAGAAAAAGGGGATTAAATAATTCTGGACCTTTCTGACATTTTTTATCTTTTGTATCTAGAGTGAAGATCCTTGAATTGAGTGAAATTTTGGTTGGTTGCAGCTCATCTTGGCTACTGTTCCTCTTTCAGAAGATAGTCCAGCTCCAAGTATTGTGACAGATAAAAACATCAAATTGTTATTTGAAATGCAAAAAAAGGTAACAGGGAATACTTACTTTAATGTTGTATACATTACTGGTCATTTTCTTTCTTTGGTAAGACCATTGAAGTGTCTTTCAGTAGCATGCTAATACCTGTCTCAGGAGAACTGAAGCTGAGGACATGTAGAGGGAAATTATATTTGATCAAATTCCGGTTTCTGGCTGATATATTTTCGGTTTGCTTGATTAATAGGTAGATAGAATTCGTGGAAACTACTCTGGATCATTTGTATCGCTAAAGGATATTTGCATGAAGCTAGTTGGAAAAGACTACGCCAGTGAGACTATTTTACAAGTAAATTTCCTTCCCTTGAGACTTCTTTGGGGACATCTAAACAACAGCTTGAAAACCTACTAAGTCTATGCAAGCATGGAAAAAATCTTAAAAAAAAAGAAAATTATTTTTTATAATGTGCATTTATGTCTTTAGTTGTCCATATATATATATATATATATATATATATATATATATATATATGCCACAGGCATATAGTCATTTTCAATTCCAAACATGTTGAATTCTTTAATGCGTAATACTTTTCGTTGTTTCATTTTCCTGAAGTTTGGGGGAGTAATTCAAGATTAAAGCATCAGAAAAGCTGTATGTAAATTCTGAATCAATACGAGTTGATAGTAAATACCATATCAACAAGTATTTATCTTAAGTAGGTTGTATGCTGGTGAATTTCCATGCATAAATCCAATGTGCAATGTACTGATTTGAATTTGAAAGAGTAACACATGCTTCTTACAATAGAGGAGGAAACAATAGGTTTTGTGAAGGCAATTGGCGAAGATGAGGGGTCCTTTGTGAGGTGTTGAAATAATGTAACTTCAAAGAATCTTCTACTCATACTTCACATTATTATTATTCCTCCTTCAGGAGATGTTACTGATGTAAAGGTCATGTAATGTAGCATTTGTATTTTTTTTTAAAAACACTTATAGTCGTCGGTTAAGCGACGGCCTGTAGGTGTTTTTTTTTTAATTTCAAAACCGTCGCTTATCCAACACTTCCGACGCTAGACCGTCGCTTATCCGACACTTAACCGTCACTTAACCGACACTTAATTGTCGCTTAACCGTCGCTTAACCGTCTCTTAACCGTCGCTTAACCTTCTCTTAACCGACGCATACGTTTAAAGTTTAATATGAATTAGATGTCAGATAACTGACGATTTACATTTAGCCGACGGTAAACTGAACTGTCGCTTAATCTACGGATTGGAAAGATGTCGGATAACCGACGAAAATCCACCGACGCTTAAAAAAAATCCTAGTGTCGTACATGCGACAGGGAAGTGTTGAAAATCCGACAATACGGCCGTCAGATTTTTGGTCGAAATGTAGTAGTGACACCATGCATTTTTTTCTCCCCCTGTTTGGTTAGAATACCAACAGTGCCTTTTCTTAAAACAATGACTTGGATATTATTTCCAAGTGTGATATTAGTTTGAACCAATTTATCAATACTAGAAAACAATTATAAATTACTAGTCACATGATTGCTACGACTTGGATCCAAATACCATATATTACATCGAATTTCTTAGACAACATTACATTCAATACGCGATGCACATGCCAAAAACATTATGTTGGTTGAAGTGTTGGTGTTACCTCACTGGTTTTGACCTTGCTTGCTCTATTCATATTGATTCTTCTTGCATTCATATGCAAAATGTCAATATTTATTATAATAATGACATTGTATTTTTTATTTATCAAACCTTTAGCCACTTGGATGATTGGAGTTTGATTTTTACCTCTACCAGGGACATTTGGAGGACTATTGCTACTTCCTCCTCTTGAGAAACTTCTTCCTCTTCCTCTATAATTATATCTCCCCCTTCCTCTTCCACGACTTATGCATGAATGTGCTACAAATACACTTTCTAATGATGTGTTTGATCTATTTACCCCATGTTCATGATTGATGAGAGAGGCTTGCAACTAATCAATGGTAAAATTGTTCAAAGCTTTGTTTTCTTACAAGGTCACAACCAAATATTCAAACTTTGGGGGAAGACTTATTGTTAAGATTTCTTTAACAGTTGTTATGCCAAAATAAAAGGATCACTAAAATAACAAGAAAAATAGAAATATAACACAAATATTTATCATGGTAAACCCTCATGGGGCACAAAACCCAACAAAACTTCCTCAATATGGACTTCAACCAAGTCTAGTGTAAGACCCAAGAAATAAGACTAAATGGCTTCTTTCTCCTCAGATGGATTGTTTCTCCTCTCTCTATTGAACTTTCTTGAGTGCACACCATATCCAAATGAGTGAGGTGCGTCTCCTATTTATAGTAATCAATTGAGAGGCCTAATAACCAAACAGGGCCAACTTATCCTTATTGCCAGGGCCGGTTGCCTTGGGATACTGAAAAATACTTTTTAATAATACTTTTGTGCATACTACTGACCTGACTTACAATGAATGTTTTACCTCAAGACTTTACATTAACAAATACAACAATAACTTCCCTAATAGGAGGAACACCATCTCCAAAAGGGGAAATAATAATAATAATACAAAATAGAATATCTTTCGTAGTTACATTTCTTTAACACTCCCTCTTAACAAGTAAGGTATTCTATAACACAACAATACATATTACAACTGACTAGTAATTCTATACATCATAGGAAGTTTTATGACTACATCAACATCATCATCATCCATGGAACATCATCATCATGGAGAATCGCATCACGAGCATAACATCTAGACACATCATCAAGAGAACCACATCTCGTCACATCATCACATCTCATCACATCATTACGAGCATCGCATCTCATTACATCATCAAGAGAACGACATCTTGTCACATCATCATTAGCATCACATCTCGACACATCATTATGAGAATCACATATCGTCACATCATCACAAGAAACACATATTGTTGCAACATCATGAGTATCACATATTGTTCCATCATCAAAGGCATCACATATCATCACATCACCGTGAGCATCACATGTCATCACATCATCAAAAGCATCACATATCGTAACATCACCATGAGCATCACCCGCAATGCCATATATGCAAACACAACACAACATCCACAAATTAATGCAGAATCACCCACATCATAAAGAATGTTGGAATCTCATCGTCCACAAATGAATGCAAGACCACAAAGTTCGCAAATGAATGCATGACCATAACATATGTAAATGAATGTAGGACCACAACGTATACAAATGAATGTAGGACCACACCGTCTGCAAATGAATGTCATACCACAACATACACAAATTAATGGCAGACCATAACAACATCTATAGGTACACTGATAAGCTTGACTGGCCTTCTATGCATTGGAATACCACTTTCATCTTATCATCAATAATGATTTCATCATCACTCCCTCTTTCCAGGGAGGTCCTTTCAAACTACACCAATCTTGTCTCGAAAATATTCAAACTTCATACGAGACCAAGGCTTAGTCAACACATCTGCAACTTGTTGTTCTGTAGGAACATACTGGAGCTTCACAACTCCTCTCTACACCATATACTAGATTTAATGATGCTTTATCTCTATGTGATTTGACATATCATGAAAAAAGTCAATTCGCTATCAGCTTGATGCAACTCTAGTATCACAATAAATATTGGTTGCATCCATCTCAGCATCAAAAAATCCTACCAATAACTTGTGAATCCATACTGGTTTACTACAAGATGCACATGCTGCAATATATTATACCTCGGTTGTACTGAGCGCAACAATGGTTTTCTTTCTGCTAAGCCATGAGATGACACCTGATCCCAAACTGAAACAACATCCTTACATGCTATTTATGTCTTTAGCACTTCCTACCTAATCGGAATCAGTATAGCCACACAATCTGAACTCACAATCAACTGCATATTTGAGGCCATAATCCAATGTACCTTTTAGGTACCTCATCACATGTTTTTCTACAACTAGGTGAACATGCTTGGGCTCCACCATCTACTGACTCAATGTGTTCACAAAAAAACATATATATGGTCTTTTATTTGTCAAATACATCAGTGACCCAATAAGCTATATGTATAGTGTGACATCTATTCTTTCTAAAGAGACATCATTCAGGAGCTTCAAGTTTGTCACCATCAGAGTGTTCATTGCCTTACAATCCAACATCCCAAATCTATTTAGGACCTCAATTGCATATTTTCCTTGATTTAGGAAAATCTCATTGTGGAACTACCATACTTCAAGACCTACGAAGTAATGCATCATACCAAGGTATTTCATCTCATATTTTGTCACAAGCTTCTTCTTACATTCACTAATGAGCTTCTCCTCTCCTGTTAAAAATAGATCATCTACATACAATGGTAATATCATGATCATATCTTTTACATCCTTATAGTAAAGGTTGGAATCTACTTTACTTTTGGTAAATCCCAAACTCATCATGAATCCATCAATTCTTTTGTACCATGCTATGGGTGATTTCTTCAATCCATATAGTGCTTTCCTTAGTTGGCACACATTTGTTTTATTGTCATGTGTCTCAAAACCTGAGGGTTGTTCAATATACATTTCCTCTTCTATGACAATGTTTAGAAAGGCCATATTTACATCCATATCATCTTGTCTTCCAAGCAAGAATATTTTTGATTGAATTATATCTTGCTACATGTGCAAAAGTCTCTTCATAATAAATCCATTCTTTCTAATAGAATCCTCATGCGACAAATATTGCTTTGAAATTTTTTATACTGCCATCTCCTGAGTGCTTTGTCTTGAAAATCCATCTTGAAGATACCATTGATTTATCCTTTGGTCATAGCACCACTTTCCAAACATCATTTTTTAAGAAAGATTGGTATTCTTTGATCATGGAATCCATCCATTCCTTCTTCTTTGAAGATTCTTCAAAACATGTGGGTTCCTCATCAACAAGATTGCACATCAATATTAGATAGTTGGAGTAGATTCTTGGTCTCTTGCTTCCTTCTAGTGCACCATATCTTTCTGTTTCTCAAATTATATCACGATCTCAAGCTAGTCTTTTCTTTGTTGAAATCAGCTCATGGGGTGTCTCCATGGGTCCTTGAGGTTCTTCCATGTCATGATCTTCTAGTATAGGTATATCTTCGACATCTCTAACTCGTAAACTACTTGTTTTTGCAATTATGGGAGCTTCTTGCTCTTTTTCATGAACTTCATATGCATGGGCTTTTCTAGATTTGCTAAAATATGCATATTCACCAAATGTGACATCTCTGATGATATCAATCTGACGAAAACCTGGAATATAGATTCTGTAATATTTTGACTGGTCACTGTATCCAACAAATATTCCCTTCTTTCTTGAAAGGTATAACTTTGATCTTTTCTCCTTCGTAACATGTAAGTAGACATGACAACAAAATATATTTAGGTGTTTGAATTTAGGATTCTCATCGGTAAACATATCTTTTGGAGTTTTTTTCCAAAGAGCACTGTGGGATATTGTATTATGCATAGAGTCTCTAATCTGTGTTGCTTCATCCCATAAATGCATGGGTATATCTTGACCATGGATCATTGCTTTGATTGCTTCCATGATAGATCTATTCTTCCTTTTTTCCACTCCATTCTGTTGAGGATTATTGGGTGTAGTAAGCTCCCTCTTAATCCCATCTTCTTTACAGAAGTCCTTGAATTCATTTGAAGTGAATTCTACTCCATTATCTGATCTCAAGGTATTAATCTTCTTTTTAGAGAGATTCTCCACAAGAGCCTTGAAATATTCAACTTTTCCTTCTAAGAAATATATCCAATTCTAAAAAGAGTAGTCATTAATAAAAGAGATATAATAGACATACCCACTTAAGGAAGTGGCTGACATCGGTCTGCACACATCCGATTTGACAATATCCAATATCCCTTTGCCTTACTATTACTGCTTGGAAATTGATTCCTGATATTCTTTCCTTGAGCACATCCTTTGCATACCCCTTAATGATTGATTTGGATTTTTGGTAGACCTGTCACTTCCTTGTTCACAATTGGTAATGCTTTGTAGTTCAAATGTGCAAGTATTCTATGCCATAGTTGACATGGACTGATGGTACTGGATGTGAAAGTTGAATGTGTGTGCCCCTTTAGTTTGTAGAGACCTCCTTCTTCAATACCTATTACAAATATATCATCTATTTTCCTTCCTTTTGTCCACATAAGAACTTCACCATCTACAAAGGAAACTATGAAACCTTTCTTTTCTAAAGCTGATATAAAAAGAATATTCTTCTTTAAACCTAGAACATATATGACTTCTTTCATCTTCATGTACTTACCGGATTTGATATTGTAAGAGGATTCTCCCATTCCTTTGATGGGATATTGATAATCATCTCCAAGCTACACCTTGTGTGGATAGTATTTCTAAGTGAGACATGAGAGAGACTCCTTGTGACCTGTCATATGTTTGGAAGCAACACTATCTATGATCCAAGTGTCACTTCCATGAGAGATTGATTATGTGAGAGATGAAATAAGACATTCTTCGCTAGACTCTTCATTCTCTCTAGCCTTCTCTTCATTTGGTTCTTCTTCTTGAAATTTTCTTCATTAAGTGGACAATGTTTGGAGATATGTCCTAACTTATGACATGTGTAACATTCACAAGATGAGGAATCCTTTTTAAAATTCTTACCTCTTTTTAATTCTTGTGATCTTATAGGAGGTGATCCTTGATCCTTCCTTTTTGTTTCTTCCATTCTTTGTATGAGCAGCTAGATCTTCATCTTCATCTTCATTTAGATTTTCTTCTCTATTTTCTATCCTTGATTTTTCTTGTACACACTACTCCCATAGTTTATTTAACTTGGTTATATTTCTTCTAGCACATATTCCTCTAATGAAGGAATCTCGTTCTATTGGAAGACCATTTAAGGTGGTCATCACAACTTCCGCTTCTTCTACCATATCACCAATGGATTCTAACTATTCTTTGATCTGAGATACTCTTGAGAAGTATGAATGCATGGTTTTTTTCCTTATGTATCTTCACACCCTTGAGTTGGTTTCTCAAGGTCATTCTTCTATTGATGTTCTTTCCTTCAATTAGAATGGTTAGTGCATCGAACATTTCCTTTGGGGTATTCTTTGAAGATGCTTGAGGGATCAAATGACCCTTGACAAAATCATCTATGATCCTTTTGGTTTTGATGATATCCTTCTTGTGCTTGGCCTTTTCTTAATATCCCTCTGGTTCCTTGACCTCATCTTGGATGTAGCCTTCTTGGTCATGTTCTTCAAGGATGAGCATGAATCTATACTTCCATGCTCTGAAATTCTTTGCTCCCTCAATATTTTCATTGAGCTTGGTACTATTTGTCATCTTTAACTAATGAGAGCCTCAAATGAAAATATAGGAGATAATACTTATAAATTTGAGGACTTCTTCTGGAACCTGCTTCAGGATGACATAGGTTTTCACTGGAAAACCCTAATTTTTCAACTCATATCACTTGTGAAACTGATTAGAGGAAAACATGTGCCTCCCTAATGCGATCTAGACATTATATTTCTTTTCTGGAATCCGTGGATGGATCCTTGAAAATATGATTCCCTAGTTTCTCCCGACAATAGTAGTAGGTCAAAAAATGAAAATCCACATAATTGAAATATGTTTTGATAGAAAGATAAACCCTCCTAGGGTGAGTTGAATGGCCCTTGTTTTTTTCTGATTTATGGAGGAAGGTTCTTGGAATAGTGAACCCTAACTTATTGGAGTATACCATGATATGCTGCATAATGCCATTCTTTCATGTTGGCTTTGATACCATGTTAATATTTACTTAATAGTTGTTATGCCAAAACAAAAGGATTGTTGAAAGAAAAACAAGCATAACAGAAAAGAGAACAAAGATTTATCTTGGGAAACCCTCGTGGGGGAGAAAACCCAACAAACGTCCTCGATATAGGCTTCAACCAAGTATAGTGTAAGACCTAAGAAATAAGACTAGACTACTTCCTTCTCCTCAGATGGATTGTTTCTCCTCTCTTTAGCGAACTTTCTTGAGTACACACCATATTCAAATGAGAGAGGCACCTCTCATATTTATACTAATCATCCAAGAGGCCTAATAAACCAATAGGGCTGACTTATCATTGCTTCCAAGGCCAACTTGCCTTCAAAGACTAAAAAGTACATTTGAATAATACTTTTGTCGGTACTACTGAACTGAGTTACAACAAAGGTTTTAGCTCAAGACTTTACATGACCAAATACAACAATAACATCCTTAATCGGAGGAACAACATCCCCGAAAGGGGAAAAAATAATAATAATACAAAATGGAATATCTTTCATAGTTACATTTCTTTAACACTTCTAAGCACTTTCTCAACAACCCTTAATGTCATCTATGGATTCTCCATGAGATTTCATTTTATTTATTAAACCAATAACTCGAGTCTAAAATGAATCTACTTATTCTATCTCTTTCATTGACAGAGATTCAAAATCTCTTCTAACAATGTGCAATTTATGAGTCTTTACCTTTAGCAATCCTTGATAGGCAGTTTCAAGTATATCCCATGCTTGCTTGGTTGTCTTTTCTACTACTAATCTTAGGAGTAGGATTTCATGTATTCCTCAAAGTATGTAAAACATGATTCTCCATCCTTCTTCTTTTGTTCTTCCAAAACATCTCTCTCTACTTGTGAGAGTGCAATATATGCTTCAAGATTTATTGTTTCAGCATAACCATTTTCAACTATCTCCCATACATCTTGTCCCCTAGACTCAATATTTTATAAGATTGGAAGTGTTGGGCATAAGCCCCGAAGCATTCCAAATTGATGTTGAGCATAAGGTCTGGAGCATTAGATCCTTGGCCATTGTATCCCTAGGTATATTATACAGGTACATCCTAGCTTTAGTGTTGAGCAAGAGGCTCTTGAATTGCACCAAGTGTAACTCCCAATTTATAGTGTTGAGCTTGGGCTCTGAATGGCGCTAGGAGTTACTAAAATTAATTGTGTTGAGCAAGAAGGGCTCTGAATAACACCGACCCTTATCTTAGTTATTTTGAGTAGATTAAATGAAATTTCAAATGCACTTCTCATCAAGTACTGGAAGAACCATCGTGATACACGAGGTAATCCAACATGTAAGGAGGATCTAGAGCTGCCTAACTTAGTTGACCAACCCTACCTGAGGCCTTGAATAAAATAAATAGTATAAACTAAGCGAAGCATCAAATAAATGAGACTATGTTATATGATGCATAAATAAATATTAAAGATAATATTTAAAGCTTATATATATTATGAATAAAAGAATAATTGTATATATATAGGGAAATAAAGATAATTAAAATAATAAATAAAGAGTCCATGTATTTATTATTAACTAAAATGATTAACTAAATATTCCTTTCTAAAGTTCAAATTAGGAACTAAAAAAACATTTTTAAGCTAAACAAACTATTTATTAAATCCACATAAATCAATCAAATATTATTTTCAAGAAAATAATGGATTCTTGATCTAACTTAAGTTTAAAATAACTACCATTTCTTAAAATATTTTCAATAAAGACCCAAGCCAAGAGAATGCTTTTTTTTGGGGGGGGGGGGATCTGATCATTATTCCAAAAATAGATTTGGAGAGTGTTTCCAAAAGAAAGCATTCTTATACAGAGCCTAACATTCCAAATAAGAGAAGCCTCACCTTTAGGAGTTCTAGATCACTTGCATGTTGGAGCGAGCTCGGGGGGGGCGGGTCCAGATTAGAACCAGGAATGGTTTTGGGTCATGGCTGGGAGGAATGTGGTAGTTCCTAGGTTACCTAGTTATCAGATCTAAGGTCATAAGTAGCTAGGTTTTTATTAATTCTGTTTGTTTAAGTGTGTAGGGTTCATAACCATTAACAAGCTGAATAGTTGTAGGTATGAGGTTTCTACATCTCCCAGTTATATTAATTATGTTTACAAGTTATACTTATAGTTATTATGCTTTGGATTAAATCTTTGCAAATTTTATTTTCTGGTTGAATATGTGCTTTAGGTTGTTTCATTTGTTTAAATTAAAACTCAACCTTTAAATTCTTAGATATGTTTTAGGGTTAAATTTCTATTAGAATTATATTTAACCAATTTTTAGAAGTTAATGTCAAATTTTTAATCTAGATCTAAACCCTAGTTTGTAGATAAAATTAATAACCATATCTCTATCATCATTTTACTGAAACTAAAACCATTAGGTTATTTTTACAAAGAACTTGTACAAGTCTATAACCTTATTTTAAAGTAAACTAGATATTAACCAGAAGTAGCTAACTAAACCAAAACTTAACTAAAATCTGGTCAAACAATAAAACAATTAATATACAAATTAAATACATATTCCTAAACATTTAAACCAAGGATCGAATTCCTTAAAACCAAACTCAAACCCATAAGCTAATGCAATAGTGACATATTACATTTGCCAGCAAACACAAACATAGAATACATTTATCCAATCTACGTAAAAACAATAAAAAATTAAATTAACAAATAGAGCATTATATTATACTACAAACAGAACCAATAAGCGAATGCCAAATGTCAAGTTAACCAAATCAAACCTCATACACTCCTGCTAAAAGAGCGTTGAACATTTATTAAATAAATAAATAACATAAACACCATGTCTCATCTATCAAAAAATTATACATAACATTAACCATCATGAACTAAGGTCGATCCACATAAGCTCTGACTTATCTTTGTTAATACGAATAATAATGTTAAACAGTGCCAAATCAAAATCCACAACTTATCAAACATTAAACCCCAGCCAACGATCGACCCAGGATCAAACCACATAGAGCCCAGCTGGGAGCGATAAACATAGTTAAAAACAAATAAACAAACCATAGAACAATACAACCCAATATCGATTCAAGCGAGGAAAGTAAAAGCTTCCACATGGACTGGGCATGGGGACTTTAATGCTAGCATACGTACACTTATCCCTTTTTACCAACACATCATTGATGTTTAGACCTTTTTGAAGTCTTAGGTGCTTTTTGTATAACGCCATGCACCTTATACTTAGCATAGTGATTGGGAGGATAGATAATACATGTTTGTTTTGAGATTTTTCTTTTGGGCACCTTATGGTTATGGCCCCCTCTCCCCTTAGTAGATGATAGGTATAGGAATCGTTTTTTCTCTTGCACTCTCACCTACACAACAAGAGAAGGTGTTAAGAATTAGCCATAGGGGACTATGTAAGACTTGCATTAC
Source organism: Pseudotsuga menziesii (assembly GCA_001517045.1). Lineage (NCBI taxonomy): Eukaryota > Viridiplantae > Streptophyta > Pinopsida > Pinales > Pinaceae > Pseudotsuga > Pseudotsuga menziesii. The sequence continues at coordinate 200,131 of LPNX011103353.1, forward strand.
CTCTCATTTCAGCTCAGAGGTAGGACCAAGACTAAAATAAAGAAAGAATGTTTACCATCATTAGAGATTTATAACAAAAAGACAATTTTGATGAAATGTCTTAAAAGGAATTGTGCTGGTAGAAAACTAAACTTAATTCATAAAAAACTTGTAGTAGAACTAAAGGCCCCCTTGTAAATATTTTCCACTAAAGAAGGTATGAAATACAACATCTAAGGGATCTACCATCCAAAGTTTTATAAAGTTATTTAGAGTAAAGAAAGAGATTTTTTTTTTCTTCTAATTTTCAGAGTTGTTACATTTCAAAAGTACTTTTACAAACCCTCGACCATATATTCCCATTGATTTAAACTCACTAATGGTGCTCTATGTTTTCCATGTGGCCTTTTCCAAACACACACACTTGGCTGGCCTTTATTTTTAATATTTATTTTGCACGGTGGTATCACTTTGGCTAGAACTCGAACAAACAAATTAAATAAGAACATAAGGCTCGCGGTGTATCGGAAGGCAATGTAAAAGGAAACCATAATTATATAACAGCAAGGTACATTAAAAATAAAAAAAACAGAAAGTCGGTGGTGGACCAAAAGGCAATGTAAAAGGAAATCATAATTACATAAGAGTAAATTGTAAATGAAAATCAAATTTAAGTAATAAAAAAAGAAATTTATATAAAAAGTCAATTAAGGAACATTAGTTGTTTTAAATTACATTTAAAATATATTAATTAAATTAAATTATAAAAAATAATATTATTAAATTATTATTATATATTTAAAATGGTTTAAACCTATGTTATTGGATCCACCACCCGAGTGTGTAGGATCTGCTAATCTACAGAGACGATACTATCCGGATCGGATTTGCTTGGGATCCACCATCGAAACGTATTCCCTGTAGGAGGAAACTATTTTTGGTTCCATGAAACGAATTCTTGTGAAAAATAAAAAAATCCTAAAATTTTCAAAATGTGAAAAATCAAACAATTCTTGAAGTTTTCAAATGGATCCTGCAACTTCTAGTGCTTCTATGACCCATTGATCCCCCAAAATTTATTTTTTAATGAAAATTTTAAAAAACCTTGAACACTTAATGGCTAAAAGCGTAAACCCCATCCCAGCTCAAGGTTTGATCTATCCTTATGTCTAGGTATGCTCTTGAACTTTGATATATCAATATCAAGGTCTCCTCTCAAAGTTTTTATTTGATGTATGTTTATGGCCAAGCTTTGTTGTCAAGGGCTGATCTATCTTTATGTACTATGTTGTTTCCTGCTTCACCTACCTTGTTCTGTAGTCTTGCCATAGCCTTCAAGAAAACCACTTTATTCCCTGGTGATAGGGACATGTGGATGTGGGTCACATAAACACTATTATGAACTGCTTCAAGTTCATGCTGAAATGGTTTTTAAAATTTTCAATATCACAACTTATCAAATTATCAGTTATGGTACATGAACTCTCTTTTTTGACAATAACTTATAGTTCTACTCTTGTGTTTCCTAAATAGTTTTGTTTCTTCATTCTATTTTTTCATTTGTTATAAAAATATTTTGATACTTGTTTAAACTTACATTTTCTAGCTAGGTTTTAAAAAATCTAGTGAATCCAAATCCGAATCTGTATCATGATAATTTAAGCTTAAACCCAACCAATATTAATAAACTAAGCATCAAATTTCAAACAATTAAAAACCCAACAACAGTAATAATAATGAAAATTGGAATCGTCACATATATATCAGTTATACTTAACACTTCCAAATTGTATTTCAAGCTTTATTAACAATATTATGAAATCAAACTATCCACAAAACCCACAAATTAAAAAATAATTGAAGATGACATATATATATATATATATATAATTTCTTATTCCTTTAAATAATTAATAAATTTAGTGAGAATATTCCATGGGAATCTAAATACAGAATCATTGCCCTTCCCTGTGTTTCCTTTTAATTCTATGGGAAACTTAGAAACCTATAAGTAAAGGATGGTAAACACAACCGATGGTGATAGATGCACTTTTCCTTGCCACTTCCCCGTTGAATGAACGTATAGGACCTTGCTAAAAACCAGATTTCAACTTGGCAATCGAAATACAGAAGTAATAATAATGATCCGGGTCACCACTCACCAACGATACTGGAGCTATTTAAATGCCAAAAACCAAAAACATAGAAGTTTTGACTTCTATCTAAGAAATGGTCATTTAATTATCCAGTTTCTATCCTAGTTTCATAGAGCAAATCTAGTAAACAGTAGTGGAAGCACCAACAGATCTAAGAGAGGCAGAGGTAGGAGCAGGAAATGGTCATTTGATTATCCAGTTTCTATCCGATTTTCATAGAGCAAATCCAGTAAACACCAATGTAAGCACCAACAGATAAAGAGAGGCGGAGGTAGGAGCAGTTAAAGATGCAGTAGTCCTCGACCCAGCAATAGATGTGGAGTCAGTAGCATCATAAGCCAGGGTAGGTGCAACATCAATAGATTCAATATTCGGTTTATCATTTGGTCCATAAGGTTAAATAGTTGATACAATTGGTCCGGTGGTTTCATAGCTAGTTACCCAGGAGGCAATTGTTAAAGCAGTCTAGCAACAACATAATTCAACGGTAGTGGGGAAATGTGGAGTTTCATTTATATGGAAATCCTAGAAAGACCCTTAAAAACCTTATGGATTCTTGAAATAAATTGGCCTCAGAATACTAGTTTGAAGAGGTTCAAAATTTTAATAAATTTATAATTTCATGTAAATAAATATAAATAGAAAGGGTAAATTGTATTTTTAAACGAATAGATAAGGTAAATTGTAATTTTCTTTTAAAAATAGATATGTTATGAAAGTGGTTAATTGTTAAATTGGTACTAAAGATAATTATTATTAATTATGATTTACAAATTTCTTTTTTTATTATATATAATTATAATTTCTTAAACCATATTAGTTAAATTAAAAACTATAAAACTCTAATATAATTATTTTGATAACAAAAATAATCTATCAAGTCTTACTTTACAAAACCAAACAATGTAATTAGACAATTGCAATTACTCTATAATTTCAGTATTCCAAATTCCTACGGTTGAAAAAAAAAATCACCACACCTTAGGCTTTGCCCTTGAAAATACTCATGCTTTCATACTCTCTCATGGTTTGGCCTTTAACACTCATGACTCACCCCCTCGATACTCATGGATGGTTCTAAATCCTACCTAATGAGGCATACAACCAACCTCTTAGGAGGTATACGTATTCAACTCCTCTGCCGTGATCCCTCCAGAACATGGGTGGGGTGATCTAATGTTCAAGAACCTCCTCTTGAAACCCTATCTCTCTTCTTGGGAAATATCACTCCTGAAACCTCTCCCCCTTCCCCTTCCGCACGCCGCAAGATACTTACAAACTTTTCTATTCATTCAGTAACCCTAGAAAATGGTTCTAAATCACAAATCTCCACCACATTATCCAATTGCATATAATAACTAATAAATACCATAAGTTGTATACATGTATTAAGCAATATTATGTTACTATGATTACCATGTGATCTTTAGCTATACGATTAAGCCGTGTTTTTTAATGAGATGTGTATAGTAAGTTAGTATTAGTCTAATGTAAATGATTATGTGATTATACATAGATTAGCATAGTTATTATGAACTCGACCACTTTATTATAGTCATTATAGATATAATGTATTTTAAGTATTTCTAGATGGTTAAGTAAAATTCATATTAAAGAATTTTTTAAGAAAGAAACATTTAATGGGATGGAAATAAAAATTTAAGAAACAAATGTTTAATAAAAATAAAATAAAAATTATTAAAATTTAAATATATATATTATTTTATTTTAAAAATTATTATTATAATTTATATAAACAAAAAATAAGAATTACAAATTCTCAAAATTATAGGAATTCACATCTTTTTAATAACAATAATACATTAATAATAATAGTAATATAATTTTAAAGTTATAATTATAATAATATTGGATTAGAATTGTAATAATAATAATATAGAGTTATATGAATTGATATACTTTTAAAAACGATAATATATTAATTAAAAATTATATAATTTTAAAGTTATAATTATAATGATGGTGATGATGATGGTTAACGTCCCCTGAGACCAAAATTTGGTCTATCGGACTCTGAAGAAGAAAGTTAATTAGTTTGTTTTAAAGTTATATTTCTATGCTCAAAGAGCTTGGAGAGAAGCGTCCCAAGCTTACTATAATTTTGACAAGCTAAAAGGCTTGGAATGTCGGTATTGCAACAAAGATTATGAAACTGGGATCTAATGTGGGTGTATGTAGGGAACTCTAAGAGGAAGTGATTTTCATCTTCAATGTTCTTACTCTCACAAAGGTGGCAGATCATTTCTACCCAAGGAGTTTTGGGGACTATCCAACAACCAATTTCGCTGTGGAGCTCATGCGAGTTCGTTCTTATCTTAGCTATATTAATTTTTTTCTTAGGACTGATTAAAACATAGAGATAGTTTTGATCTTCAAGAGTAGGGTTGATGACCTCCTTATAATATCTTAATTTTCTTTTGGCCTCTACATATTTCTCACACCACAATTTTTCTTTAAACTTAGAAGCAATAATATTTTTAATGTTATTAATATTTTGCAATGCAACATTTTCATCGATCTTCTACTGATTTAACCAAGACCTGGTATCTTTATACCACCCACGCTTGAGCCTTAGGTGATTTTGGCTGGAGTTTAAAGCTAACTTAGGGAGTCTATGGTCTCCCAAGTTATTGATTTTGTTCTTGTACAACAGGAGTCTAGTCATGGCTAGGCTCTCGATGGGGGAAATACCCACTTCTATAAGGAGAATAGGATAGGGTGTACTATTTTTGATTTTGAGGTTGTAATTATAAAACGCTCTGGATTTGCTCAATATTTCTCCAAGATTCTCTAGAGATGCTGCAACCCCAAACCTCACACCCATACAAGATAACAGGAGTGACTAGAGTTTCAAAGAGGAGCTTCTTTTTATCCCACATCACGAGGTTTGCAGCTTTACAGTTATTTTCAAGACTAAAGTAAGCTTTCCACCCGGCGTTAATCCTTTTCTCAATGCTATAGTTCTAGTTGAGCTTGTGATGAATATCAATTCCTAGGTACTTGTAAGAAGACACTTCCTCCAAGTTGCTCTTGTCATACAAAAAATTAGCGTATGTGTCCTTCTTGGATTTGATAATCATAACTTTTGTTTTGTCAGTGTTAACAGTCATACCCATTGTAGAGCAGAAATCTTTAAGAAGATGAAGTTGTTTACGAAGGTCAGAAGAACACCTTGCCAGAAGGACAATATCATCAGCATAAAGCAAAAGGATGATGACTATTCCAGCTAAGATCGTACCAGCACAACTTGCTTCTTCTAAACAACCTTCTAACTTATCAATGTAAATGCCGAAAAGGGTAGGGGAGAGGGGGCAACCTTGTTTAACTCCAATATTACACTTAATATCTTTCGACCACCCCTCATTGCTTTTAAACTTGGCAATTACATTCTCGTAGATCCTTATCGCAGTAGCTCTTAGATCGAAAGGAACCTTAAGCTCTTCTAACCTATTCCAAAGGTTATTTCTAGGTACCATATCGAAATCCTTTCTAAAGTCCACAAAGCAGCAAAAGAGATGATATTTTTCATTGCGGCACTCCTCCATAATGATCCTAAGCATAATAAGGTGGTCCGTTGTTGAGTGATGCCTTCTAAAACCTGCTTGACCTTTAGCCCGCTTACCTTCACTTTCAAGCCAAATGCTGATCTTCTTTTCCAAAATAATACCATATAACTTGGCTAAGAGGGGGCTAATCATAATAGTCCAATAATTTGAGGGGTTATTTGAATCCGTGCTTTTAAAAATAGGGATAACGAGGCTCTGTGTCCAAGGCTTAGGGAACCCTTGCTTGACTGCTTGATTAAAAAGCTTGTGGATGTGAGGGATGAGGATAGGACCTCCAATTTTTAAGATTTCTGCCTGATAACCTTCAATGTCCTTAGCTTTTCCATTTTCTAGATGCTTAACCCCAAAATCTATGTCTTCTAAAGAGAAAACTTCTTTCATTGTGAGAAGGGTTTCAAATTTGTCTATGACATTCGGGGAGTCATAAAGCTTTTGAAGATAGGAATTCCAGTCGTGCAAAGAAATTTTATTATTATCTTTAGTTGTTCTAGTTAGAATCTGCCTCCATAATTTCTTAGGAGCCGTCTTAGAGAGGTGTAAGAGATTGTCTTGCCTTTTGTGAATATACTGCATTTTTTTTCTTTTAGTAAGGGCTTTGTATATTTTTATCTTGTTAATTTTAAGAGAATCATCAAGAGCTTCCCTAATCTCTCTTCTCGCATTTTTACAATCAGTATCATACCAAGGGTTGGTTTTTTGATTCTTTTTATTACTCGAAACTTCAATTGAGAACTTGTTAATGGAATAAGAGAGGGTATTAGTAAAATTATAATATAGGTCTTCTATGTTGTCTGTACTTGATAAAGGAAGCAAATTAATTTTTAACTCATTTATAAAAAGATCCTTTTTATTTCTATCAAAGATCAAGTTCTTTTGGTTGTAGTGATTATCCTCTATGGGATCACTATGGATGTCACAGTTGAGAGTTACCATTAAAGGTTTATGATCTGAATCAGGCTCATGGTCGTTTGTTATGGTCAAATTTATTTTATCATTGTATAAAGAAATATAAAAAATAACGTAATCTACTACGCTACTACCAAGCCCATGGATACAGATCATCTGGCTAGAACAGGGCCACTTCGTTAGACCGTTGCAAACTATGAGATCTTGACAGCTATAGAGCTTGATTAGCTCCGACCCAATCAAATTTTCCCCTAAATCATTAGAGCTTCTCCTGTACCTGCTAGCTAGAGTAAGGTCTTCGTCTAACCAGAGAGGATTAGGGTTAGAGTAATTGCTTAGGAGAGTAGCTTGGTTGTTTGAAGTTCTAGCATTAAAATCGCCCATTAAGAGGATATTACCTTCATTCCTAAGGCTAAAAATATCATTCTCTAGCCCACTGTAAGGACAATTTTTAGAATTAGAATTGAAATAACAGTAATATAGAGTTAGAGTATGCCGAAAGAGAATTTAAATGAAATTCCATTTTATAATTTAAAATTAATCAAATGAAATTTAAAGAATTGTATTTTATCATTTAAATAAAGAAGTTTTTTAATTAGTTAAATTTGGCAGTAAGTAATTATAAAATTTAATTTTTTTATGTATAATTTTTAAATATTATAAACTATTTTTATTTTTAGTTATAATAGTAGTTTTATATAATTTTTTAATTAATAATTTATTGTAATATATATCTTTATTTTATTATTCTCTAATAATAATAATATTATTGTTTATTATAAATATTATTATGTTATTTTATAATATGTGTGTAATTATTTAATGTTTAATAATTACATAATTAAACAATAATAACATAAGTTTAATTAAAATAATTATAATATGTATGTACTTATTTAATTATTTTATATTAACATAAGTTTAATTGAAAAACATATCTATTAATTTAATGTTTTTGCAGCATCAAATTGGGAACAGTGATCAACCAAATTGTTAACATGACTGCATTAGAAGGGAATGGAACCTGTGACTTTCAAAGGGCCTTTTACAGTTCACGAGAAAAATATGTTATCCCTTGCCTGTTCAATCCCATGGCTAATTTCTGTGGACACCTTTTGGAATTTCAGGATCGCTTGCCTGATAAGATTTAGGTATAAAGACGTCCATGTCAGGCTAACAATTGTCTATCTAAATGCAAAACCATGAGAAGCCAGACCGGAGTGGTGCCAGTGTGATTTAATCGAGAAAGGAAGGATTTGTTTTTGGGAGTCGAACTTGCAACGTGCCACAATACAATAAGTACAACAATATGTTAATCGAAACCTACTACCCTTCGGATTAATGAAATAATGGTTAAACCAGCGGTCTCGAAACACCGTGAAATAAGTACAAACTGATAATCATTACTTGTTATTATATCGGAATGCCACCAATTTTGGAGTTTGTTGAGAGACAACACACTCTCAAGGGAATAGAACGCACTCATAAAATATTTTGTCAAAAACTACTCATGAAGGGAATTGAAAACACCAATAAAGATCGATACATAGAGAAAAACAAAAACAAAAACAAGGTTAGAAATAAAAAGTCATATATGTTAAAAATTAAATTATTATATTGTTAAATTTAATTGTTAGAATATAATCCGTTAGGGATTATTGTAAATAAATAAAGAAAACGGAATAGTTAGGAAGCCGAAAAGGCTGGGCGGAAGGTGAAACACAACCGTCCTATGAAATGTATAAATAAATGCTTTTAGCTATGTAATGGATTGAATCGGGAGTTATACCTAACAAGTGGTATCAGAGCCTGGCTATTAGCCATAACTCCTGCCTGGCTGCATTTCAGTCCTGGCATTCTGCCTGCTCCGTCAATCTGCCAGTCGCATGCATTATATGCCGATTGGTATGGTGAGAGGCTTGTGTGATTGTTGCATCTGCATCCTGTGTGAACGGGAGCCTATGCTTCCAAGATTGGAGTCGCTGTCGAAAGTCTTGTGAGAAGCTTGCATTGTATGCTAAAGACTGCATGGAGACTAGGTGCTGCTACAAGCCTCCATTGTATGATTGAAGATTGAAGACTGCATGCGTTGAACCACTGCATGCGTTGGTGTAATGACTGATAATTGAAGTTGCAACCAATGGAAAAACGCCTTGTTATTGAATGTTTGGTGAAGACTCATGCATATTTTATTTGCATGAAGATTGAACCTGTGTTTTTTATTGTGATTTCCTTGAAACACAATGACTGGAGACTGTTGGTGAAGATTCACCCTCACTCTTCATCACCACATCGCACGGGAGCCTTTGAGATGGAGGACGACGCTCTTTTTTTGGGTGCCATTCCAATTTCCCAGTGATCGCCGCACTCTCATTGCTGGAGAAATAATGTGCACTGAAGAAATAATGTATGATGTATTGTGCCTGATATATGTTGAAGTCTGATCATACATATATATTGCGTTGAAGAGATGTGACTATGAGCTTTTGTTCACTATGATGCCGGAAAGAGATGGTTGCAAGATGTCTTCGTTTTGTTTTGGATTAAATATTTTTTATTAGGAGATCACATAGAACTGAAATGTTTTGCACCCTGGTTATACATGAATCCAAAATTTGAAGAATATTTATGTGCACACTGAATATGACATTTGAAGCTGTGATTTGTGTGAGAGATGATATCCTCCATTCGAAGCTGCAATTTGAGATTATGGCGTCGTCTGTGGGAACCCTAATTTTCTGAGTGGAGCTGCCTGCAATTTTTCTGCTGCTGCAAGTTCCTAGAGCTGCCTGCAACTTCTTGAAGCTGCCTGTGTGGAGCTGCCTGCAAGTTCTTCAAGCTGCTGCGAGCTACCTTGTCCCATCAAAGTTGGGGTCTATCTCTTCTCTGTAGAGTGTTGCGACTTCATCAAAGATAAAACCTACCATTGAAGAGTCCACGTTGTGCTACTTCAAACAAGTCTGCTGCAAGATATTTTGTTGATGTATTACTGTATTTGAAATGTAATTTTCATGTAATAGCACTCTAGAATTAATGATATAGAGCTATTGATAAGCTGTAAAATTATTTGATAAGCTGCAAGATTGTTTTGATAGGGCTGTAGAATTATTTGTATAGGTTGCAGAATCATATTGTAATCTGTAAAGGAGCAGGAATCTAAACCTGCATCCCATATCTTTTTCTAAGCATTCTATAAGTTATAGTTTCCAGATTAGAGATGCACTCTTTGGCATCTAATATTGGTGCTTCCCTTGCCGGCAAAGACCAATCCAAAGACCCTTCCAAGGAAGATTGCAGCAAGAGAGGAAGAGGAAGAAGAAACTTCTGAGGTAGAGGGGGCAAAAGATCAGATTTGCAGTGCAAGCGTTGTGGAAAGACTGGGCACACATCATATCAGTGTTGGGCTTCATGGGACTCCATCAAAGACAAACATAACCAGAAGAAAGATGACCAAGATGCTAGTAAATCTTCTGATTCTTGTATTGTTGCACATTGTAATCTTGGATTTAATGAAATGACTTCACTTTCATCTTACAAAGATTGTTGGTTGCTTGATACTGGTGCAACATCGCACATGACATTTAGAAAAGACTGTTTTGAAGAACTTAATGAAACAATAGATGGCATAGTTTACTTTGCAGATAAGTCAAGTCTTAAACCAAAGGGAATGGGCACCATTCGACTGAAGATGCCTGGATTCCCTGATTTCTTGTTAAAGAATATTCTCTATCTTCCAGAGTTACAGAGAAGCCTACTGTCCTTGGTGGAGATTTGACAGCAAGGCCATTCCATCCACATGTTTGATGGAATCGTAGAAATAAGAAAGTCCTCTGACAACTAAGTCATCATGACTGGATACGAAGATGGGAAGCTGCTGAAGCTAAAGGGTTCGTCTGCAAGAGTTCAGAACTATGCCTACCTCTCTCAGCATGGAGAAGGTAATATGTCATCTAGCTCATTGTGGCATGCAAGATTTTGTCATCTAAATTATAACAGTCTTCATTTGTTAAGAAAGAATGGTGTATATGGTTTGCCCACCATTCCCAAAGAGAAGAACAAATGTGATGCATGTATATTACGGAAACATAGTAAGCTGCCATTCCATGAATCTAATTTCAGAGCAAGTAGGAAATTAGAATTAGTACATTCTGATTTATGTGGCCCAATGCCAACTCCTTCAGCAAATGGGAATAAGTATTTTATGACATTTGTTGATGACTACTCAAGAATGTGCTGGATTTACTGTTTAAAGACAAAATCAGAAGCATTTCAAACATTCAAAGACTTTCATGCATTGATAGAAAAACAAGCACAATAAAAAATTGGTACACTTCGTACTGATAATGGGAAAGAATACACTTCAAATTCTTTTGAAAACTATCTTCGCCAACATGGAATTGCACATCAAACTACAGTTCCCTACAATCCTCAACAAAACGGTGTAGCAGAAAGAATTAACAGAACCATAATGAATATGGTTCGCTCAATGATGTTTTTCAAGAATGTAAAATTAATGTTTTGGGGTGATGCTGTAAAATGTGCAGCATATTTGAGAAATAGAAGTCTCTCAAATGCGCTTGATAACAAGACTCCACATGAAATGTGGTTTGGCCATCTCCCTTCAGTCAGGGATCTCAGAGTTTTTGGTTCCACCTATTATGCCTTGATTCCAAAGGAGAAAAGAAACAAGCTTGGTGCTCGAAGCAGAAAATGCATTTTCCTGGGGTACAAAGAATACTCCAAGGCATACCGTTTGTATGATGAGGTAAACAAGAAATTTGTTATTTCCAGAGATGTCATTTTTCTTGAAACTAATAAAAATGACCAGTCCATTGAGAGACAACTTGATCATTTGGAAAGTTATCCTCATCCAAAGACATATTCTGAAAATGAATATGAAATTCCAAACCTTAAAAGGGGGATTCCTATTCTGGATCAACCTTTGGAATTTCCATATGAAGCACCAACTCCCCCGCATGAAGAAGTTCTTGCTACTTCACTTGAACAAGATGTTCAACTGGATGATGTGATTGAGAGAATTGAAAGACTTTCAATCAATGATGAAACACCACCAGCTGATCAACCAGAACCATCATAGAAGATTCCTAAATAGGCCACAAAGACACTTGAAAGTGTCCATCCAGACGAAGTTGGAAAGACGGGAACAAGAAGTTCGAAAAGACATGAAGATGGAGGAGGAGCAGAAAATTCAGGTGATGACATGGATGTATCATTTGATTGTGAATTTAATTTATCTGCTAACTTTGAACCAACTTCCTTTGAAGAAGCTTCTACTCGAGTTGAGTGGAAAGAAGCTATGTAGATTGAGTATGATGCACTCATAAAGAATGGAACTTGGAAGCTGCTTGATCCTCCAGTTGGAACCAAACCAATTGGCTGGAAGTGGGTGTACAAGAACAAATACAGATCAGATGGCTCACTTGACAAGCACAAAGCAAGGCTTGTAGCAAAAGGCTATGCACAGAAAGAAGGAATTGACTATGAAAAAACATTTTCTTCTACAGCAAAATGGGCTACCATCCGAACCTTACTATCTTTGGCTGCTCAGAAAGGGTGGAAAGTTTGTCAAATGGATGTGAAGACTGCTTTCTTGAATGGAGACTTGAAAGAGAATGTCTTCATGTCTCAGCCAGAAGGCTTTGTTGTGAAAGGAAAAGAACAAAAGGTATGCAAGCTTGTCAAATCCTTGTATGGCCTAAAACAAGCACCTCACACATGGTATGAAAAGTTAACCAAGCATCTTTTGAAGTTGAATTTCAAACATTTTGATCTTGATGATGCAACACTGTTTATAAAGAAAGTTGAAAGATCTGTTGTGTATCTTGTGGTGTATGTAGATGATCTTTTGATGACAGGGAACAATGAGAGCTATATATCATCCATAAAGAAAGATTTGAAAAAGATCTTTGAAATGATAGATATGGGACATCTCCACTATTACTTAGGAATTGAAGTTACTCAACATCATAAGTACATATTCCTATCTAAGAAAAAATATGTTGGAGAACTACTAAACAAATTTTGCATGACAGAATGCAACCCTATATCTACTCCAATGGAACAGAAAATGAAGCTCACATCAAGTGAAGGAAAAGAATTTGAGGATGCAACCAAGTATCGACAACTTGTAGGAAGTCTTATCTACCTTACAACAACTAGACCAGATATTTCTTATGTTGTTGGCATACTTTTAAGGTTCATGCATAAACCTTGTGAAGGACATTGGTCAGCTGCAAAAAGAGTTCTAAGATACTTGAAGGGGACTCAAGACATTGGACTCAAGTACTCTAAAGTGGATGACTTCAAACTTATTGGGTACTCGGACTCAGATTTTGATGGCGATAAGGAGACAGGAGTATCAAATTCTGGATACACTATGAGTCTTGGATCAGCAGCTGTCTTGTGGAGATCATGCAAACAGTCAGTTTCGACAGATTCAACAACAAAAGTAGAATATGTGGCTACAGCTGAAGCAATGAAAGAAATAGTATGGCTTAGGAAGATACTTGAAGATTTGCAAGAAAAACAAGAGAACTCCACTCCATTATTGGTCAACAATACTTCTGCAATCAAGCTAGCTAAGAATCCTATATTCCATGATCGAACCAAACACATCAACACAAAGTATCATTTGATTCGACATCATGTAGAAGCCAAGACGGTCCATCTTCGACATTGTTCCACAAATGATCAAATTGCAGACATCTTCACCAAAGCGCTTGGACGAGAAAAGTTTGAAAGATTCAGAAACATGCTCGGACTTACGAACACCCCTTCGGATTAAGAGGGGGATTGTTAGAATATAATCCGTTAGGGATTATTGTAAATAAATAAAGAAAAATGAATAGTTAGGAAGCCGAAAAGGCTGGGCGGAAGGTGAAACACAACCGTCCTATGAAATGTATAAATAATTGCTTTTAGTTATGTAATGGATTGAATCGGGAGTTATACCTAACATTAATAATGTATAAAAGTTCAAACATATTATAGAAAAATTATAATATAAATAAATTATCAAAACTCAACTATTAAAAATGCTTATAATTTTTTAGTGATTATTCTCATTCAATTTCCAACCAGCGCAGTCTGACGCACTTACTATATTTAAAATTTATAAACTAATTTACTATTTTTCCGTTAAATGAATCTTAGAGCTTGATGGATGCCCAATATCGAATCCATGGTGTTCCGGTAACAAAAGATAATTTAAAAAAGATTATTGGCTATCGATCGTTAAGAGCTTTTTTATTTTAGCAAGTTTTATTCCAACCCGCTAAAACGAGCAGGGAAATTGTCGATAACAGAATTGAAATTGTTTTTAACGGAGTTCTGATCTATTTGTTGAGGGCTACAGGGTTATCGTCAGGCTGCCCAATTCCAACTATATGATTTTCGTTCATTTATAGTCGTTTCACGGTATCAAGTTTGTTAGAATCGAAGCTTCTTGAATGAATATATTTGAATTTGAATTCAAAATACATATGCCTAGCATATTATAATAATTACACATGTCATATGAAAAGGGAATGATACAGGCGTGGAACACATTCATGTCAAATCTAATTGATATTCATGTTTAAAAATCGCTACAGAAAATTTATGAAGTAATGTTGATGCCATTTTGTATAATTATTCATATATTTTAAAATAATATGTTTTTAATTATATAAAATATATTAAATAATTAATAAATGTTATTTAATTTTTTTTAATGGAACTTTTATCTTTACAATATGTTTATAATAAAAATATATTAATTATAAATTTAATACTATATAAAAAAAAATTTGTAAGTAAGAGATTCTATTATGATACAAAAATGTTACAAAGAGAGGTTGATCCTCTGGTCGAAAAAACATGACCTTCAGCCCAAAAAGACAGAAACTGCTTATAGAGACAAGGAAAAGTAGGCTTAACTATGCCTGGTTCTCGAACCACTGATTACAAAAAAATTCTATAACCTGGCTAGGCCCCAAACGACCTTCCTAACAAAAACGATACCTATCACCGATCCAAAAGAAACCAAAGCGGTTTAGAGGCCACTAACAGAAGTAGAAATTGACACCAATCAAAAGGCATGGGAACCCACCGAGTGCCACCAAGAAGAGCAACGACCTTCAAACCGCATAACAAGCTAACGGTCGATATCGCTAGGGATAGTTCCTGGGAATTCCTCCCTGAGAGGCTGCATGGCTAGAGAGTTAACTGGTGTGACCGTCGAATTCTCAGGCACCACTTCCAGATTAGCCAGCATATTCTGTACGATTTGATCCAACAGTCAGAATCCGACCGCGCTTTCCTGCTGAACACGGCGGATAGTTTCTATAGCCTCACGGATGCCTTGTGCAGTTTGAATTTTGGCTTGAAAGTCGCGGGCAAGCAAAATGCGTGCAGACCAGAACGGGATGGGAATCAGGGAGCATCCCATGATCAATTCGAACTCCCTGAGGAGATCGAATTCCATGATAACAATGTAGGCATCAACCGCCGATGGAGTTTCACATAAATATCGATCGCCCCAATTAAAAGGAGTGGCCGCCTGGGGCGTTAGTTTAGCCTCAGCATCAGCTGAGGCCTCACTGAGATTACTCCCTTGGTTGTGGCCTCTAGCTCTAGATCTAACCCTCCACAGTCTAGGCATGGTGCCGTCTTTCCAAAGATCAAAAGACAGGAATAGGAGGGGGAGAAGATAAATGGAAGTGAACAGAGCCTCCGGTGAATGGGTATAAATAGGAAATTCCTTCGTCGAGGTTCTGCCCCTGCTATCACCTGCCTTAACTATCCCTGAACCTATCATGATTCTCTGCAACTCGCCACGATTGGGACGATCTCGCATCCAGTGCGAGCGATTCACCACTTCAATATTTACGGCATGCCAATGGATGCAGTCCGTCTTCATAGCTTCTAGACCATAAAGCTTCCTGTCAAGATCAGTACCCGCTCCTCTAACTTCTTTCCTTCCCACGAGTCCATCTTTATGGCCACCCTCGTAGTGAAGGAAAAATCGATCATTCCATCCATCATGGAGGTTGGCATGTGCTGGAACCACGTGCCTCGTACATCGACCGCGTGTTGAACGTCGAAAGACAGGAGGGATCCACATGTTTGGGTTGAAAGGCCGTATGTTGAGACGAACCTCCTCGTGCCCCAACTAGTAGATGATGGCTCCCATTTCCAGCCACAAATGTTGATCTAGCGGTGGTGGGCCCAACTGAGATGACGACACACCAACATCGGATCGTGCCCTAGATCTGGGCCATCTATCCTTCACATGCATGGCATGATTTGTTTTGCCTCATGTCTTTCTCCGCCACCTTGGAGCACCCATTCCAGACTTGCTAAGTTTTTCCTTCATCCTCCTCACTCAACATGAAATGAAAATTCACGCTCCACAGCTGAATTGGCCATGGCATCTGCTACCCTGTTTCCTTCCCTCTTGACATGAGTTAACAGAAGGGCTTCCTCTCCTACTAGGATCTATCGAAGGATTGATTATCTGCTCTCCCATCTCTAATTTTTGGAAACTTGAGTCGTGAGGGATCTTGCTTAGAGCTGGCGAGCCATGTTGATGATGATTTGGGAGTCCCCTTCAACCACCAGCGGGAGTTTACTGGTTTGCTTAACCCAGATTAGGCCATTGATTAGACCTTCTAACTTGGCCATGTTATTCATGTTTGTCCCTATTGAGCCCCAGAATAGGCTAATAATGCAGCCCCTCGAATTTCAAATTGCGCCTCCATATCCAGCTGGTCCTGGATTACCTTTAGCAGCACCATCGAAATTGAGTTTGAAGGCTCCAAATGGAGGAGGGGTCCAAAACAGCGGGCTGGAGACTTGGACCAGCCTCGGGTGAGCAATTGAGTTGTCTGGAGGTAATTCATCAACCCCGAAATCCTGCAGAATACTCTGTTCATTACTTTCCGCACTGAGTTCTTCCTACGACCAAAATTGCAAGGTTATAGTTTCTTCAATATGTCTTGTAATGGTGTCCCACATCTCCTCGGGTTTTCTTACTTTGTTCTCAAAGATTTTTTTGTTTCTTGTCTTCCATATTTCCCAAATTGTGAAGCCAGGGAGAAGTTCCCATAAACGGTTCACAATTTTGCTTTGCTATTAGTGGGCCATTCTGCAATGGTTAGGTCTGGTCTTCCCCTGTGTCTGTTGTCTCTTCTAAAGATGGTCGCCCCCCTCTCCCATAAGGCATTGTCCACCTTGCATTCGTCCAGCAAATGGTTAATAGTCTCTACCTTCTCCTCGTACAAGCAGCATCGGGATGGCCCAATAAAATCTCTGACCTGTAAGTTGTCCCAGGTTAGGATGTGTCATTTAATAACCAACCAACAGAAGATATATACTTTGGGCCACCAACTGCCCTTCCAGATTTTATTCCACTTAGCTTCTGGGATTACATTGAGGGTTTCCATTAGCAAGCCTATGGCTTCTTTTGGACTGTAATTGCCATAGGTAGAGTACCCCCACCTTAGCTTATCTGGTTCGACACTTAAGGGGAATATTTTTGTGGAGAGTTCTACTAGGAATTTATCTAAGTCTTCCTTTGGTGCCTTATCTTCCCACCATCTCTTGTCCTTCCATCTTCTGAACCTCTGATCATCAATGTTAAGATCCCAAAATTCAGCCATATTAGCCATTGCATTGTTTTGAAGGCAAGAGCGTAAAAGGGGTGTATATTCCCTAGATGAGATAACTAGTTCCTGGTTCAATGCTTCTCTCAAGAATCTTGCATTTTGACCATTCCTGACTTCCCAAAAACTGTGTTTTTGCACCAACCCCCGATTTGCCTAAGATGTTTTCCAGATGCTGGATTCGGGGGGGTCCTTGGTATGGCCATTGGGGTGCATATTTCAAATGCCACAATTTAGGCTACGGTTCTTTGTGGTAATTCACCGATCTCCACCAGATCTTAGCACTCATGATTTTATTATTATCCATGGGATCTCTGAGACCCAAGCCTCTAAAACTCTTCGGGGTATAGATGGTTTGCCAGTCCACCAAAGGCCATTTTCTTATGTCTTTGGTGCCGCCCCAAAGGAATTGTCTCTGTAGATTTCTGATTTGTTTTAAGATGGATTTTGGGGTTGCCAAGACTGAAAAGAGATACATTGGTATCGCCTGCAAGATGGACTTCACCAGGATCAGTCTACTTGGAAAATTAAGGGTTCTATAGGTCCATAGGCTTATCTTTTTGTTGATATTGTCCAACAACTCTTTCCAAGATAACTATCTGATAGTAGATTCTGCCATCAAGGTACCTAGATACTTAGAAGAGAGGGCTCCTTCCTGAAACTCGAGGATTCTAAGGATGTTTCGTTTAGTGATCCTGGGAGTGTTGAAAAAGTAGGTCTAGGATTTCTCCTTATTGATTTCAAGGCCATTGGCTTTGAGGAATGTGTTCAAACAATCTTTGATTCCCTTGGCTTCATGTACTGAGGATGGGCCCATTAGCATATTATCATCCACAAACTGTTGATGGGTTTGTGGGTCCATTCCTTCCGTTAAGGATAAGCCATGGATTTTATTCTCTACTCGCCTGCTCTTGATTAGTCTTCCATGTCCTTCAGCCGCTGTTATGAAGAGAAACGGGGATAGAGGATCCCCCTGTCTTAATGCTCTAGAAGCATTGAAAGGGAACGAGGGAGAACCATTAACCAGAATGGAGAAGAAAGAAGAGGAAACTAGGTTCGTGATCTAGTTATTCCATTCATTCACAAAGCCAAACACTTTTAAAATGCCCTCCAAAAAATGCCAATTTAATTTGTCGTAGGCTTTTAAAAGATCAAGTTTAAGTAGCATATGTGGAGACTTAGTTGCTTTGAGAGAGTGGATGGTCTCGTGGACTAAGATGATGCCATCTAATATTTGTCTTCCTTCGACAAAGCCATCTTTCTCCAGGGAGATGATAAGAGGGAGGAGTGGCTTCAGCCAGTTAGCTATTACCTTTGAGATAATTTTGTAGATGACATTAGAAAGAGCGATAGATTTGAGTTTGCCAGGGTCTTTTGTGCCGCTTTATTTTGGGATAAGGGCTAGAAAAGTTGATTTGAGAGCTTTGAGGATATTCCCCGATATCCGAGAGTCCTCCACCAGGGCTACAATTTCTTCTTTCATCCATTCCCATCCAGCGTGGAAGAAATTAGAAGTGAAGCCATCGGGTCCCGACGCTTTATCTTTAGCCAATTGGGACGCCTCAATTTCAACTTCTGACATCTCAATGGCTTTGCCAAGAACTTTGTTGTGGTCTTCTGTGATTAATTTAGGGATGTGTCTGAGAACCTATCTTTGTGCTTCCTCCCTATCTTTGTCCAGTTCTTGCAATAGGTTAGCAAAGTAATGGTGAAGAGTGTTCTCCAGATCCTCTTGGGTTTCAGCAATGCTCCCATCCTCCTTCTTTAGCCTGTCCAATCTATCGCCCTGCTTGTGTTGAATGGTCTCTTTGTGGAAAAACTTGGTGTTACGTTCCCCTTCTTGAAGCCACTTGATGTGGGAGAGGCACTCTGCAGCCCAGTATGGGGGAGATCTTGTAACCTTATGTAATGTTATGTAACGTTACGTAACGTTATTTTTATTAATAATTTTTTTTTTAATTATAGGCCAAAATAAATGTCGGCGAGAAAAAAACCTAATATGGGGGAGATGTTGTAATCTTCCTACCTAACAAAACAATAAAAAAGTAAAAATTTAATTATCCCTAAAAAAATATGGGTGAGGAAAAAAACACAACATGGAGGAGATGTTGTAATGTTTTTACTTAACAAAATAATAAAAAATGTTGACCTTGCACATGGTTTTTATGCACATGGTTTATGGTTTTAAAACCATGTGCAAGGCCTTCTAAACAACCCATCGTTTTATTGTACATGATTTAGGAGGGACTTGCACATGGTTTTAAAACCATGTGCAAGGCCTCCTAAACAACCCATAGTTTTATTGTACATGGCTTAGGAGGGCCTTGCAAATGGTTTTAAGACCATGTGGAAGGACTCCTAAGAAATCCATGATTGTAGGAGGGCCTTGCATATGGTTTTAAAACCATGTATGGGGAAATGTTGTAATGTTAGTTCATAACAAAATAAAAAATAATAATAAATAGTATATGTGGGCCATAAATAATATTAAATATTAATAATAAAATATTATATGTGGACCTTAAATAAAAAGATGTGTCTTTTGGTTTGAATCAAATCAATGGATACCTGTGAAGATTTTTGATCCCTCTCGGTGATTGATAGAGCCTAGGATTTGGATCTACTTCCCCTTGTCTCTCTCTTTGATTGAATTCCTACAAGAGAGTATTTTCCTAAAGCCCCAGAGCCTTAGAATAACCATTAAGAATAACTTGGGACTGGAGATGTTGGATCTTGGTCTCTAGAACCTGCTTTTCTTGAAAAATATTGCCAAAGGAGTCGTTGTTCCATTTTCTAATGTAGCTTTTGAGGTGTTTTAGCTTTTGTTGGAACTGAAACATGCGGGTACATCTGACTAGGGGTGAGTTTTCCCACCAATATTTGAGTTTCTCTTGGAATTCTGGATGAAGGAGACAGGATTTTTCAAAATGAAAAGGCTTTCAGGGGTGGACTCCCGCGTTCTCCCATTCCAGAGTTATTGGCCAGTGATACGAGCCTGCCACTGGGAGGACAACCGCTCGGATGTTGTCTCCAGCCACCATGACCGGTTCAAACAGCAAAAATATGTCGAGTCTGCAGGCAATGCCTCTGTCTCCAGATTTTTTATTGTTCCAAGTGAAAATACCATTGGTCATTTTGACATCAATCAGATCCAGGTCAGAAATGGTGTTATTAAACAGAGTCCTAAGCGAGTTAAGGCTGCGGATGCCACCTTTTTTTTGTCGAGGTTCTTTATCAAGTTAAAGTCACCTCCAATAATCCATGCTCTATTCTAAGAAAGGGTTTTTAGGTCTGTGATAGACTCAATGAAAGCCTGCTTCTGATCCACCTTCGAAGGGCCATAGACATTGGCTATGAATCCTCGAATACTAGTACCGCCTATGTGGAATTCAGCAGAAATGGAAAAGGTGGTGGTAAGAAATCCTAATAAAGTCACTATGCAGGGGTTTCAGAGAATACCCAGCCCCCCAGCCGCTCCTCTGGCATCAATGGCAGCCGATTCACATTATTTCCATATTTTGTGTGTTAGCTTTGCTAACTCTTCTCCCGAGCATTTGGTTTCCTGAAGGAAAATAATCCTAGAATTATCCTTATCTATTCTTCTTTTCAGAATACGCTTCTCTAGCACATTGTTACAACCTCTGATGTTCCAGGTTGTAATCTGCATTAATAAGGATTTTAATTGGGGGGGAGAAAGGGCTGCATCTATGGTTGGATAGTGCCCTGAAGCCACTAGTTGTTCTCCTATAGCTTTGATTCTCTGGATATTACTTGGTCTTCCTCGTTTGTCTTTTTTTGAGTGTTTCCATTTACCATCTATGACTTTAAGGGATTCAGTCACTACTCCTAGGGTATTGGTATTCTTGGCTTGAATGATCGCTTTCTCTAGAAGAGAAACTTGTTGCGGTGGGATTTTTGCTGGTTCTTGATCAGAGCAGGCTGCCTCCATTCTTTCAAGGTCTAGATCTCCTACCTCCATGTCATTTGAGGCGACATCCCTTGATCTTCGTTCTGCTAGGGAATCTTCAGGCCGAATCGGGGAGTAGCCCTCTAGGGGAGCAGGCATAATACAAGGGGAAACCAAAAGGACTTGATTCTTGGCCTCTCTTGATATTTCATTATCCTCCTCCCCTTGTTGATTGCTTGGGTTTTTGTCCTACGAATCGGTTGTCTGAGCTTTAGCCTTGTTTTTTAAAGACTGATCTTCTTGAAGAGTTGCAAACCAGTTCTGGGTTTGCATCCTTTTGTGGAAATCAGGACCCAAAGTCTTTCTGGCTTGCCTCTTTTTGTTTTCGATTTTGGTAAAACTTTTTGCATCCAACTGGTCTAGCTCTTGCTTCCCACTTGATCTCTTGATTTTGGGGCAGTCTCTGAACAAATGTCCATGTTCATGGCAATGCCTGCATCTAAATGGGATATGTTCATAGTCTATGGCTTGAAACCATTCCTCATCTTCCCATGTTAACTCTATTCCATCTGAAAAATCTCTTGAGATGTCTAGGTACATGCCTATCCTGGCAAACGAGATGTATTTTCTCTATCTCGCTTGGTCAGAGATTTTGATGAAGGTCCCCAGGGTGTTCCCTATGTCTGTAAGAATTTCTTCCTTCCAATATTCCGAAGGTAGGGAATACATTCTGATCCAAACCAGAGCGATGGTCAGATTTTCTTTATTTGGGTCGAAACGATTTTTCCAGGGTCTAAAGAAAAGACCTCCCGAGTTGAAAAAGTAGGGGCCATTCTATCTTCTTCGTTGAAAAAGATGATGGTAAAGAAGCCTTTAGCTCCCAACTGGAGGTCATAGTGGCCTTGGGGCTTCCATGTAGAGTTTATCTAGCCCACCAACATCTTTTCTATGGGCCAAATCCCCACGAATTTTCCTATGAGGGCCCTTTTCTTCATATATTGAATCTCCTCCCTGACTCTGTCTGACTTGATCTGTAGTCGAGAGACCGTATTGGATTTTGGGGCGCACTATCCCATCCTTCTTGTACCTTGATTAAGGATTTCCTCTTTTCTTGTTTCACTGCATCCTTCCCTGGCTTTGGCATTTGTCTAGGCGTTGAAAATTGTTTTTCCTTTGTCCTTATTTGATCCCATTATGGTGGTCTCCACCTCCACATCTTCTACGCTCCCACGGTCCATCTCCTCCCGAGGAGGAGCAGGAACCATCGCGATTTTTGCTGATCGAACTCCACCAACCTACAAAGGCTCTAAAAAACCTTCTACAATCCACTGAACATTTGCATAGCAACTAACAAAATTCTATTTCTATAAAAAACAATATTATATAAAATTAAAAATACATTAATAACAAATTTAATATGGATTAAATGATATTTTTTAATTAATTTTTATATTTGTATAAATAATGCTCTATTATAAAAAGATAAAGAAATTGAGCTAACTAGTTGCTTTGAGGATGAAAGTCACTTTCTCTTAAATTCAAGTTTCCTAATATTTACTGTAATACAAGTTTCCTTAATCTTTTAGCCTATCAACACTAGCCACCTTTGAAGGCTTCTTTCTAAGGTTTTTGAGCATGAAAATAAAATTTTACAACAATTAAGTAATCCTCTTAAGCTCCAAAAGACCATGTTGATCTAAGTGGACGATAACTACCATCTATATATATAATAAAATTTAAACCATATAATGTAATGTAATGATGACAATGTTGATTTTATTCTTTAATACATTATATTTTTTATTTTCTAGATTATGGTTGATTACCTAATTATAATATTTTATTTTTCTTTTATCATATAATTCTTTATGGCACCTCCACATCTCCTTGAATTTATATGTGTAATTATACTTTTAATCACCTAATTATAATATTTTAATTTTCTTTTATCATATAATTCTTTATGGCACCTCCACACCTCCTTAAATTTATTTGTATAATTATACTTTTAATATTATACCTATTTTGCATATCTATTTTAACCTATAATATTTAAATAAGCAAAGATTTATATCTCATTTTTTATTTATGTTAATAATAATCTATTTTTAAAAAACATATCATCATCATCATAATAATTTTTTGAAATTTGCATAGACCTTATCATCTTTAAATAGGTAAAGATTTATATCTCATTTTTATTTGTGTTAATAACTAGCGTAGATCCAAATCCTAGGCTCTATCAAGAGCTGAGAGGAATCAAATCTCTTCATAGGTATCCATTGAGTTGATTCAAACCAAAAGACACATCTTTTTATTTAAGATCCACATATAATATTTTATTATCAATATTTAATATTATTTATGGCCCACGTATAATATTTATTATTATTTTTTATTTTGTTATAAACTACCATTACAACATTTCCCCATACATCGTTTTAAAACCATATGCAAGGGCCTCCTACAACCATGGCTTGTTTAGGAGGCCTTGCACATGGTCTTAAAACCATTTGCAAGGCCCTCCTACAACCATGGCTTGTTTAGGAGGCCTTGCACATAGTCTTAAAACCATTTGCAAGGCCCTCCTAAACCATGTACAATAAAACTATGGGTTGTTTAGGAGGCGTTGCACATGGTTTTTAAAACCATGTGCAAGTCCCTCCTAAACCATGTACAATAAAACGATGGGTTGTTTAGAAGGCCTTGCACATGGTTTTAAAACCATAAACCATGTGCATAAAAACCATGTGCATGGTTTTAAAACCATAAACCATGTGCAAGGCCAACATTTTTTATTATTTTGTTAAGTAAAAACATTACAACATCTCCTCCATGTTTTGTTTTTTTCGTCACCCATATTTTTTTAGGGATAATTAAATTTTTACTTTTTTATTGTTTTGTTAGGTAGGAAGATTACAACATCTCCCCCATATTAGGTTTTTTCTCACCGACATTTATTTTGACCTATAATTAAAAAAAATATTTTTTATTTTGACCTATAATTAAAAAAAATATTTTTTTATTAATAAAAATAACGTTAAGTAATGTTACATAACATTATGTAACGTTACAAGATCTCCCCCATAGTGGGCTGTAGAGCGCCTCTAAGCGCAATAATCTAATTTAAAAAAACATATCATCATCATAATAATAATTTTTTGAAATTTTCATAGACCTCTATTATAAGTAACTTTGTTTTACTTTTACATTATGTATATTATTTTTTTTCATTTTAATTTACTAACATATTCATGAAGTGACATCATCTTTGTGCATGGTCACACTAAGATGGATGAAGTCTTAATGTTTATCACTTTGTCTAAACCTATATAATTCAATAAGTCTAAAACATTAAGTGAATCTTTAAATTTAAGGTAAATGAAATTTAATAGCTAAATATATCTATATTATTATTGCTTTTATTACTATCAATAAAACACATAATTATTATATGATTTTATGATATTATATTGATAAAAATGAGTCATTATTAATACAATTCTAAAATTTTACTAAAATTTAAAAAAAAAAAAACTTTTTAAATATTTGAAATTACAATAAAAAAATATATAATGACAAACTCATATATATATGATTTTGTTAAAAATGGAAAACTCATTTTGTTAAAAAAATATATGATTTTGTTAAAATATATATATAATGACAAACTCATATATATAATGACAAACTCATATATATATGATTTTGTTAAAAATATATAATGACAAACTCATATATATATGATTTTGTATAATGACAAACTCATATACAATTAAAAGAAACCTTTAGAATAAATAAAGAGACGGTGGTCCACTCTCGAAGGAGAGCAAAGAAAAACCACTGACCACCGAGTTTTTCTTTCAGAGGTACTGACCACCGAGTTTATTAGGTAGAGATGGACTTTTTTTTCGGGGAAAAGGAGATTTGATTTAGCTTTCTGATGAATACGTGGGAATAACAAACAGAAAGAAGTCTTTGCCAATGGGAAATTCACTCAATTGATGGGTACCTCTGTTGAAGAGAAGATTTGGGATGAAAGAGGGTTCGCAATTTTGCACCGGTAGAGAAATTAATGATTAGTATAATGTTTTGTTTTCTATATAATATTGAAATATAATAATGTAATGAGATATGAAATTGTTATTAAACATTTATTTACTTTTGTTAGATAGGTATATATTTGAATAATTATTCCTTTTTATGTTAATTTAGATAAATGAATTTGAGACGTGAGATGTCTTTTAATATGATTAATTGATTTTAAATTATTAGATAAATGGTTTGAACACCCTTACTTTCATATTAACAAGGTTCATGTGGTTGATTGGAACTTGAAAATGTTCATACAATTGAAGGAAGTTAGTATGGTTATTTGAAAGAAGAAATTATGTTAATGTTCCATGTGATGTTACATTAAAGTGAGTATATAGAATCACAATAAGTGGTTCTGTAATTAGTGTAAGTATGATGAGACTCATTTTATTTGATTAATATATAGTTTAAGGGTAATGATTTAGGATCTTAATTGAGATTGAAGCCATTCAGCATGATTATATATGAAGTTATTTTGATTTAGTTACATATTGAGAAGAAACTCTATATAAAGTAAGAGATAATATGTTAGTGTAAAAGGTTACTGTATTTAGTTAATGATTTATCATGTCAAGTAAATGAACGGTTTTAATCCTTTTTATTTGTTTGAATGAAGTATATAAAAAAATACTTAAATTACTATTTAGTTAATAACATAATGTTAAGGTTTTAAGTGAGAGTCTTTTATGTATAAGAAAAACAATTTATGGGTAGGTACCTTGACTACAATGATTCAATAAGCATTGGAACTAACTTATTGGTTTATTGGATTTTTTTTTTTAAAGGCCCATTTTCCTAAAATAATTACTTGAATATTTTGGGCATGTTACAAAAACCCTTATAGTTTTATACATTAAAGAAAATTATTATCTATTAAAATAACACCATCTTATTTAGAAAAATTAGTATTTTGATCAATGTTAAAATATTTGAAATATTAGTATTTTGATCAATGTTAAAAGTACTTTAGATGATAGTGGCTATTAATTTCCATTAAAATTAATTTTGGAAAAAAGGTAAATAATTACTAGGTTTTCTTTAAATTTTTATTTTATTTTTATTTTCAATTAAAATGTTGGTGAAGATTTGTTCTTAGTTTAGCAACGTTGATACATAGTTTAAATAATTGTTCAAAACTAATAAAACTTCACATTCAATCTGCTCATATACTATAGTTCTATTGTTATTACTAATGCATTTACTAGAGTAAGCTATTTGAACTCTCTAGTGAAAAAAACACATATATTGGCCATGTAAAATTTAAGCATGATGGGTACCTAACTCCTTTGGAGCTTCCTCAATTCGTTCGACAAAGGATGAGAGATAAGAGGTGTGTACCCAATGTTTATCAACCAGAATCAGCTCCATTATGTTCATATCATATTCCATCTATTGTTCAAGTCCAATGGATCCAACAGAACTTTTCGGAGCTAATGTCTTTTTATTTATTTTTTTAATCCAAGGAATAGCTCTAGTTCATGGAATTTCACTTTGTCCCACAAAAATCTAAATGTTTTGTTTTCTTCTCATTCTTTTCTTTAAAGCATTCAACCTTTGTTTCAGTCATTAATAACTTTATCTTGATTATGTTGACTTGGAATTTGGAAACCCCACACTATCTTCTAGCGACAGATAAATCACGTGCATATAAATAGTTCCCCAATTTGAGTGCTCTCCATCTTCTGCAACGATTTGGCCATTATGTCTTTGGATTCATCATGAAGTCTTCCACACCTTTGAACAATGCTCCATATTCTTAGTAGAACTTGCCATACTATGGAAATTCCAACCTGAATTCAAGCAATCTATGTGAATTCTCTCAGGATTACCATTATGATATCCTTTTCCCAATTCCATATTTCGTTGAGGGTTGTAGTTGTGAAATTGATTTTCCATATTATTTCCCAATGAAAGCTATTGCCATTAACCTCCATGACAAGGACGTGAAACAATGCACAAAATAAGTTTGTACTAATTTGTAGAGACAAATCTATTCCACCCACGAATTTATTACCAAAAAAAGGTAGATGAAACTTGATGTAGATGGAACTTGTATAGATCTATCACCTACTTCCATAGAATGAACCTTAAAGAGTATTAATTATATTAATTTTGAAATAAGTATTTTTTGATGAATGGAATTTAGTAAAATCATATATATAGGTTACAACATCTTAAAAAAACACGTAATACATCTGTAATGGAAAAATAAATAAAATTTATGCCGATTTTTAAATAAAAGAATAATAGATGTTGGATCATGTTGAACTCGAGTTGTGTTTAAAGCTGTCCATATAGATAGATAGAGTAGATGTCAACATATTGCCTTTAATTTCTAAGACAATATTAATAATTTTTTTAATAATGTATAGGTTTACCAGCTTGAAAGCATATGTTGTTCGTTTCAAATCTCTTTCAAACAAACAAATCCATTATTCTTTCGTCTCTTATAAAGTTAATATGTTAAATCAGCTCATTATTTTTTTAATATGTTCATTGTATTTTGGGGAAAATAACAAATAACGAGTTGAATGAATCTCATAGCTTAATGGATGCCGATTTGCGAGGTTTTATTTAAGTAGGGAATCGAACCCATGGCGTTCCAGCAGCAAAATATAATTTAAAAAAGATCAGTGGTCATCAGTCGTTATAACCTTTCTTATTTTAGCTGGTTTTATTCGAACCCGCTAAAACGATCAGAAAAATTGAGAATAATAACATAATTAAAATCGTTTTTAACTGAGTTCTGATCTATTTGTTGAGGTCTATAGTTTTATGAAAACCAGAGGAAGAGGGTTTTGTGAAAAATAAGTTCATGACTTTCGAGAAAGAAACTAAAATATGAACAAAAGCCATAATCCAAAAATCAAATTAATGAATAAGCCATAATCCAAAAATCAAATTAAGAGAAATCATAAATTACAACACAGATTGTAAAACCAAATTAAGTTAAAACATTAACCTTTAATGGAAAATATTAGTTAAATGACATGTTCATACTTTAGAAGAAGCTGAAATAAAGAATAATAAAGGAGTAAAACAGAGACAAACACTTCTAAAGAATGAAAGAAACTAGTTATCTTTCATGTAGTCATTTGATCTTCATTGCTTTCCGATCTTGTTCGAGCGACCTCCCTTGTTCGATCTTGAGGGTTCCTCTTTCTCAACTGCCAATCGAATCAGGAGCCTGGCTGCACTTAATTCAACAATGTTATTAGTTTCTTAACCCAAACTTGCTTTAAAAGTGTATCAATGATTATATAATAAATAAAAGTAACCCTATCTCCACAAATCCTCTACTTTCCTTTTGTCGATCCATCAAAAAAACCCCAAGGTCTAGCCTAATCAATAGCTTCTTCTTACACCAATCATGTTTTAATGGTAATATTTTCTTGTGGAAAATCTCTCAATACCCCATGACTTTGAAAAGCACAATGAATGGAAGAGAATACTTGTCATCAAAACAACTTAAATTTCTAGCATTCCAAATACTCCAAGAAACCATTAAAGGAAGAGAAATTTCAAATTTAATTTCCTTTCAATTTCCTTCCAAACACTTATAGTATAAGAACAAAAGAATGCTAAGTGATAGTTTGTTTCTTCTTCTTCTTTACATAAATAGCATATTCCTAGTCCTTCTCTTCATTTTCTTTTAGGAACATCCCAGGTAAGTGCTTTATTAGACAACATGAACATGACACATGATTTTTATTTTATTTTAATGGACACTTCAATTTCCAAACTTCCTTCCACCACCATACCTATTCAGGTTCCTCCCTATCCTTTAACAACTGAATATATCCTACTTTTGGAGAATAGATACCATTTTGAGAGAAATTGTAGGACAAAACATCCCCATTCCTAGATAGTCTTATATTTGAATATTTCAATAAATACGTGTAAGCTTTCCAAATAATTCCATCATTATGATACACTAGACCTACAACTTCAACTTTAATCGAGCCTTGACCATAATAGATGTAGTCCCTAGGTCAACTATATCCTAAAGGGAAAAAATTCCATGGTGCCATAAATGTTCCAAAATGTGCCCAGGGAAGATGTGTCTCCATTTGCAACCAACCCAAGGAATCGCTCCCACTCGCACAACTAATCCATCTCCAACTTTCCAAGTTAAGCGAGATCCTATGAATTCAAAAACCTGAAATATGAATGTCCAGTAGATATATATGTTTCTTTGCCCTTGTTCAAATCTAATTTATAATCATGATCAAAGGTACATCCTCAAAAATTATATTGAAATAATTAAAATAATTATTCTTGTCTTTTAAAAAAGAATATATATTTTTATGAAAAAAATATTGTTTTTATAAAAATAAATCAAATATAATTTCAAATTTATTATTAAAACATTTACTTATCTAAAATAAAAAATACATTAATAGTGAATTTAAATAAATCCACAACCTATTTCGAGTCTCTCTCTCTATATGTATTTTTCATTACTTTGTTTTTTGTGTTTTAAAAGTTTTAAGAGAAACATTCATAAATCAATATAGATGTATTGCATTGAAAGAAACTAGATGATCATGCGCGACCTCTAGTGCGCGCCTCCACAACTACCTGTGCCTCTTCCTCCAACGCAATGGCCCCAGGAGGGGGTCCTGAGGCTACTCCTCCTTTTCCCCTAGAGCTTGCGACTTCTAGAAAAATGATAGAGACCTGTGGAAAACACATGTTGAACAAATATCAGTAAAAGTTCCTTAAGAATATGGATAGTATTCCCATGGTTTCCCTTCCAGTAGAAGAAACATGTCATTCAGCTCTGAACCTAGCAGATTGCGGACTCATTGGCAAGTTCACAGGCCTTTGGCCCTCCCCCAAGGCCGTATAGGCATGAGTGCAAAGGAACTAGAGACCATTAGTTAAGGAAGGCACCAAAATCCATTTTGTAGGCAATGGCTTATTCGTGTTCGTGTTTGATGAAGTAGATGACATAAGTCTCATTTTTAGGAGCGGACCTTACTTCATGGGCCCTCAGGGGATGTACTTGAATAAATGGACTCCATACTTTGACCCTAAACAAGATGTGTCATTGGCAGTCCCGGTGTAGGTGCACCTCCCTCACATACCCTTGCACTGTTGGAACTTGAAGTCATTGGAATCCATTAACAACACCCTGGTAAAATACATAGATTGAGCAGAGAGAAAGGATCAATACTCTTGTGCAAGAATCAATGTCGAGGTGGATCTGGAAATAGGGTTACCAAAAGAAATTAAACTAACAATCATAGACTGGTCACACATCCAAGAACTAGATTATGGACAACTTCCCTTTAAATCCAGGTTTGGTCATAGTTATGGCCAATCTGCGTGATACTGCAAGAAAAAGGTTGAGGAATACATGGAGAAAACTAAAGGAGAACAATGGACTCATGCTCAGAAAACAACCTCGATAAAAATAGACAACATGAAAAAAGAAAAAGAGGCATCGATGGGGTTTGGTGCTCCTCCAACAGGGTAGGAACAAGGGAAAGGAAATAAAGATCAACCAATGGAAGAAGCTTTGAAAATTCCTTTCGAAATACTCAGTGCAATAGTAGAAAATCCAAAATTAGTAACTAAGGAGATAGAACAACAAACTCTCCCTCCTGCAGTAGTGAAGGAAACAACAGAAACACCCCACCTCGGCTCCCCAACAAGGACCTACACCTCATCCTCCTATGCAGATATAACAAGGAAAAAACCAACGGAATCCTTAGGGTCATCAAAAGATAAGTCCTTTGAGAGGCACTCAAAAAAAGTAGGGAGGAAATATCACACGTCAGCCAAAGAAGAAGAAGCAAAGAGGAAAAAAATGCAAGGCAACCAATCAACCATCAAAATGTCTATCGAGAGAAATACCAGAACAAGGCCCCCTAAAGGAGGTTCATCCCACCCCAATCTTAGTAAATAATGTAGTTAGTCTCTTGGAATTGCAGAAACTTGGGGAACCCTTTGAAATATGAAGCAGTCAAAGACCTCATGAAAATATAATATCCTAAGATCCTCATGCTCCAAGAGACTAATATTGGAGGGGAAACCCTTCTTGAGATCGGTAATTCAAAATGGAAGAAAAATGTATGGAAGGCCATTAGCGCTAGAGGAACCTCTGGGGGCATTGCAACTATGTGGTTGGAGGAGGAGTTTCATTTAGAAAGCTCTTTTGAAACCTAGCACCGGATCTTCACCGAATTTCGCCACTCTTCAAGTAAGCTCTCATTTTCGCTCTTCAATATTTATGTCCCTATCCTCCTTTTAGAAAAGAAAGAGTGCTGGAAAATTCTCTCAGTCTTCCTAGAAATATATTTCCCCCATAATATTATAGTTGTTGGAGACCTAAATATTGTCTTTGAACCAAAAGAAAAGATAGGAGGAAACATTAGCGAGGACCAAATGCCACCCCTTGTAGAGAAACTAATTCAACAATGGGACCTTTTAGATTTCAAGCTAATGAGAGGCCTATACACTTGGACAAACAACAGAGTTGGGATTAAATCACATTGCTGCTCGCATGGATCGATTTCTTGTCTAAAGTTCATTGTTGTTGAAAAAGTGATTGATCTCCTCTGAAATTATCCCAAAATTGACTTCGGACCATAAACCCATCCTTCTATAGCTGGAAGAGGAAGAGAATTTTGGCCCCATACCTTTCTGATTCATCCCTCTCTGTATTGAAAAAGACGGGTTCATGGAAAGTGTTATTTCAGCATGCTGCACTTCAGTGACATGGTCTACTTCCTTTGTGTCGGAGAAAAATATAAAGGCCACAAAGATGGCACTGAAATATTGGATCAGAAATCCCATTATTACCCCTACCAAGAACAGAAAGGAGACTGTACAGCTATTAGAAAATTTGTAATTGGAACTTGAGAGAAAATAAATTACTTGTTCAGATCTAGAAAAAGAGCAAGCATCCCAAGCCAACTCTTTTCTCTCTTTTCGGTAAGAAGAAGAGTTTCGAAGGCTTAAGTCTCGAATCTTGTGGTTAAAGGAAGGAGAAAGAAGCACCTCTTTCTTCCATAGACAATACAGAGTCATACTTTCCAGAAATCAGATTTTTGAAATAACCTCTTCAAACAGGGTTGCTTTCAAAGGGCATGAGAAACTAAAGTTGGTTGCAGAAACTCCATTAAGAACATGTATAAAGATAACAGAGAAGGAAGTGAGGAAGTCACCTCTAACTTTCTTTGCCACACCCTCTTATTTTCAGTAAGGAAGAAAACACATCTGTCGTAAATCCCTTTTCTAAGGAAGAAATCTACAGTGTAATTTGGTCCATGGAGCAAGATAAGGCCCCTGGGCCTGATGGTTTTTCAATCCATTTTTACAGGCTCTGCTGGGAAATTATCAAATCTGATTTTTTTAGAATGGTAAGAGAATTTCAACATAAATCCAAAGTGGGAGGTAGTAATAACTCCACTTTCCTTGCCCTGGTGCCAAAATAAGTGAATCAGGGAACTTTTGAAAGATTCAGACTAATCTCATAATGCAACACCTCTTACAAAATTATATCTAAACTTTTGTAAAACTGAATCAAACCTCTCCTTGGGAAACTCATTTCTCCTAGCCATGGTGGCTTTGTCAAAGGGAGACATATCCTTGAAAATGTGATCCATTTGCAAGAAGCCATCCACTCTAGTCACCAACGACAGGACCAAGGAATGCTAATAAAGCTCGACATGGAAAATTCATTTGATTGGGTAAATCTCTCTTTCCTATACAAAGACCTTCTTTCCTTCGGGTTCAATACTGATTTTGTCAACTTAATCAAATCATGCACATAAAAACCTTGGATAGCTCCACTAGTTAATGGCATACCGACCAGCTACTTCCAAGCCTCGAGGGGAATAAGGAAAGGTTTACCCCTCTCTCCTTTTCTATACATCCTAATGGTTGATTCGTTGAGTAGAAAAATAATAGCAGAAAATAAAGCAGGGACAACTTTAGGAATTAGGATAATGAAAGGCATAGAGCCAACCAATCATGCTTTATTTGCAGATGATTCTCTTATGTTTGGGGGATCCTCCATCATGATTTCCAAGGTCTTCAGTGTTATCCTTTGAATATTTCTGCAGCATCTCTAGAGCCCTCATCAACAAAAGGAAAAGCATTGTGTTTGTATGGAATGTAGATCAGCATACTATCCTCTGAATAGCCCACTTCTTGGGTTTCTCGAGCTTTGCACTTGGAAAAAATCAAATATCTTGGGATCCCCTTAACTCTGGGCCCTAAGAAATATTTGTTGTGGGATGAATTTTTAAGAAAAATGAAGTCCAAAATCAAATCTTGGGGTGGCCAGTGGCTCACCAAAACTAGGAAACTCACTCTAGTTAAATCAATACTCTCCTCCTTCCCAATTTATAAGGCATCCTTCCTCTTAGCTACAAAGAAGATCATGGAATAGGTCTCCAAGATTATATGCAACTTTCTATGGAAAGGAGGAAAATGAAATCATAGAAAATTCCACTTAGTAAAGTGGGACACAGTCAAACAACCTTTTGCAGAAGGAGGGCCGCAGATTCGAGATCCTGGGGTTGCTAACATTGCAGTGGGAGGAAAAATATTGTGCAACTTATTCTCAAACAAAAGGCATCCACTTAGCCTTATATTAAGCAAAAAATGTCTTAAATATGCTTCTCTTCGAAACCTACAGGTCGTAAACATATCCAAAGGAACGATAATTTGGAACCTCTATAGACGGGGGCTTGATTTCTTCCAAAAATATCTTTATCATATCCCTAGAAATGGGAAAAGCACATTGATTTGGCAGGACAAAATTATGGGATAGGCACCCTTGGAAAACTGTGAAGACTTTAAAGGAGCCCGAGATTAAACAACAAGGATATAACTCACTTGCAGGTATTTCTTCTTTGGGCGATACTAGAAATTGGAAATCCTGGGCCTATCCTCATTTTCCAGAATAGTTAATTAGTCAAAATAACCTCCTTTAAACATCCCTCATGGACCTAGCACTGGTTCATTTCCAAATGAAGGATAAATGGGGCTGGGGAAAAATTGAATATACACTGCTGTGCAAGGATTCATCCCATTACAAATGCATCAAGCGTCGATCCACATACCAATGTTCTGGAAGCAAGTATGGGATTTTCTCATCCTCCCCAAAATCAACTTTTTCTTATGGGTTCTAATGCATAGAAAGGTATTAACACGATCCAACCTGACAAAACGTGGAATTATCAACCCTCATAGACGCTCCTTGTTCTGCAACGCTCTTGAAACCAACGACCGTCTATTCATGGATTCAAAATTCACCCAATAATTTTGGACTCTCTCCCTCCATGGCCTCAATGTTTCCTCTCCTACGCAAATATTTCTCGTAATAGGCTTCTCCACTTGGAAAATGAGATATCCACATACAATCCGAGGAAAGTCTGTGGAAAAAAATATGGATAGCAATTCTCAAATATGTTTGTTGGAATATTTAGATCACTGGAAACAATCAAATTTTTAACAACACTTAACATCCCCCCCCTGAAGGTGGTTGCAAAAGTTAAAGCTCTTCTTTTTGAAATAATGGCCATTCAATCTTTCAAGAAGAATAATTCGTTTCTCCCCAAAGAAAAGAAATGGTTGGGCACTTACATCTTCAAAGACAGAAAAAAGGCCTCTGCCCACCCCATCATAACTCCAAGATGGAGGTTAAGAGACTTGGGTGTAGTCTTTCAAGCTTGGTGGAGGTCTCATGGTAAATCTACGATCTTCTTTGATGGTGCCTCCCAAGGAAATACATGGATAATAGAAGCAATTTGAGTGATATATTCCGAGGATGGTATTAGAATATAAATTTTTAATTAGGTACTAGGTAAGAAAACCAACATTCACGCATAAATTCTAGGGCTTATAAAATCTTGTTATATTTCTCGGGGAAAAGGCATTAAAGAAATACAATTTTTCGGTGACTTGAAAATACTGATAAATATTTTAAATTTGGATGATCTCTTCAACAACCTGGTGCTCAATAAGACATTACAAAGGTTGAGTCTCATGTCGCAAGACTTCTCCTACTTCCATTTCTTCCATAATCTGCATGACTCAAACAAGGAAGTAGACGCAAAGGAAAATTTGGGTTTCTTTCTTCCTTAAGGAGCTATTAGTAAGAATGAGGAAGAACCTAAATAGGCACCAATCTTGTAGTCTTAAGTTGGTAAGAAAGGAGATTTTGTAGAGCCTTTAAGTAGACTATTGAATTTCTATAATGATGGTTGCTTAGGCTACGACCCAACCAATATATTTTTATATAAATTAACCATTTTAGTTAAAAATATATATATAATTGTATTGCATTGTAGAAAATAT
This sequence comes from Pseudotsuga menziesii, assembly GCA_001517045.1. Lineage (NCBI taxonomy): Eukaryota > Viridiplantae > Streptophyta > Pinopsida > Pinales > Pinaceae > Pseudotsuga > Pseudotsuga menziesii. Next base: position 235,742 of record LPNX011103353.1, read on the forward strand.
TTTGAATTTTTTTTTTCAGTTTTCCTTTTTTGGATTCGACAATTGAGGACATGGTGGGGATTCTACTCACATGACAAAGATCTAGCGATCCAATCCCACTATCAATATACCCCTAGGCATCACTGCCACAATCAAACGTGCTTCACTTCTGTGTTTTAACCGTGGTGTGCGGCACTTCCCAAGAGGCACCTTGATGACTTGGACACTCAAGAGAATTTCAGAAGACTATGCCTAACCCTGGGAAATCTTACTTATCATTTATCTCATTCTTATTTACTTATCCAAATTTCAGTGCATGCATCAAGTAAATTTACAAAAGATACAAATGTAATGGTGGGGTTTCCAAATCATATTCCCCATTAACTTTTGTATTAAGAAACCAATTTTACAAATATGGAGTTGCCACAAACCACCCACAAACTGCCATAGTTCCTGGTGTGCATCCAACCAGCAAACACACCTCCATTTAAAAAATACAATAAGTCGAGTTGACCCCACCTAAGCGTACAACCCTCAAGACTGTCAACCAACCACACTCTATAGTTGTCATCAACCATCACTGACTGAACTTGTCTGGAGAACCTGTTTGTTGGACTGACACTTATTCTGCAACCCTGTTGCATTTCTGAGTTAGCCTCTTTAGAGACTACTCCTACGAATGAGATCGAAAAGGCTCCTTAGCTCGCATTTCTTGGCACCTGTTCGATTGTCAAAGCTTTCCAAAGCTTGATCTTCTTTATGCCTTCCTTCATCATCTTTGTTTTGTTTCTATATGCATTGCATGAGAGAGAGAGAAACCTCAATGTGGGAGCTCCCCTTCGTTTGGCGTGCATGCCAACACTAGCCGACGTGTTAACTCCATCGATGGTCCACTTTTCATCTCATGCATGCACTTCGTACTATCCATTGGTCCAATGCGCATCATTGTTCAGGAGCTAGGTGCATCTATGGGCACTTGTGAGTTGTCTCTTTGCCAAACTCCCCCAGATGCACTAAGTGTGCCATCTTCTGTCACGTAGAGGTGTTGGGAAGTTCCCCTATTGCCGCTTGGTCCAAATTGCCAATTCACTGGGCACTTCCACCAAGAACATGCTCCCAATGATCGATGTGGTGCCAAGGGAACTTCTAGTTGAGTGCTTGGGTAGTTTGACCCTCTTCCTTCATGCTTCCTCCCAAGGTGCATCCAACTGATCTCATGTGTGCTTCGAGCTCCATCGTACTTGTCCTTCGCCACTTGCCAACATTTTTTCAAGGTGCAACACTCATGGACTTTCCAAGCACCACCTGCTTGAGTGTGGGCTTTGTCTATGGGAGCACACCCATACTTGGTCAATGCACCCCACCTTCATTTTGTCACTTAGCCAAGGTGTCCCCTTGCTAAGTATTTCCAACTGAACCTTCAACTTTCCCAACTGGGCGCCTAACCCAGCTCTTGGGTGGGGGTGAGGTGCATGGCTGTAACACTAGTTGCATCCATAGGATGCCCGAACCATTGCTCACAAGTAAGTTTGGGTGGATTTCAACATAAGAGCTTTCATTTACAACCATTTACAACATTTCAACTTTACCACTTGATCTGCCCCCCACGGGATCGAAATTTCTCTTTACTGAGGATCTATACCCCAAGTATTTATGAGAAACTTATTTTCATTTTCATCCCTCTTAATGTCACAAAGATGACTCTAAGAGCCAACTTATGAGGAAATTTTTTCTTATTTTAACAATGTTGATTTTATTCTTTAACACATTAATACTTTTAATTTTATTCCCACCATAACTTCTCCCTAACTTTATAGATAATAATACTTTTAATATTATAACTATATTAAATATCCATTTTAATTCATAATACTTAAATACATAAATATTTGTATCTCATTTTTTTCAAACTCCTTTTAATAATGTTAATAATAATCTAAATAATAATAAAAACTTTTAAATTGCAATGTTTTTTTTTGTATCTTGAGTAATCAACAACTAGCCGTTTTCGTATTCGCGTGACACAGGGTCGATTCCAACCGCTACTACTATAACCTCCAGAAGAATACAATGACCCAAACAATGCATCTCAGTCTACAACGAGGTTTGAACCCTTGACGTGCTTAACATCCCGTACACCTTAACAAGTGCATGGTTTCCAATTGGTCTACACCTCGGGGGCTCGTTTAAATTGCAATGTTAAAAACATATAATCATAATATTATTGTTTGAATTTCATAAAAACCTTGCTATAATAAATTTGTTTTGTTGTATATTTTTTTTTTCATTTTAATTTACTAACATAGGCTTACATTATATTATAGATATTATTCAAAATTCATTATAAAAGTGTACATAATTTCTAAAAATGAAGAAATATAAATATTAATTGTGTGTTAAATCCATAAGCTTGCACACAATGACTAAACATTGTGGAAACATTCATGCGCAAATACAAATATTAAATTTGCAATGGTATTTTTATGTATAAAGTTAAAATTTATGTTTCCCATTTCTTAAAAAAATTAAACATAAATAAATAAAAATTACTAGCGTTTATTATTATTATGATTTCCTCATTCATTCATTTGATTAATTTAAAATTAGTAAAGATTCGATTAAATTTAGTGCTAGTAGGTATGGTTATAAAAATGTATATGTTAATATAAAAATTATTTTATATATAAGATTAAATTTAAATTTATGTAAATAGAAAATTCAACAATGATGATAATGATGATGATGATGATGATGATTGTTCATGTTCATTGAGACCAATTTTGGTATATCTGATCATAAGAAGAAAGAAGGAAATTATTTGGTTCATTGTAACATATTATTACAATGCTTAAAAAGCTTGGGAAGAAGTGTCCTAGGTCAACATAGTTTTGACAAGTTAGAAGGTTAGGAACACATATATTGTAGAAAAGATCATGAAATTTTGATCTAATCTGGTATGCATGGAATTCTAAGAGAAATTCCTTTCATCCTCAACACTCTTAATGTCACAAAAATGACAAGTCCTTTCTACCAATGGTGTTTCAAGTATTGTCCAACACCCTGTTTCACTATGAAGCTCAAGATAGTTCATTTTTATCTTGGCTATATTAATTTTCTTCTAATTTGAACTAGTTAAAATGGAGAAATACTTTTGATCTTCTAGATTAGGGTTAATGACTTCTTTATATTCTCTTAATTTTTCTTTAACCTCTAATTCTTTCTCATCACATATTTTCTCTTTAAACTTAGAAGTAATAATATTTTTAATGTTATCGATGTTTTGCAAGGTTTCATTTTCATCAATCCCTCATTATGGTGTAACCATGTCATGGGGCTCTAGCAAAAACTTGATCAACCTTTTAGATATACAATTGAATATTTGTGAAACATGCTTCTACTTTGCAAAAACATAGCACGTATGTGTTCCTTGATGCTAGAACTAGAGGAGCCTAAACCTAGAAAGTCAATTGACATGCAGGTAGAAACAGACACACATTTTGCATTTACAAAACTAGCACATGTTTTGCAGTTACAAGATGTGTGCACCTTTTGTAATTGGGAATCCACATTCGTTTTGTTTTTTGTAACTTCAAAACACACAGGCATTTTTTAAAAGTAAAACGCACATGCATTTTATAAGACATGCTATATACCCCTTCAATTCCATCACCCCCCGCCCCCCCCTCCCTACATCCCCATCCCTCTTTGNCTCCCCTCTCTCTCTTTCCTTTCCTCCCTCCCCCTCTCTATGCCTCAATAAATTTATCCCTAACCCTCCCTCCATCCCTCCTTAACCATAAATATCCCCCTCTTTCTCTCTTTCTCCCCTACTCCACCTATACTTAATCTCTCTCTCTCTCACACACACACACACACACCTACCCCTGCCCCTACAACTAACCCACCTCCTCTATCTCTCTCTAACTCTTACTAAACCCCTCTCTCACTCTCTCACCCCCCATTAGAGGAAATTTGGGGTCTAAAATGGGCCTTATAAGAAAACATGCCAAAATAAGTTTTTGTGAGTTGGAATTCAACAACCAATAGAATTTCAATAAAATAAGTCAACCATAATGGTTGAATTGACATATTTGTCATTAAAAAAAACTACTTTTTTTGTTCATATTTTTGACATATCTCATTGTGTTTTTACTCAAATTGTGATCGAGAGAGCTTGTTGGATGCGTAATTTGATTCTGCATCCAACGACCACCCACACTGCATACTTTTGATGGACCACACTACCCCAAAAATAAGAAATACCTGAAAAAAAAGTGATGATGACATCATCATCACATTTTTTTAGGTATTTCTTGTTTTTGGGGTAGCGAGGTCCGTCAAAAGTATGCAGTGTGGGTGCTTGTTGGATGCGGAATCAAATTCCGCATCCAGTGAGCTCTCTCGATTGAAATTTGAGTAAAAGCACAGGGAGATATGTCGAAAATATGAACACAAAAAGTAGTTTTTTTCTTTCTTCCTCCAAAATTAATCAATATTATTTTATTATTTCAACTATTATTTTATTATTTTAACTATTATTTTATTATTTT
>LPNX011103353.1:240963-251672 GCA_001517045.1 Pseudotsuga menziesii
GCACATTTTGTAGAGATAAAATGACGAATGCATTTGGTTTCCTTGGAACCTAGAGAGGTGGGAAAGGGAAATTCATTAGAGGAAATTTCAACTCAAAATGGGCCTTTTAACTTTGATTCAAATTCCATGTCATCATGTGTTAGCCAATGAAATTGCTTTAAATTTGAAATACCGTATAGGTCTTAAACATTTTTTCAATATAAATTTGGAGATAGGTATCATAAAAAAAAACTACTTCTTTTGTTTGTATTTTCGACATATCTCCCCGTGCTTTTACTCAAATTTTGATCGAGAGAGCTCGTTGGATGCGAAATTAAATTCCACATCTAACAAGTACCCACTCGGCATACTTTTGATGGACTCTACTACCCCAAAAACAATAAATACCTAAAAAAATGGAATGATGATGTACCCACTCTGCATACTTTTGACGGACCTCGCTACCCCAAAACCAAGAAATACCTGAAAAACAAAATGATGACATCATCATTCTATTTTTTCAGGTATTTCTTGTTTTTGGGGTAGCGGGGTCCGTCAAAAGTATACAGAGTGGGTAATTGTTGGATGTGGAATTTAATTCCACATCCAACGAGCTCTCTCAACCGAAATTTGAGTAAAAACATGGGGAGATATGTCAAAAATACAAACAAAAAAGTACTTTTTTTTTCTTCCTCCAAAATTAATAAATATTATTTTATTATTTTAACAATTATTTTATTAATTCTTTTTAGGAGGCCCATTTTGAGTTGAAATTTCCTCTAATGCGAATTTAAACAAAACATACTCACATTCCTTAGCACCTAAATAGAGCCTCGTCACATGTTCGGGTGCCATCCCTCTTCCTATGTGCCTGCTTTAGAGTTAGCTTTGGGTTAACCAAAGTTGTGTTATGGAATATAGTAAAACATAGAATTGGGTATTTCATACATTTTCTCAATATGCATGTGTTTTTGCACTCGTTACAGTATTCTACATGCAATCATTTTTTTATTATGAAATTTTAGATCCAGATAGGATTTTTTCTATAGATTCCAAATATGTGATTTTTTTAATATTATTTTTTGTATTTTTCTTGTCATTATTCCTTAACTCAAAAAACACATTGTTACTGTTTCTTCCGTAAGTTTTTTGTTTCTCAAGAATTTAAAAAAAAATTGGATGATGTACTACTAGACATCGACATCTACATGATTTAAAAAACCATTTCATGATCATTTCATTAAGGCATTCCAAATTTAATGCACCCACACTTGGCGTATTGTATTTGAGGCTTCATCACTTAGATAATTAATATATATAAGTATGTATGTATGTATGTATGTTATTAAATTTATTTTGGAAAAATAGTGGTTCACTAATACTATTTGTTCTTTATATGTCTACAATTTTTTGTAGGTTGATTCCATCTTTTAGGCACTCAAATGTTGGACCCACAAAGACATATACTTTATCATTTTCCCAAACAAATAAAAAAAGTACCTAGTAAATATCAAACTTGAGATAGGTATGAACATTTTCAATAGATAAAATTTATATATTCAGAAATGTGATTCAATTTCCTCCATTTCATCCTTTTTACTCAAACTAAGATTTATTGTGTATGTATCTCAAAATATCCATGAAAGTCGAGGGATGCCTGTTTTTTCAGTTTTCTTTTGCATCTAACATGTCAAAAGAGACCCTAATTAGCTTGCACCAACCCCACGGTGTCTTTATACATATGTCTCTTCAATTGCAAGTGATCTTGACTGGATTTTAAATCAATTTTAGGAAGTCTCTGATCACACATGTTATTTATCCTATACTTGTACATTAGGTACCTAGTCATATGGGTGCTTTTTATATGGAGAAGACCCACTTCTATCTAGGAATATTGGATAGGGTGTGTTTCTTTCAAATTTGAGGTTATAGGTTATACAATGCTTCTGTACTTATTCTATGTTCCTCCAAGAATCTTTGGAGGTGCTACAGCCCCAAAATTCACAACCGTACAAGATAATGAGAGGGATGAGAGTTACAACAAGAATTTTTTTTTATCCCACATCACAAGGTTTGTTTATTTACAATTGTTTTCAATACCAAAATAATCTTTCCACACTCCATTAATCATTTTCTCAATACTATAGTTCCAGTTGAGCTTCTGATGGATATCAATTTCGAGATACTTGTAGGAAGACTCTTCATCTAAGTTGTTATTTCCTTATATAAATTTAATGTAAGTGACATTCTTGGACTTGATAATCATAACTTATGTTTTTGGTGGTATTAACAGTCATACTCATATTAGAGAAAAAATACTTGAGAGTTAATTGATTATTAAGATGAAAGGGACACCTTGTCATAAGAACAATATCATCAACTTAGAGAAGAAGGATGGCGACTATTCTAGCTAAGGTCGTGCCAAATCAACCTACTTCTTCCAAATAACCTTCAAGCTTATCGATGTAACTACCAAAAAGCGTAGAGGAGAGGGGGAAACCTTGCTTAACTCAATATTACAATTAATCTCTTGTGACCACCCCTCATTTCTCTTAAACTTGGCAATGGCAGTCTTGTACAAACTTATGGTGACAACTCTCAACTCAAAAGGAACCTTGATCTCTTCTATTATATTCCACTAGTTCTTTCTAGGCATCGTAACGAATTTTTTTTTATCAAATTAGAAAAAAAATAATTAACTTTAATTTTATCAAAAGAAATATCCCTTATATCTATATCATTAAATAAATTCTTATTAACTAGTATAATTAAAAAATATTAAAACCATTTGCATGCTTTGTATCATGGTACTTTTCTAGATTTAAAAAAAAGATTACTATTGACTAATATAACACCATCTTTTTTAGAAATATTAGTATTTTAACCAATGCTTAAAGTATTTAAGATGCTGATTCTTATCATTGTCTATTAAAATTAACATTGAAAAAAATGTAAGGAATCACTTGGTTTTCTTTAAACTTTTATTTTGACTAGAATGATGATGATGATGATGGTAGTTAACATCCACTAAGACCAGCTCTGGCTATTGAACCTTAAGATGATTATTTGGATTGTTATAAACTTTTATTTCTACACTAAAAAATATTAGATAGAAATGTTCCTAGGTCACCATAGTTTTGACATGTTACAAGATTAGGGAGGTTTGTATTGTTGCAAATATTATGAAAGTGTGATCTAATGTGGATGTACATAGGGAATTATAAGAGAAAGTGGCTTTATCCTCAATGCCCGTAGTCTCACAAAGATGGAAAATCCTTTTCACCCAAGGTGTTTTAGGAACTGTCCAACATCAAATTTCACTATGAATCTCATGAGAGCTCGTTCTTATCTTCAAGCTATATTATTTTTCTTCTTCAAAATAATTAAAAAATAGATATATTTTTATCATCTAGATTAGGGTTAATGAGCAACTTATAGTACCTTAATTCATTTTAACCTTTAATTCTTTCTCACCACATATTTTCTCTTTAACTTTAGACATGATAATATTTGTAATATTATTGATATCTTGCAAAGTGGCATTTTCTTCAATCCCCCAATGGTTTAACCAAGCCATGGAAACATTATACCAGCCTCTCTTAATTCAAAGTTGGTATTGACTAGATTTTATACCAATTTTAGGAGGATTTTAATCTCCCATGTTATTTATATTTTACTTTACATCAGTTACCTATTCATAGCGATGCCCTTGATAGGGGGAAGACCCACTTATATAAGGACAATATGGTAGGGTGTATTACATTTTATTTTGAGGTTATACATTATGAAATGATTTTGGGTTTTGTCAATATTTCTATAGGATTATCTAGATATGTTACAACCATAAAAGATAACAAGAGTGATGAGAGTTTCAACAAAAAAATTCTTTTTATCCCACATCACAAGGTTTATTGATTTACAATTGTTTTCAATATCAAACTAATCTTTCCACCTTCCATTAATCATTTTTCTCAATGCTATAGTTCCAGTTGATCTTGCAATGAATATCTATTCGAACATATTTGTAGGAAGACACTTCTCATATACAAAATTAGCGTAAGTGACCTTCTTAGACTTAATAATCATAACTTTTGTTTTGTCGATATTAACAATCATACCCATATTACTAAATAAATCCTTAAGAATTCTTAATTGCTTATCAAGATCAAAGGGCTACTTTGCCATAAGAACAATATAATCAACATAGAGAAGGAGGATGACAACTATTCCATCTAAGGTTGTGTCATCGCAGTATGCTTCTTCTAAACAACATTCTATCTTATCGATGTATATGTTGAAAATGGTAAGGGAAAGTGGGAAACCTTGCTCAACTCCGGTATTACAATTAATATCTTTTGACCACCCCTTGATTCTCTTAAATTTTGCAATGATAGTCTCGTACAACTTTATTGCAACAAATATTATCTCCAAAACAACCTTTATCTATTATAATATATTCCACAATTATTATCTAGGCACTGTATCGAAATCTTTCCTAAAGTCCACAAATTAGCAAAAGAAATTGGATTTACTATTACGAAATTCCACTGCAATGATCCTAATCGCAATGAGGTAGTCTATTGTAGAGTGATGTCTTCTAAAGTATACCTAACCTTTATCCCACAACATTCCTTCACTTTATATCCATACATTGATTTTATTTTCTAAAAGGACATCATAAAGCATGGATAAGATAGAGCTAATCATAATGGTCTAATAATTAAAGGGGTTATTTTTATCACTGCTTTTAAAGATTGATTAATGAGTCTATGAGTCCAAGGATTAGGTAAAATTTTCTTGAACAATAGCCTTGAAGAGTTTGTGGATGTGAGGAATGAGGACCAACCTATCAATTTTAAGGATTTATGCTTGGTATCCTTCAATGTCCTTAGATTTTCCATTTGCAAGGCACACAACCCCAAAATTGATGTCTTCTAATGAGAAAACTTAATTCTATGATAAGGACTTGGGTTTGAATGTTATCAATGACACCTGGGGGTTTGTAAAGATTTTTAAGATAGGCATTTCACTCTTCTAAAGAAATCCTATTATTATCTTTAATTTTACATAATTATGTTAGAATATGTGATTTTCAATTAAAATTATTTGTTAATTTATTATAAACATTAATTAGTACAAATTTTAATATTTAACATAACAAATTAATTTGAAATTACAATATAAAAAATTATGTTTTAAGTAACATTTAATCTTGATTTTATACATTAAACATAATGCTATCTTAATTGCAAGTTAACGCTTTTAACATAAATACTTATTATTATCAACTTTTCCAGACATACACACACAAACACACATATATCCTAGGAATATGTGTATTTTTAAGGCACTCCTTGCGTACAAGTAAGGTCACCAGTTCAAAAATCCCTGGGTACTAGCTTACAATGAACAGAAACTCACATAGATGCAATATATGTTTTTTTTTAAACAATAACAATTATTTTTTGTATTTATATCAAAAATAGGTTGCAACCAAATCATTCACCCTGCTAATCCAACCAACTAGAAATTCCCGGTACATAGATTAAACAATTGTCACATTAAGGTTTTCCATACACTATATTTCTAGTGCTATTACTAATGCATATACAATATAAAATCCTCATGAACTATCCAATTAACAAAATTCATTTATAGACTATGTAAATTTTAAGCATGATTTTAAGCATGGTGGGTACCCAGCTCTTTTGGAGTTTCTTCAAAGAATCCGGCTATGGATTAGATATAAGAGGTTTGTACTAGTAATTTATCAATATGTACATGTGCCACTGTGTTCTCATCATAGTCCATCCAATGTTCAAGTCTAAAGGATTAAATAGAACCGTTTGGATATGATGGATTTCTATTTGTTTGGAATCTAAGGAATTACTCTAGTTCAAGGAATTTCACTTTTCTTTCAAAAATCTAATATGTTCCACTTGCTTCTCTCTCTTTTCCTTCAAGCAATTAACCTCTATTTTAGTCATTACCAACTTGGTCTTGATCGTGGGGTCTTCCCTCAATGAAACTATGTCGTAGTGCCTTCATTCATGGGATATAAAAAAATACCCCTAATTTCACTAGATATTGATAAATAACTACCAAAATCCCTTTGTCCAATCCCCTCCCAATACATTTTTCCATTAAAAAATATTATTTTTACAATATATTCCCTATTCTTATGAGATATTCCCTATTTTTACTAGACACCCCTTTCTATACCCCCCTCCCAACACTTATAAACCCATCCATACCATACTCCCCACCCCCAATACCTACAATATATTGACAATATTTTTCACAATTCAAAAAATTCCCTTTATGAATGAATGTGATAAGATATTGGCCAGTCCCATGTGGTGTTGATTCTATTGACCTAGGATTTGATAACATCATACTGCATTTTAGTGCAACAGATAGATCACACACATATATAGATTCCCAGTTTTTGCACCACTACTCCATATTCTACAATGATTTGGCCACTATGTCTTGGGATTCATCATGAATTATTTCACACCTATGAATAGTATGCTCCATATTTTCAACAAAAATCACCATATCCTTCTTCCCAATTCCATATATCGCTGAGGTTTGCAGCTGCAAAATCATCCTTCCACGCTATTTCCTAGCGAAATGTATTGTCGCTAACCTCTCTGACAATGACCTAAAACATTGCAGACAATAAGTTCATACTAATTTGCATAAAAAACACAATTCTACCCTCGAAATTACTACCACACACAAGATGAAGGTAAATAGAATTCACCATAAACGAATCTTGGTTTCCAACGGAGGTAGATGGGACCTGTATAGACCCATCACCCACTTACATGGGGTAACTTGGTACTTGTTGATTGTATTTCATTAATCCTAGAAATTTAAAATGATCACAACTTGATGGATGAGATATGGCATAATCATATACATAGATGAAATATTTGTTACATCATCTTAAATATAACACATAATACATTTTGAATTGAAAATAAAATAAAATGTATGAATTAAAAAAATTGTCATAGTAGAATCATATTTAAATCAGGTCATGTTTAAGAAGTCCATAGGAAGATAACAATCAACGAATTGATGATCAAAGTTTAGCAAAGGTATATATATATATATAATCATCGTCATTATCTATTTTTAAGGTCAGGACCAAGCCATGCACCAATTTGGTGTATGAGACCCCCTTATTTGTGGGAGCAGCTTGACAACTAAATTTCACGGAGGTGTACATATCCTACCCCTATGGATTTGAACCTATGACCTCTTAGGAGGAAACATGTGTTCTTAACCGTTAGGCCCACTTAGGTTGTACTACCATGCATTCTACCATCTCAAAGATATAGTTAACTTATCACATGGACATATCCCACCAGAAAAAATGGTCAAATTTCCATAATTCATATGGATCTTATTTATAAAGGTGAAATATGTATCATATGTCAATGTTCCACTATCTTATAAATCTACATTTTGACTCGGAGAAATAATCTAAGGTAAATTACAACTAATTTGGATATAATATTTGAAAATAAAGTTTATGAAATCAAAGCGACTTTTACCATATATCAATTTGGTTTATGGAAGTTTTATATAACCATATGAAAATACATTTTACAAAAGTGCTATATTACTTTTTCTATAAAATATAATACACATGAGGACACTTTAGTGTATAAAGATGATTACATTTATTTATAAAATAGTGCTAAAGTATATAATAATATGTAGAGCAATAAAAACTTATAATGGAAACAAAAGAAACTTGTAATATTGAACTATATGTGGTTGTGGGATGGAGTGTTATCCTTCTTACCTAGGTTCTATCTTATAATAAAAAATACAATGCAAATAAAAGACCTTTTGTATTTTAGGAGGTATGTGTATAAATAGAAAACAATAAGAAATAGATAGAAAAAAAAATTCTTGAAACAAAATTTATTTAAAATTTACATAAAATCTCTATATAAGTGTGTGTAGTTTCATAAAAAAATGAAAATGTGGATAATGATTAAAAAAGTGGTTGAAAATGAAGACAAGAATAGGGAGTTTCATTAATAATGAATATGTAGATCATGATTTAAAAAGTACTTGAAAATGAAAATAAGAATAAGGAGATGGGAAAATGGAATTGTTTCTTAACCACTAGTTTTTCCATTATAAAGCTAAAAACAAAGAAGCCAACTTGCCTAACACATAGAAGAAAAGAGGCCCACTTTTTTTGGATTTGTAGGAATATGCACACATTGACAACAATCATCTGTTGTTATTACATGTATTCATAAATTTGCAAAAATTCCATCACCTTTAATAGTATTAATTATTTTAGGACATATGTTACATAAGGGAAGGTTTAATATTAGAACCTATTTTCCTTTCCTAGGAATATCTCTATTAGGCCCATCCTCTTTGTGTCAAATGGTGTGTTGGAACTCAAATTATCACTTGGGGGTCAAATATCCCATAAAGAGGGCATGTGTCATTGTTGGAGGTGTTATTCACAACACTTGTATAAGGTTCATTTTCCTACATAAGGCCCTCGTTTTCCATTTTGACGATGTTCCTCATGCGACCTTATATAAACTTCTAAACACATTCTCAATGCACAACTAATATACTAATGGCACCCATAACACACATAGATGATATTAGTAACCAATAAAGGTTACAGGTGGAGGTTCATGGACTCATCCATGGCACTTGAACCTAAGAACCAAGGTTTAGGGCCAAACAACTTTTTTCTCTCTAATGGCCATGCTTATGGAATCAACACCTATCCATGATAACCAAGACTTGATAACACCACCCATATTCAACTTTGATGTCAAGGACTTTCTAGAGAGGGCATGATTACCCAAGGACTTGTCAAGGGATTTCTAGAAATCAAGCCTTTGTCATTGGATTACCTTCAGGTTTTATCATCTATTTTAGGTTCCAACACATTTTAATCAGTGCTTTGAATTTATATGTATGGTGGGATCCATTGTAATTTGTTTTGGCATGTCGTTTTCATAGTTTCTATGCGTTGGATGTTGTTGTTGTGCTTCTATAAGTACCAAATGTTGTATTCATGGAAATATTATGTAATAATTCTCCACTCCATATTAAAAATCATTCACTCTCCTCCTTTCATTCCATTCTACAAATTACTTCAGTATTCCATAATTCTATGTGCTCAAAACTAGCTTAAATTCAACATTGTTTATCTTTCGATTCAAGCACCTATTTTATGAAACTACAAATGTATGATTAACGTATTATAATTTTAATGAACATGATTTTTATTGAGCCGAGAGGCTCTCTACAGCCCAGTATGGGGGAGATCTTGTAACGTTACGTAACGTTGTAGCTTTACGTAACGTTGTCACGTTACGTAACGTTACATAATGTTATGTCTGCTAAAAAAAATAGAAAAAAAAATAGAAAATAGAAGTAACTTTACATAATGTTATGTCGGCTAAAAAAATAGAAAATTAAAAGAAAAAAAACAACTATATAAATAGCAAGAAGTATCACAAACTACATCCAAATCCTAGCTACCTTGATCCAACAACAGCAACAACCACTGCCACAACAAACAGCAACAACCGCTACAACAACAATAAACCCAGGTAAGAATTTTAAATTTACTAATCGACAATCAATTCAGCAGGTAATCAATTCAGATATTCTTTAGATATTCTATGGCTGATATCCAGGTTCAACGCAGGGGTGAAAGATAAAACCCTAAAATAATTAATGACCTCCGCAATCCCGTTGGACATCATGCATGTTGGAGCATATGCTATGCGACATGCAGCTGCTAAATACAATAAATGTTTTAGATCAAGATCTTGACCAAAATGAACGGCCTTTGCTATATAATTGCTATGCCACAAGGCATGCCTTCTGATATCGTAGTAATTTACTGACAAGAGCCAATTGTTTTAGATTTGTGAAGTGCTGAAGAGAAATGGCTGCTACAAATGGACAACCCAAGATACTTATTTTATTTCTATGTGCCATTCTACTTCTGAGCACCGCAAACGCCATTCGATCCCTAGCAACAGGTTTTCTCACTCTCATTACATTATCTATTTAGATAGTTCTCTGTATTTTGTTGTTCGTAAACCCTAGTCACTGCTCATAAATCCAAGTTATCATGTTCAATGGTTTTGAAATAGGCGTTTTTTCTTTCTGGGCATATATTTAGATATTTTTGGATCTAAACCATCTTTGCCACAGTCTTGGTAAGTTTATGTAGAGCATTTCGTCAAAAGATGAGTAGTTAGTTCCTCGGGAATAACCACACCCAAATCCCCCAATTAGCGCAGCCATCCTCCATTCAAACACTGATAATCTGACTTTCCATTTACATACAAGAAGCAGGGTGATAGATACGTGTTGGGCTTTACAGAAAAGAGACATTGCAAATAGAGCCATGGATTCACGGATATCTATGAATGAAAACTCTCAGTAACCTCCAGTCCATGCCTATCCCTATCGTTCGTTCGGTTATCAAATCTAGACTACTAATTTCTCTTTTTAAATATGAGAACTTGATGAAGAAAATCTGAATCCTTGCAGTCTGCTTTTTAAGAATAGCATTGGGAGATACAAATTCAAAGATGGGGAGAAGACTTACGCCTATATCTTGTTGTTCATACGCTGGATTGAAGAAAGGACCCTGGACGCCTGAGGAAGATCTTCGTCTCATAAATTATATTTCAGCCCACGGAGAAGGA
>LPNX011103353.1:252327-295541 GCA_001517045.1 Pseudotsuga menziesii
TCTTTGAATCAAATCAATGGTATATATAGGACACACCAAAGTTGATAGCTCATTGAGTGTAATACTTAAGAATAGGTTTGCACCTAGAGAGATTTGATCCCTCTCGGCTCTTGATAGAGCCTAGGATTTGGATCTACGCTGGTCACTACTACAGAGATACAACAAGAAAGCATGACAGTTAGACACCCTTCGAATTTTCCAGAAAACTAGCAATTTCCCCTACTCTCTATCTAATTGGAAATGTGATCGATTTTGATTTTTGATGCAATTATCTGACCTATGAAACATCAAATTGATAATGTAAGTTTATTCTATCAATTAATATGATATTTAACACTTTCCATGTCTAATCATGAACATTTTTTGTCCTTTAATGATGTTTGGGTTGTACAAAACTTAGGCTAGTTGTGTAGTCTCAAATTTCCAAACTTTTCCCAAATCCATCCAAACCACAAGATAACTTCCCAAGATCTGAACCAAGAATATATTACTGTATAGATGACTATAATATAGTATAGATACACCCATTGGATGCACCAGGAGCCTTTGGTAATCACATAATTCCTAATTTGGGTGTGATGAGTCGAGTAAATATTCCCACTTCAGACTGTATCGACTCCTTGCCTATCCCTACATACTGCTAAGGCTATGATATTATTTTTGCAGACGTGTAAGTGACTATTGTAGATACATTATTTGAGATGGGTAGGGAAGGTTAAGCCAAAATTTTCAACTTGGGGTTAAACCTAGAGGTAAATTGAAGCCATTTTCGAGAGTCAATTAGTGCATGAGCCTATATCTTGATTTGGTTTCATTACACCCCCTTACCATGTTTATGCCTCAACACATATTTATACTACACAAAACCCACTCATGGTGCATGTATGCCTCTTCGAGGCCAATGACAACCTATAAAGTTGTGATGTGTTGGTTCAAGTACTTATTTAAGGATCTTGATCTTGAGAAGCTTCAATAAGATCCTAAGACATGAGTGTTCAATCTTTAATGGTGGACATGGCTCAACAAAGCATGCAAGATTTATTATGCTGATTTGAGGACATATCCATGGTGCTTCAACCCGATAAGCTATGTTTAGAGCTTAAGGATGTCATTTCCAACCCTTACAAATGTTGTTTTATTGTGCTTCATTTTGTCATTGACTGTTGACTTTAATTCCAACTTTATTGTTTGAGGGCATTCTGTTACAAATGATCCTGTTATGCATGGATTCATTCCTATATTATGTGTCGAATTACTATTTGAGAGCCTTCATTTTCGAATGACCCAGATCTGTGTGGAACTAGTATTTTCTTAATAAAGACGATTGCTTGGAAACTATCCTTTGTGTTGTTAATGATGATTTTAGATGTTTATGCTATGATTTCAATGTTGATTGGAATTTCATGTGATTATGTTATGATTTTGATGTTGATTGAAAGTTCATGTGGTTATGCTATGATTTTGATGTTGATTGACAGTTTAAGTGATTATGATATGATATTGATATTGATCGAAATTCTTATGTGATTATGTTATGATTTCAATGGTGATTGAAATGCTTATATGATTTTATCATTATTTGATAGTGATCGAATGCATATGCAACGTGAAAAATGAATTCAATAATGATCAAATGTTGATAATTACTTACGATTATATCTATCATGTACTCTGATGGGTTTTCAAGTGTGACAATAAAGACATATACATGTGACGCAAGGTGGCGTCAATATCCCATGGACTATGGATGAGTCGAGTATCACTAACAAGTAATGTCAACTTGATATTTATGTTTATGTTGAAATATTGTTTTAAAATATGTGATACACATGATATCTAACATGCATGGACTCTAAATGAGTTACAAGTGAGGTCAATCTAATATTCATGTTTATGATTGAAATCTTGTTTTATATTATTAATTTTTGTATATTTCGTGAGACAATTTCTCATTCCAATATATATATATATATAACAGGAGGACGCCTAAGGCTTAGACCATCAAGTAAACAATTTACTTCCTTCAAGTGTCGGGGGCACTTAAGATGACACTCGCCATCAACTCACATGGATTTCGAGCCATTCAACCCTCCCCCTAGTGGATTCATGCCCCAATTGGTTAAGTAGATTCAAGCCTTTAGTCTCCTAAGTCTACCAAAAAGATTCACAACTTAGGAAAATAAATAACATTACTTACCTTACATTGCTTTTACAGAGATCTTACAAAAAAAACTTTCTAAATTATATGATTTACAATAATTTCAGCATAAATATAAAGTAATAATCATAATAATATAAAGTTAATATTTTAATAATAATATTACAAGAAAAAAAATTAATATAGAATTTTAAGTAATTTAAAAAAATTTAAACTAAGCATTAATTAATTGTAAAGTTTAAAATTTATTTGGTAATATTTTTAATTATATCATAATAATAATTTTTAAGTATATTTTTTATATTAAATTATAAGAATGTCATTATTATAAATTTAATATAATTTTTAATATATATGTTTTAATTTTATTTAATAAGAAATTATATTATATTTTTTATTCTATAAAAATGTATGAAATTATTTAATGTTTATTATATCTAGAATTAAAAATAAGAATTAAAAATAAGAAGGAGGATTCGTTAGTGGGAACTTCACACCAAAAAAACACTTTATATTAGAAAAAAAATTGTATCACATTCATTAGAGAGATTCTTCTAATGGCTTTTTCTAGCCAAGTTAGACCAAAACTATAAATATATAAAAACATTAAATCATCTACTCTCCTACAAACTACACAACCATGCTTTTCCAACTACCTCTATTAGCATATCAACACAACCATGCTTTTCCAACTACCTCTATTAGCATATCAACATATAACAATTACTTAAAGATCGCTTGTTTTAGAAAATAACTAAGACTAAAAATAACAAAGTTGTCTCATAAAACAACTAAAACCAAAAATAACAAAATTGTAAAGAAAATAACAAAATAAAAATAACACCAAAACAAAGTTGTCTCAATACAATAAGGACCCTTTATAAAGAACATATGGTTTACAAAAAATTTATGATTTTTAAAGACGAGCGTAGATCCAAATCCTAGGCTCTATCAAGCGTCGAGAAACCTCTTCTTAGGTATCCATTGATTTGATTCAAACCAAAAGACAATTTTTTTTATTTAAGGTCCACGAATAATATTTTTATTATTAATATTTAATATTATTTATGACTAACATATAATATTTTTTATTATTTTTTATTTTATTAGGAATGAACATTACGACATTTCCCCATGCATGGTTTTAAAACCATATGCAAGGCCCTCCTACAACCATGGGTTGTTTAAGAGGCCTTGCACACAGTCTTAAAACCATTTGCAAGGTCCTCCTAAACCATGTACAATAAAACCATGGGTTATTTAGGAGGCCTTGCACATGGTTTAAAAACCATGTGCAAGGCCCTCCTAAACCATGTATTGTTTAGAAAGCGAACATTATTTTTATGAATAATTCAATTTGTTATTTTTTATTATTATTTTAGGTAGGAACATTACAACATCTCCCCCATATTGTGTTTTTTTGGCAACCCACATATTTTTTTTACGGATAGTTAAATTTTTCCTTTTTTATTGTTTTGTTAGGTAGGAAGATTACAACATCTCCCTCATATTAGATTGTTTTTGTGGTCGACATTTATTTTGGCCTATAATTAAAAAAAAAAAATTTATTAATAAAAATAACGTACGTAACGTTAGGTAACGTTACAATATCTCCCCCATACTAGGTTGTAGAGCGCATATCGAGGCAAAAAAATACACTCCATCAATATGATGGTTTACAAAGAACTTATGATTTATAAAGAAAAAATACACTCCAATTTATTAAAAAAAATTTATATTATTAAAATAATAAAAAATAAAATAAATATAAAAAATTATAATATATTATAAATAAAATCAATTATTATTTTTATATTTAAAAAAAAAAAATTTAAGCTATGGTTGGTTGATAGGTGATGATTCATTCAAATTTCAACCATTTCAACCAGCACATTATGAAGCGCTTACATTTTATATTTAAAATAAAACGTAAAAATTATTAAAATAAAAAATATTACATTAAGTTAGTGTCTTCTCTATTTACATGCAGATTAATTCAATCAGGGGAATAGAACTCATGGGTTGCAAGAAGTAAAAGATAATTCAAAAGAGATCAATGGTTTTTCTAAAAATTTTAGGATTTGGGTAAGATAGTTAAAAATCAGAATTTAATTAAAACCAATTTTAAGATTTGGATAAAATAATTAAAAATTAGAATTTAATTTAGTTTTAATTATGATTTTATCAACATAAACCTTTGAAGCACCTAAAAGTAACCTAGATTTAAAAAATTGGAACCGAGCATGATAAATTCCGTTATAGAGAACTTGCTATTAGTATGGAACTATTATTTATAGTAAGGTACTTGCCATAGAGACTTTAAGTTAAGTACTAGTGGCTCTTGGCAATCAACTGGCTATTAGCAATGACTTCTAACGACTAGTAGTTAGAACCAAGTTTTTTAAATCTGTCTATTTCAACCTTAATCTTAGAATCTTTAGACTAAGCCTTTACATTAGAATGAAACACATAGCTTGATGGAGGTTTTATTCAACAAGGGAATCGAACCCATGGCGTTTAGGCAGCAAAAAATGGTTTAAATAATATGAACTGTTCCTTCATTTATGAGCTTTTTTATTCAGCCATGCCATGTATAGAATTCCAACCCGCTAAAACGATCAAATAAATTCACAGCAATAAAGGTTCATGACTTTCCATAAAGAAACTAAAACATGAAAATTCCAAAAAAATAACAAATCAGACTAATAAAACCCACAATCCAAAAACCAAATTAATAGATAAGCATTAAGCATATTCAAAGAAAAATTATTATAATAAACTACAACCGAGATTGTAAAACGAAAATAAGTTATAACAGAAATCCTAAATGCCAGAAAAAGGAGGATTCTATTAAATGACATGTTGTATACTTTTAGAATAAACCAAAATAAAGAAATTAAAGAAGAAAAACAGAGACAAAGTCTTCAAAAGAATGAAAGAAAGTAGTTATCTGTATAAAGACTGCTCTCCCACTTTCTGCGCCATGTCACCTGATCTTCATTGCTTTCCGGTCGTGTTCGAGCGACTTTCTTTGTTCGATCTTGATGGTGAAACAATCTTGATCGTGAAATAATTATTCATTTCAAGAGTGTGGAACACATTCATGTTCGAATCTAATTTCTAATTATGTTGGAAAACTTAGTGAAAAATTATATAAAAATAATGAAATATTTTTTTATGACATTTTGTATAATTATTTATATGTTTTAATAATTCTATTTAATTTTTTTTAAATTACTATTTATGAAAACAAAATTAAATGTAACTAAAAGTAAATTTAATATAAATTAAATAATAATTTTTTATTCATTTATATTTGTATAAACCAGAGCCACCAAATGTTCTAGTTTTTATTATTGAAAGAAATACTTAAAATAAAAGCATTTATGAACTTAAACCAACTTCCATCTATGTTAGATTAAATATTAGTTGTACTTTTATCTCAATAAATATAATTTCTATTTAGTATTAATATATTTTTCATTTCGCTATATATTAATAATAAAAATCTAAAAACAATGCATTTATAATCAACATGTTCTATAAATTTTGTTTCATTAGTGTTTATTGTTTGAAAAAATAAAAAACTACACATTTGTTTTACTAGTGTGTTTATTGTTTTGAAAAATATAAAATTGGATAATCGGAAAAATATTAACCAACTTTTATTTATAAAGAAATATAATATTTTTTATTTAATAAAAAATATTAATTTTATAATTGTAAAATATTTTAAAGAGTAAGCTAAATTTAGACTATTTGTACATATTTTTTCCATGAAATTTATGATTAAAATTTTAAAATTGTTGAAATTGCAATTTGAGATTGTTGAAATTGCATAGTTAGGATGTCCCTGATGTTTTTCCCAAGGCCCTGAATCCAATTTTGCAATCAAAATTGCAATTTTAATAACCAAAATTGATATTTTAACAAAAATTCCCTAACATGATTCCACATACAACAAAGATGCAAATGGTGTAGAGTTCAACTCACTCCATATTTCATAATTATTTATAATTTAATTTAAAAGTTATAACATTAGTTGCATATGCATGGCTTAACAACGTGGCAATTAACGAAAAAGAGTACACAATTATTTTTTGAAAAGTAAGTTTGTGAAAGATATATAAGTCTCCTTCCTTCTTAGGCATGGGAAAATCTCTCATCACAATGGACTACTAGGAAGAACATTGGGAAGGATCGATCCGTTTACCTTTTATCCATGAAAATGCCGAAGTCAAGTTATCGCATGCAAAGTTCAGGAGGGCCTCAATTCTGCATTCACATATATTTTTTTGTTATTCATGTTTTGCATTTTTTTGTTTTTCATGTTTATTGCTTCTTTTCAATATCTAACAATGTGTTTATACAACATTCAACAATGCGTTTATATATGTATTTGTATTTTTCTCAATTTTTCATAACCTTCATGGAGAACAAACAGAGGATGACCTTCATAATTAGTGTTAATGGCATGATGATGAATGGTTTAGAATTCTTTCCTGCAAGTAGACGGTCAAAGATGACTATATATAGATTGCAATTATATATAAAGTTTAAAATATGCGTTTTTCCTTTTTTTAAGAAAAAATGAGCTTAAATAAATAAAAATTACTATTCATCTTTATTATTTAGATTTTTCATTAGTTTGATTAGATTAAAATTAATAAAAAACTTTATTTAAAATTAAAGTAAATATGCACACTTACAAAAAAGTAATATAAACATTATTTTATAAAATTAAATTTAAATTAATGTAAATAGATAATTCATCTTGGAAAAAAACAGAATTAAATTTTAATTCCATCTTAAACAATATCCATATCTATATCATAAAATAAATTTTCTTTATCAAATATACTTGAAAAACATTAACCCTTTGATCTCCTTGATTTGTGATTAATGTTAATATTTTGAGCTTTTATAAATACTGAGTCTCTCTAAACTTTTTGATGAACCACACTTTTGGTGAAAAAAAATCATTCAATAAACCTATTGGCATGGATCATGAAGATTATCACTCTCAATTACTTAGTTGAAAATATTAACCCTTTACATTATATAAAGCAGGTACTTTTCTACATGAAAAAAAAATACTATTAATTAAAATATTTTTTTTAAATTTTAGTATTTTAATTAATGTTAAAAATATCAATCTATAATTATTAATGTTGATTAAAATTTACTTTAAAAGTAAAAATTCATTTGGTTTTTTTTTTACTTTTATTTGTAGTTAAAGATTTGTGAAACTTTGTACTTTATTTTGAAAATAGTTAATGAAAAAGTTTATAAGAATTTATTCTTATTCTAATAATGTCAATTTTATTTTATAGATACTTTTGAACTCTTAAGATAGGTTGATCAATCACTATTAAGAAAAATGACCTCTATACCAATTTTACTTAACATGCAAGTTATTTTGACTAAAATATAAATACATAATTGTATTAAAATATATAATTTTCAAATCAAATTATTTTTTATAAAATTAGTTAATATAAAAATTAATATTTAATAAAAAGAATTAATTAAAAAATACAATATTAAAATATATATTTTAAATAACATTTAATCTTGATTTTATATCCAATACTATTTTAATACTATTTTAATTACAATTTAACTTTCTTTTAACATAAATACTTTTGTTTTATATATATATATATAAAATTACATATATAATTACATAGATTAAATATTTGTTTTTTTACAATAACTATTATATTTTGTATTTATATCAAATATAAGTTGCAGCCAAATTATTCAACCTGTTAATACATATCTTAACAGAACTTCACATTCAGACTACCCATACCTTATATTTATATTGTTATTACTAGTGCATCTATAAGAGTAAAGCCTTATGAACTCTCCTATGGAGCTTCCTCAAATCGTTCGGCAAAAGATGAGAGATAAAAGGTATACACTCGTTGTTTCTGAACACACTCCAATGTGTTCTTGTCATACCAAAAGGTCGAACAAAATCTTCGGGAGCTAGCGCCTTTCTATATGTTTGGAATTAACGAAATTGCTCCAATTCAAGGAATTTCAGTATCCTGCAAAACTCTAATGTTTTCTGGGGGCTACTCCACAACATTCTTTTCCTTGAAGCAATCAACCTGATCTATTTCAATCGTTACCAGCTTGCTAGTTTCCTAGTTTTTGCGTCACTGCTCCATCTTCTCCAATGCTTTGGCCATCGTTTCTTGGGCTTCATCATAAATTCTTTCACACCTTCAAACACTATGATCCATACTCTCAACAGAACTGGCCATACGGAAATTCCAACCTAATTTCCCGCAGTCCTTTTGGATTCTCTTAATGTAACATCTCCGTAAAAGAGGTGCCATGGTTTTATAAAGAAATGCCATCAATTTTTTTATGATATCCAAAATATTATATTTATTATTCTTTATTATTTCAAAAATTTAATCAATAAGTTAAGTCATTAGTGACCGTTATTGACGGTTAAGATGTGGGAGGGAAGCTTCTTAGAGTCACTAACCTCTCAAAAGAGAGAGGAGATGAGTTAAGAGTGTGTTATATTTTTGGAGGAAGAACAAGTATATGGAGAAAAAAAATACCAGCAAAGAGGAGGAAGCTGCATAGAGGAAAAGGGGAAGCGAGGAGTTGACTGCATAGAGTATCACAGAGAGAGCCGAGGAGCGAATGCAATACCATTATTATTAATTAATTACTTGTGCAATGTGTTCTTAAGGGAATAGAACCCACGACATTTCAACCAAAGGTTTGAATCATAAACGTACTCATAAAATATTTTGTCAAAAACTCCACACTAAGGAAATTGAACACCAATAAAGATGCAATACATAAAGTAAAACACCACTAAATCGATACATAGAGAAACACAAAAACAAAAACACTTATGGTTAGAAATAAAAAATCATAGGTTAAAAATTAAATTATTATTAAAATTATTATATTATTAAAATTAATAATATATAAAAGTTCAAAAATATTATAAAATAAATATAATATAAATAAATTATTAAAACTCAAATATTAAAATTGCTTAAATTTTTTTTAAAGACATCAAGGCTATGTTTACATGTTATTATTCTGATTCAATTTTCAACCAAGGCAGTCTGACGCACTTACTATATTTAAAATTTATAAACTAATGTACTATCTTCTCCGTTAAATGAATCAAAAAAGCTTGATGGATGCCCAATATCGAATCCATGGCGTTCAGGCAACAAAAGATAATTTTAAAAGATCAATAGCCATCGGTCATTATGAGCTTTTTTATTTTAGCGCATTTTATTCCAACCCGAGCAGAGAAATCCACAATAGCAGAATTGAAATTGTTTTGGGCAGAGTTTTGATCTATTTGTTGAATTGAAATTGTTTTGGACAGAGTTTTGATCTATTTGTTGAGGGATACAGGGTTAAAACGATTATAGAAAATTGAGAACAATAACAGAATTGAAATTGTTTTTAACTGAGTTTTGATCTATTTGTTGAGGGCTAGAGGGTTTTGTTAGAAGACAGGTTCATTACTTTCCCGAAATAAACTAAAATATGAACGAAACCTACCATCCAAAAAACTAATTAATGGATAAGCATTCAATCTTATTCAAAGAAAATTTATTAAGAGGAATCATAAATTACAGCACAGCCTGTGAAACCAAATTAAGTTATAACCGGAATCGTAAATAGCAGGAAAAAAAGAGGATTCGTTAAATTACATGTTGTATACTATTTGAGAAAAATAAAAATAAACTAAAATATGAACAAAACCTACCATCCAAAAAACGAATTAATGGATAAGCATTTCAAAGAAAAATTATTAAGAGGAATCATAAATTATAGCGAAGACTGTAAAACCAAATTAAGTTATAACAGGAATCGTAAATAGCAGAAAACAAAGGAGGATTCGTTAAATTACATGTTGTATACTATTTGAGAAAAACAGAGAGAGAAATAAAGAAATTAAACAGGAAGTAAAGAAATTATTTGAGAAAAACAGAGACAGAAATAAAAAAATTACAGGATAAAAATAGAGGCAAACTTTTCGAAGAAGGAAAGAAAGTACTTATCTGTCTAAAGACTATTTTGATCTCCCCTTCTGTGCCATGTCACCTGATCTTCATTGCTTTTCGATCTTGATGGTGTGTGGCGAGGAATCGATCTTCATTGCCTGGAAATTAAAAAAAAAACAACTATGATGTTTCATAATATTATATCAATAAACTACAAATAGTAAATCTAAATGGATTGAAATGGCAATTAACACTAACTCCTACCTCACCGTCACCATTCCCATTCCTTCTGATTCTGTTCGTCCCGGTTAAGAAATGTCAGGAAAGTTAAGAAATGTTAGGAAGAAAGATCATGTAATTGCATCTTCCTCCCTCTCCGTTATCACATTTAGCAAGACATTACATTCAAACAAAAATACAAAAAAAAGAAACAATTAAAATACAGACAACATAACATTCAAACACACAAAACAAAGGAGCGCCCCAAAGCGTACAAGACCACACAAAACACGGACTGAGAGGAAACGAAGCAGAGAGTGCAGAAAGGAGATTCAAATTCACCAATAAAAATGCAAGATAATGCTTCAATACGGTCATTGCCGGCTTACCCTATTCCAACGGCAAGATTTTATTTCAATTATATCCAATTGACAGCTTTATCGGTCATTTGCGGGCTGCCCAATTCCAACTATATGATTTCCTTCCTTTATAGCCGTTTCACGGTATCAAGTTTGTTAGAATCGAAGCTTCTTGAATGAATATATTTGAATTTGAATTCAAAATACATATGCCCAGCATATTATAATAATTACACATATCATAGGACATGGGAATGATACCGGTGTGGAACACATTCATGTTCAAATCTAATTTATATTCATGTTAATACTGAAATACAATTTTGATTAACGTATTTTAAAATAGTATATTTCTAATTATATAGAAATTATTATGTATTTTAAATTAGTATATTTATAATTCTGTAAAAATATTATAATAGTCTTATTTATATAATAAGGATTAAATGTTATTTAAGTTTTCCTATTAATACCTTTATCTTATTTATATATCTTTATAATATGTTTATATCACCAAATATATTAAAAAAATACATTCATAATAAATTTAATATTGTATAATATTAAAAAAAAAATTATCATTAATTTTTATATTTTAATAAAAATTCTCAATCTATTTTAAAAGATTAGGAAATTGAGCTAATTAATTGCTTAGGATGAAAGTCACTTTCTCTTAAATATAAGTTTCCTAATATTTGCCACCTTAAAATGATTTTTACAAAGTTTTTTTTGAACATCAACCTAAACTCTTACAACAATTAAGTAATCATCTTAAGTTCCAAAAGACCATGTTAATTTAGATAGATGTTAACTACCATATATATATAATAAAATTTAAACCATATAATATAATGTAATGATGATGATCTTGATTTTATTCCTTAATACATTATATTTTATATTTTCTAGATGATGGTAATAGCAATTTCCTAATATTTGCCACCTTGGAATGCTTCTTACTAATTTTTTTGAGCATTAAAATAAAATTTTACAACAATTAAATAATCGTCTTAAATTCCAAAAGACCATGTTACTCTAAGTGGATGTTAACTACTATATATATATATAATAAAAATTAAACCATATTATTTAATGTAATGATGATGATGTTGATTTTATTCCTTAACACATTATATTTTTTATCTTCTAGATTGACCTAATTATAATATTTTAATTTTCTTTTATCATATAATTTTTAGGGCACCACCACTTCTCCTAGAATTTATATGTAATTATACTTTTAACATTATACCTATTTTGCATATCCATTTTAACTTATAATCTTTAATCACTTAAAAAATTGTATCTCATTTTTATATTATATATTAATAATAATATAATTTTAAAAAAACATATCATCATCATAATAATAAATTTTTTAAATTTTTAAAGCTTTGTTATAAATATTTCTGTTTTACTTTTACATTATATATATTATTATTTTTTCATTTTAATTTATTAACATAAAGTTATACTACAATACATTATAATCTTATTTAAACTTCTACTTATTTTATGAAAATGAAGAAATATAATATATTAAAATTTTACTTAAATAATTTTTTTTTATAATTTTACTTCTACTTAAAAATAATTTTTTTTATAATTTAACTTAGTGAATTTGAGACTTAAGATATCATTTAATATGATTAAGTGATTTAAAATGATTAGATAAATGGTTTGAATAACCTTACTTTCATATTACAAGGTTCAAGGTTCATATGATTAATTAGAACTTGAGAATGTTTACAATTAAAGGAAGTTAGTATGGTTATTTGAAAGAAGAAATTATGTTAATGCTCTATGAGGGTTACATTAAAGTGAATATATAGAATTACAATAAGTGGTTGTGTAATTAGTGTAAGTAGTTACAATTAAAGGAAGTTAGTATGGTTATTTGAAAGAAGAAATTATATTAATGCTCTATGATGGTTACATTAAAGTGAATATATAGAATTACAATAAGTGGTTGTGTAATTAGTGTAAGTAGTTATTATGGTTATGGAGTAATAATTTTCTAGACAATTTATAGATAAATATATTTATTTGAAAGGATCTTACACCAATGACTAAGTATGATAACTGAGAACCTTAGTAAGAAAGTTAAAATAGACTCATTCTAGTTGATTAATAGATAGCTTAAGGGTAATGGTTTAGAATCTTAATTGAGATTGAAGTCATTTAGCATGATTATATATGAAATTAGTTTGATTTGGTTACATGTTTAGAATAAACCCTACATACAGTAAGAGATAATATTCTAGTGCAAAGGACTACTATTGTCAAGATGTAATCCTACTCCTCATTTGCTTAAGTGGATAACAATAGACTATATACACAAAGGTGTATTTAGTTAATGGTTTATCATGTCATGTAAATGAAAGTTTTTAACCTTTTGGATTTGTTTGAATGAAGTCTTTAAAAGAACATTTAAATTACTATTTGATTAACAACATAATGTTAAGCTTAATTTAGAGTCTTTTATGTATAAGAAAAACAATTTATGGGTAGGTACTTGATTACAGTGATTTAATAAGCATTGGAACTAACTTATTGGTTTATTGGATTTTTTTTAAAGACCCATTTCCCTAAAAGGATTACTTGAGAATTTTGGTATGTTACAAAAACCCTTATATTTTTCTAGATTAAAGAAAATTAAATTATCTATTAAAATAACACCATCTTATTTAGAAATATTAGTATTTTGATTAATGTTAAAAGTATTTGAAATATTAGTATTTTGATCAATGTTAAAAGTATTTGAAATATTAGTATTTTGATCAATGTTAAAAGTATTTGAAATATTAGTATTTTGATCAATGTTAAAAGTATTTGAAATATTAGTATTTTGATCAATGTTAAAAGTATTTGAAATATTAGTATTTTGATCAATGTTTAAAGTATATTAGATGATGGTGGTTATTAACATCCATTAAAATTAATTTTGGGAAAAAAAGGTAAAGAATTACTTGGTTTATTTATTTTTATTTTCAATTAAAATGTTGGTGAAGGTTTGTTATTATTTTATGAATGTTGATTTTCTTTTAGAATTACTTTTGATCTTCTAAATTGGATTTTATCAATCTCTATTACCAAGAATGACCTCTTCCTAGACTTCCCAATGTTATGTTGACTGTAAACCTCACTTAAGTTGCAAGTTGTTTTGATTAGAATATAAATACATAAATGTGTCAAAAATATATGATTTTCAAATCAAATTATTTGTTAATTTATTATAAAAATTAATTAAGATAATATCTAATATTTAGTATTGATTTTTTTTTAAATACAGTATTTAAAAAAATGTGTTAAGTAACTTTTAATCTTTATTTTATACATTAAACCTAATACTATCTTAACATAAATACTTAATCTTATCATATGATGATGATGATGATGATGATGATGATGATGATGATGATGATGATGATGACGACGACGACAACGACAATGATGATGACAATGACAACGACGACTTTTTGACACAAATAATTATTGTTATCATATGTTACTCAATGATGGTGATGGTGATGGTCCTTTAAGACCCATTTGGTCTATTGGACCTTAAGAAAAGAAATAAATTATCTGGATTTCTATAAAATTCGATTCTTATGATTAAAAATCTTAGAAAGAAGTGTATCTAGGTCACCATAGTTTTGACAAGTTAGAAGATCATGAAGGTTATAATCGTAGAAAAGAATAGGAAACTATGATTGAATGTGGGTGTACGTAGGGAACTCTAAAAGAAAGTGAGATTCATCGTCAACACTCATAGAATCAGAGGGCTAGAAAATCCTTTCCTCCTAGGGTGTTTTAGGAACTGACCATTGCCTTGTTTTTATATGAAGCTCATGGGAGTTCTTTCATTTCTTTGTTGTATTAATATTCTTCTTTGAAGTAGTTAAGAATTGTATTGACTAGAATTTATAACAATTTTAGGGGGTCCTTGGTCTTCCATGAAATATCATAACAATAAAAACACAATTACATAGACAAGGTATTTGTTTTTTTTAATGTAACAAATTCCTTTTGTATTTATATAAAAAAAAAGGTTGCGTCCAAACCGTTCAACTTGCTAATACAACCACTTGGAAATGGCTAATACATAGCTTAAGCAATTGTTCAAAACTAGTTCTAAACTTCACATTCAATATTCCCATACTCTATAGTTCTAATGTTATTACTAGTTCATTTACTAGAGTAAGCCATTTAAACTCTCTAGTTAACAAAACACATATACTGGCCATGTAAAATTTAAGCATGTTGGGTACCTAGCTCCTTTGGAGCTTCCTCAATTTTCCCGGCAAAGGATTAGAGATAAGAGGTGTGTACCTAATGTTTCTCAACTAGAATCTGCTCCATTGTGTTCTCATCACATTCCATCCATTGTTCAAGTCCAATGGATACAACAGAACCTTCTGTAGTTGGTGCCTTTCTATTTTTTTTTTAATCTGGGGAATAGCTATAGTTCATGGAATTTCACTTTGTCCTGCAAAACTCTAAATGTTTTGTTTGCTCCTCATGTGCATATAAATAGTTCCCCAATTTGTGTCCTCTCCATCTTCTGCAATGATTTAGCCATTATGTATTTGGATTCATCATTAAGTCTTTAACACCTTTGAACCGTGCTCCATAATCTCAATAGAACTCACCATACTATGGAAAATCCAACCGGAATTCAAGCAATCTATGTGAATCCTCTCAAGATTACCATTATGATGTCCTTCTTCCCAATTCCAAATCTCATTGAAGGTTGTAGTTGCAAAATTGACTTTCCATGCTATTTCCCAATGAAATCTCTTGCCATCAACATCCATAACAAGGGCCTGAAACAATGCACACTATAAGTTTGTACTAATTTTTAGAGACAAATCTCTTCCACCCATGAATTTATTACCAAAAGAGGTAGATGGAACTTGAGATAAAAGAAACTTATAAAGATCTATTACCTACTTCCATAAATGAACCTTACCTTTAATAACTTATTGATTATATTCATTAATTAGAAAGGTTTGAAATAAGTATGAAGTTATTGATTAGAAAGGTTTGAAATAAGTATGAAGCTATTGATTATATTCATTAATTAGAAAGGTTTGAAATAAGTATTGCTTCATGAATGAAATTTAGTAAAATCATATATAGAGAGAGGGAGGTTACAACATCTTAAAAATAACACTTAATACATTTGGAATGGAAAAATAAATAAAATGTATGCCATTTTTAAATCTAAAAACAATAATAGATGTTGGATCATGTGGAACTCGAGTTGTGTTTAAAGCCGTCCGTAGAGATAGATAGATAGAGTAAATGTCAAGATATTGCCTTTAATTTTTAAGACAATATTAATAAATTTTTAATAATGTATAGGTTTACGAGCTTGAAAACATAAGCTGTTCGTTTCAAATCTCTTTCAAAAAAACAAATCCATTATTCTTTCGTATCTGCGGAAGTTAATATGTTAATCAACTCAATAATTTTTTAATATGTTCATTTTATTTTGGGGAAATAACAAATAGCGAATTGTATTTACATGTTGAATGAATCTCATAGCTTAATGGATGCCGATTTGAGAGGTTTTATTTAAATAGGGAATCGAACCCGTGGCGTTCAAGCAGCAAAATATATTTTAAAAAATATCGATGGTGATGGGTCGTTATGAGCTTTCTTACTTTAGCGGGTTTTATTCCAACCTGCTAAAAAAATCAGATAAATTGACAATAATAACATAATTAAAATCGTTTTTAACTGAGTTCCGATCTATTTGTTGAGTTCTGGAGTTTCATGAAAAACAGGGGAAGAGGGTTTTGTGAAAACCAGGTTCATGACTTTCCAAAAAGAAACTAAAATATGAACCAAAGCCACAATCCAAAAAACAAATTAATGGATACCCATTCAATAATTTTTCACTGTATATCTCAAATAAATTCCATAACAATTCTAATAAAGTCTCAATAGTTATCTTTAACTTTATTAGCAGCCCAAAAACAAATCCATATTTTCTCCAAAATCGTCTCTTAGATGAATGTCTTTAGATCTGGCATCTCTCATAATATATACAAAAATATTTCGTAGTCTATACAAAAAATCTCACAGTCTATGCAATTTTTTTACAAAAACGAACAATTTATAACAACACTGACTTCTTGACTGTGATCATCTCTAATAGAATTTAATGAATCATCTTGAATTACCCATTGATAATAAGCTAGATAAAACTCATGGAAAAGTATGCAAAGATCCACCAATGATAGAGATTTTATTTTCAACAATGTACCAAGTACCTTCCTGCATTTGGCCACCAACGGTTGCGAGTTCATCACCCAAAATATTTATTTATTTCCTTATTTAAACATGCTTGATGTCCACTTGATCTAGCTACTCTATAAGTCTGCGAACCTTGTCTAACAAGGGGACTAACTGTATATTATGGATTCTGTTGATTTCATTTAGCCAGTTAATAATAACTTGTGAATCCCCATAAATTTGCATATTTTTTTACCTCTTTCTCAACTGCTAATCGAATCAGGAGCGTGACTGCATTTAACACAACAAAGTTATTAGTTCCTTCACCCAAACTTGATTTAAAATTGTACCAATGATTATCTGATAAATACAAGTAACCCCCATCTCCACAAATCCTCTACTCCCCTTTTCTCGATCCATTGAAAAACCCCCAAAGCCTAGTTTGATAAATAGCTTCTTCTTCCACCAATCATGCTTTGATGGTAATATTTTCTTGTGGAAAATATCTCAATACCCCAACACATTGAAAAGCATATTGAATTGGAAGAGAATACTTGTCATCAAAACAACTTAAATTTTTGGCATTCCAAATACTCCAAGAAACCATCAAAGGAAGAGATATTTCAAATTTAATTCCCTTTAAATTTTCTTCCAAACACATATAGTATAAGAACAAACGAATGCTAAGTGACAGTTTATTTCTTTTACCTCTTTACATAAATAACATCTTCCTAGTCCCTCTCTTCCTTTTCTTCTAATAACATCCGAGGTTACAAGTGCTTTATTAGACAACAAGAACCTGGCACATGAATTTATTTTATTTTAATGGACACTTAAATTTCCAAACTACCTTCCACCACCATACTTCTTCAGGTTCCTCCCTATCCTTTAACAACTGAATATATCCTACTTTTGGAGAGTAGATACCATTTTGAGAGAAATCCTAGGCCAAAACATCCTCATTCCTAGATAGTCTTATATTTGAAGATTTCAATAAATATGTGTAAACTTTCCAAATAAGCCCATCATTATGATACACCAGTCCTACAACTTCAACTTTAATCGAGCTTTGGCCATAATAGATGTAGTCCCTAGGTTAGCTATATCCTTAAGGAAAAAATGCCACGGTGCCATAAATGTTCCAAAATGTTCCCAAGGAAGATGTGTCTCCATTTGCAATGAACCCAAGGATCTGCTCCCACTCACACAAATAATCCATCTCCAACTTTCCAAGTTAAGTCATTTCCTATGAAGTTAAAAACCTATAGTACCACCTTTTATTAGATAGATATGTTTCTGTGTCCCTTTATTCAAATCTAATTTATGATCACGATCAAAGGTACATCCTCAGAAATTATATTGAAATAATTAAAATAATTATTTGTGTCTTTTAAAAAAGAATATATATTTTTATGAAAAAAATATTAGTTTTTATAAAAATAAATCAAATATAATTTCAAAGTTATTATTAAAACACTTACTTATCTAAAATTAAAAATACATTAATAGTGAATTTAAATAAATCCACAACTTATTTTCCTCTTTCTCTTTATATATGTATTTTCCATTACTTTGTTTTTTGTGTTTTAAAATTTTTAAGAGAAACATTCATAAATCAATATAGCTGTGTTGCATTGTATTAAATATTTTGAAATTATTAATTTTTTTTTTTGGACTAGGGGAATCGACAGCTGAGGAAGGGGTGGGGATGCTACTCGTGTGACACAGATCTAGGGATCCAATCCCGCTACCACTATTCCCATAGCTCCCATAGGTGTCACAACCATGATTAAATGCGCTTCACTTATGTGTTTTAACCGTGGTGTGTGGCACTACTCGAGAGGCACCTTGATGACTTGGTTTCTCAAGAGTGTTTCGGCAGAATACAACTAACCCTACATAAGATTACTTATCATTTATCTCATTCTTATTTATTTAGCCAAATTTCAGTGCATGCATTAAGTAAATTTACACAAGAGACAAATGTAATGGTGGGGTTTCCAAACTGGCTTCTCCATTAACTTCTGTATTAAGAAACAAATTTTACAAATATGGAGTTGCTACAAACCACCAGAGCTCCTGGTGTGTGCCCAACCAACAAACACACCTCCATTTACAAAATACAAAAAGTCAAGTTAACCCCACCCAGGAATCCAACTCTCAAGACTGTCAATCAACCACACCTTGTAGCTATTGTCAAACATCACTGAATGAACTTGTCTGGAGTGCCAACTTGCCAGACCGACAATTATTCCGCAACCCTGCTACATTTCTGAGTTAGCCTCTTTAGTGAATGTGCCTGTAACTGAGCTCGAAAGCATTCCTAGCTCACATGTCTCAGTGCTTGTTCACTTTTCAAATCTTGATCTGTTTGATGCCTTCCTTCATTGTTTGCATTGTGTTTGTATATGCATCGCATGAAAGAGAGAGCGACCTCAAGGTGGGCACGCCCCTTTTCTTGGCGCGCACGCCAGTGCTAACTGACGTGCTAACTCCACCGATGGTCCACTTTTCATGTGATGTGGGTGCTTCGTTCCCTCCATTGGCCTGACATGCATCATTGGTCATGTGTCGAGTGCATCTGTGGGCACCTATCTCCTTGCCGAACTCCCCCAAGCACGCTAAGTGCGACATTGTCCGTCACGTTGAGGTGCTGGGTGCTTCCCCTATGGACTCTCGGTCCAACTTGCCAAGTCACTAGGTGCTTCCACCAAGCACATGCTACTGGCGATCGACGTGGTGCCAAGTGCACTTCTATTTGAGTGCTTGGGTCATTTGAATCTATTCCTCCATGCTTCCTCCTAAGGTGCATCCAACCGATCTCATGTGTGCTTCGAGCTCGATCGCACTTGTCCTTCGCCACTTGCCAACATTTTGTTGAGGTGCAACACTCATGGGATTTCCAAGAACCACTTGCTTAAGTGTGAGCTTCGTTTGTGGGAGTGCGCCCATACCTGGTCAATACACCCCACCTTCATTTTGTCTCTTAGTCAAGGTGTCCCCTTGCTAATTCTTTCCAATAGAACGTTATCCTTTCCCACCCGGTATATATGATGGTGTGTACCAGTATATACACTAGTCTATGGTATATACATCGGTATATACACCAGTGTATATACCATTATATGTGCAGTATATACACCAATGTATATACCATTATATGTGCGATATACACTGGTGTATATATCGATGTATACACTGGTGTATATACCGATGTATACACTAGTGTATATACCAGTATATATATTGATGTATGGTATATACATACCATTGTAGACATTGGTGTATATATACTGGTGTATGCATTAGTATATACTTTGATGTATATACCGGTATATATACTAGTGTATGGTATATACACCAATGTATATACATTGATCGATGTATACACTGGTATATACACACCAGTGTATACATCAGTGTATATATATTGGTGTATACATTGTTATATACTTTGATGTACATACTAGTATATACATAGGTGTATATATACACCAATGCATATACATCGATGTATATATCGGTATATACACCGATATATACTAAGGACATTGGTATATATCGAGTGGTATATACAATGACGTATATATTAGAATTTAAATGTTACCAGTATATGGGGGAGTGTATATACTGGTGTAGTGTATCGATATATACACCGATATACACTGGTGTATTAAAATCGATGTATATATCGGTATATACATCGATGTATATACAATGGTGTATATATACACTGATGTATATATCGGTATATACATCGATGTATATACAATTGTGTATATATACACCGATGTATATATCGGTATATACATCGATGTATATACACTAGTGTATATGTACACCAATGTATATACTAATCTATACACCAATATATATACAATCTTGCAAAAACCGGTATGTTTTGCAAAACTTGTAGATTTGAAATTGAAAAGACAGTGTGATTGCAATAAATAAATGATACTTTGTCATTTTGTATTATATGAGCAAATTTTGATTTAATTATTGAATTTGACTGCATATTTAGTGATTAATTGAATGACACTCATTGAAAGTTATGTCTCTTTGTTTTTTAGGATTGCCAAGATTTATGTCAAATATCAAACCCTCTGTCCCTTTTGTTTTGCATTAAATTTTTCCTTCCATCATTTTTTACTGCATCCCCAAGATTTGCAATATACAATAGTGTATGGTATATACACTGATGTATATACACTAGTGTAAGGTATGTACACCAATGTATATACCAGTATATATATTGGTGTATATGCCAGATATACACTGGTGTATATATGTCGATATATACATTGTTGTATTGTATATCGGTATATACACTGACCGATGTATACTAATGACATTGTCATATGTTATGAGTGTACATATATAAAGTGATGCATATACCAACCAATATACTGATATATACCGCAATATACCGATATATACAATGATGTATATACCAGTATATACATCGGTGTATATACCTAAGTGTGGTTCCCTGAGTGCATGCATATACAGAATCCCTTCCGTATATGCATGTGCATATACATAATCCCTTCCGTATATGTGTGTGCATATACAGAAGGGTGCATATATGAATATCACTTCTTTATATAAATGAACATATTTGAAAACATGGAAACATGAGGGCACAACATGATCCAACTTTTAATTGAGTCTCACAACAAATACAGTTTCCAAAATAATATACATTGTTTTCAATGAGTCTTAAATTAAAAAGTATGTTTAAACAATATATAACAATATATGTGAGTAGCATATGATTGCTGAATTATCATCTTGTACAACACGAGGAAGTGAAAAATAACAACAATGTATCGCTTCAACTGTTCATTGTTCTGTAAACTCGCATCTTCTTGTTAAGAAACATCCATTGGTTGGTACGTTTGGATCATTGGTAAAAGTACCTGCATCATATTTTAAAGGTGTTTGATGTTATTCAACCATTGTTACATGTGAAATACCCACATATAATGTGCTACAATTATGCAACTTTATGGGAATCAATGTGCTACCTCTATTTTGAGTCAAAGAGTTTCCCTCCATGATATGCTCATTAAATAGTCGAAGTTGACAACTTTGAAAATGGCGAGATGTGGATCCCTCAACTGCAACAATAAAGAATGAAATATTTATTTAGTATAGATCGATTGCAACAAAGAATAAGATATTTATTAGTCGAGATTCAAGATAATTGTATATTGTATTTAATGTAAAACAAAACATAATATTAAATTTCCAAACCGATGTTCTGTGTAGGAGATTCAAAATATTTATTAGTCGAGATTCAAGATAATCATGTATTGTATTTCATGTAAACCATTACATAATATCAAATTTCCATACCAATGTTGTGTGTAGGAGAAGGTTGCTCCACAATCAAGTGTCTTCGAGAAGATATCTCCAACTAATCTTCCTTGCTTTTTTTCTTTGCACGAACCCATCCAACCCTTTGAAATTGTGGTTGATCCTTTCCTAATTTTTTCTCACAATTATATTGTCTTTTTTTATTGTTTGTGCTCAAAAAACTGTGCCATCTCTTGGTAGTGATCTTGGAGGAAGTTATGGTACCAAAACACATTTGATTGAACTCTTGGTATGCATTGGCAAACACGTTATTCAATGCATATGCCTGCTTCAAATTTGTGGGTCGTATGGATAATAAATCCCTCAATCCTTCATGAGTTGATGACATAACATATTTAATTTCATCATCCTTGGGTAAGGCACTCTCTGGTCTTACAGTACTTGTTTCACTATGGTAGTTAATATTAAGAGGAGAATCAAAGCATGGTGGAAACTTTGTTTGGTTTTCTGGGTTCGAAAGAGTTGTTACATTTAAATCAACTAAAATTCTAGGCCTTTCAAAGTAATAGAACTAGAGGAAAATGTTAATCTATTGTCACCGAAAATAGTATTAGTTACTAACATCTCAACTTTTAATACATGTTTACGTACATTTCCATTCAGTGCCCAATTACAATTACATGAGTGTTTGTTTGGCCCTTTATATATGAATTTATACCAAGTATATTGAGTATCATTGTTTTGGCTATGAACCCAATATTCCTCATGACTTTCTTCATTAGCAACACAATCTTCATTTGGTATTTTTTTGCTCTGCATTTGGATGAATTCAATTGTTCCTCGACTTTTTGAGGTTGTATAAAACTAACTTCTTTCAGATGTTTCATATGATTGTAATACAATTCAACCTTTGTCAATGTATAAATTAGCCAATCAACCCTTCTATGGCATGTGCTGTGGATCTCCTTCAAGTACCTTTGTTTTAGATATCCATGATATGATTCAATTGCATTGTTTGTATCTTGATTAGAATGTGGAAAATTTCTCTAAGCTTTTTCCCACATATCTACAAAAACAAATTTATTAATTATGAAGTAATAACTATAGATATGGCATTACATAGTAGTCATAAAAACCATCTACAAAAAAAATTACATATTTTATTGTTGGCTAACCAAGGGGTTTTAAAATATTTCAAAAACCTTTTGTGTTCACTAAACTCAAAAAATAAACTTGCAACTGCTTTTTGCACAACTTCATGATCTTGACACTAGTCCATAATATCTCCTAGAGCACAAAAGATATGAATTTTATTTTCACTTCCTTTGACTTTACTTCCAACATTCTGTTATCACCCCAAGAAACTCCTTTAGGTTGCAGCTTGAGGATTCTTGGTAACTTAAATGTTTTTATGGTTTTCTAAGTGGATCAAGTTAGGTGACATATAGGACCTGACACTCTCAAGATATGCATGAAACTCAATCAGGGATAAGGATTCTAATTACCACTATTTAGAGGTTGACAATATGGTGCAAAGATGGAGAACTTATCATGCTGGCAGATTCATACATAAAGCAGATATATATAAATGGCTAATCATGACAAGGAAAGAACTTATAATTCAAATCATCAAAATGCCAGTAGGATGACAGCTATCAGACATCAACTAACCTTAATAACACATTCAAGCGTAAGCATAGGATAGACAGAAAATGGAAGTTGAACATATGATAACAAAAGATCTTATATTAGGTCATCAGCAATATGAGAAGCTTGAAAATAGAAATGGTCTACAAGTCCTTGAAGTTGAACCCTTTCAATAAAATAAGTCTTAGGCTTTATAGATTTTACAAAAATATTTAGATACTGAAAAATTGGATCTGATTTACTAAAAATAGACAAAATAATTGTTTTTGCATAATTAGATCAAAAAACCCTAATTTAACTACTAGTCTAACTAACTGTAGAATTCGTTCACTATTTGAACCTTCTGATAACGAAAGTAAGTACTGGAAATAACTACCACTGGTCCTTTGCTGGTTAAGTCATTGTTTCACCTAGACAGTTAAGTGTTGGTGACCTTTTCTTCCTTTATGTCATAGCAAAACTGAAGCATACCTTCCCTGATGTTTTCTTCAGCTTCCTTCATCTTTATACTTTTTCCTTGAGCTATTCATCTTCGCCCAAAACTGGTCCTTCATGTCAAAATTCGATCTTATGCCTCTTTCTTCTTTCGATGGTTAAGAGGAAAAAATATCGAAACTGTTAGCTACAGAAAGCGGTGCTTTCGGTGGCTAATGAACTGCCTTAGCATCCACCTAAGCCACCGAAAGACATGTTCTTCAAGAATTATTAAGCCACCTCCAAAATTGTTCTTTCAAGTTTGTTTGCTTGTTTTTCTTATTCAGCAGGCTCTATGTTAGGAAGGTTGACAGCAGCCTGGCTTGATTCTGGAGGCTGAAGGCTTACTGTAGCTTCAGCTAGGGTTTTCAATGTGAGGTGAGTGCTAGGGTTTATCTTGGCCTCCTTCATCTATAGTATATGAATCCTAATCATTCTATACAGCCTTTTGTTGTCTTTTAGGTATCTTTTATTTAGTTTTTTTAGGAAAACATACATTTCTCTCAGCTCTAGGAAAGAGTTATGCAGCAGCTTGTTCCTACTATTCAATGTAGCATTGTTTTTCTTTATCTCCCTTTCTAAAATCTCCATCTCATACACTTTCCTCAACAACTAATTTATCCTTTGAGTCTTGGAATTGCTAGAGGAAGCCTTCTGTGCTGGTTCATCTTGCTCTTTTGGTGTAGGTGATGGGAGTTCTTCAATATCTGCTACAACTTGCAATGCTAGGTTTGTACCTTCCTTTTTTTCCTCTTTTGAATCTGAGTAGGACAGGTTCAAGATGTTCCCACTGTGTGTTGTAACTTCTTGGTCCTTTTCACTAAAATCCAAGTTACTTTTGACCTTCTTGGCTTTGGAAGAGGAAGGAGGTTGTTCTGTTGTTACTGGGGATATGGCCCGTCTTTTCCTTTTCCCACTCCTTGGTATGCTAGAAATTTTAGCAGGAGACTTCCTGTTTTCTTTTGGTTGCAGGATTGTTTCAAAACCATTCCGAAATAACAAATAATCCCATGCCATATTTCTCCTCTTCAGTAATTCTTGGATTAGGAGTTGGATAAGACCATGATGAGACAGTCTACCAGCAATATTGGTTGGCTGAGCCTTCACCTAGTGTGCCATTTTTTCCAATCTCCTATGCAAGTAGAAACGTAAATTCAGTGGGATTTTCCCTTTGAAGTGGTTCATCGATTTGAAATGGTAGGTCATGGCTTTGTTGTATATCCCTTCACAAGTTATGTTGACCATAATGGCCTTCAGTAGTTTCTACCACCTCTTTTCTATCTAGGAGGATGGTACACTTTTCTTCCACACCACCCCTCTATGTTCAGGCTTCAAATAAGATCTGAACTCTACATCCTTTGGTATGCTGGTTTTAAACCACTTCTCTCTTGTGCTAGGGAGTTCAATCACTTCAGTAACTAGGGTTTCATTTATCATAAATTATTATTTACCTATGACTACCTTAGATCCATCGAAAGAGAGAGAAAATGCCTCAGCCTACTGCTAGTGTGAGCCTTGCATCTTCTCACAAAACCTATAGCAGTCAACATCCCTGAAAAATTGATAAACTTCTGGATGTGCATCCAGGTAACTGACGTCTCCCAACTCTTTCCTGAGAGCAGGTCCTCCCTTCTTCATTTGCTGAATGTCACTCCTAGGTACCTATAACAATCAATTCAAGTTCTGTGGGATATTGTTTTTAGCAGGATTCTTCTCAGAGATGGTTTTCTGGTGGTGAGAAATGCTAAAGTCAAAGGTGGAGTGTACTGAAGAATGGGTACTGATTATGAGGGATTTCAACTACATGATTGATGCTTAGGTCAAAGGGTGATGGATTTAGTTGATCTTTTTGAGACCCTTTGCCCAACAATCATGTTAAATTCAACCTGAAAATCCAGTGGGATTTTCTGCAGTTCTTTGGATAGATGGAGAAAAAAGGAGGGTTTCAAATCACATCAGTTCTTATCAGTTTAACAACGACCTCGTCACTCATTTCCTCATGCCTTGATGCATCCTCCTGTCCTTTCAGTGGTTTATCACACCCTTTGATGATCGTTGTTTTTCTAAGGGGCTCTAATTTGATAGGTTTCTAACCATTTCTTTCTTTTTACCTTTTCAGTAGTTAAGGGCCTTCAGGAATTTGTCTACTAGTCGCCGAAAACAAGGATTTCAGTGGCTAATGAAATGCTGACCTATTCACCCAAGCCACTGAAACCATTTTCAAAATGGCGCTATAAAACTTGGCTTTCAGTAGATAGTGGTCTCTCCGGATATCCCTTTTAATTGCTGAAAGACCGTCCTTTCAATGGCTAATGAAACATCAGATATTTCACCTAATCCAACGAAACCGCTTTTTCCCCAATTCTTTTTACCTACTTTTGGTTGTTAAATCCCTTCTTGGACTGTTCACTAAGTTTCTGAAATGAACACTTTTCAGTGGCTAATGAGCTGTTTGAAATCTCACCTAAGCCACTGAAAGTGCTTTTACCATTTACTCGATCGGGCCCTCTTTTGGTGGTTAACCTTTATCCTGCACATTAAACTGTTAGCTGCCAAAACAAAGACTTTCGGTGGCTAATGAACTGTTAAGAACCCCGCCTAAGCCACCAAAAGCTAAAACTTGCAATTTCTTCAACCATAGCAAAACCAGAGACCCTCAATTTGTTAGTCATCTTTAAATCTTTCATAATGTCACTCAAATTATTCATACTATCAAAATAAATTTATTTTGGGAGATAACATCTGGCTCCTACTTGGTGATGGGAACCTCCCTACCAGGTCCCAAGAACCCCAGAGAAAAATGCCTTTGCTTGTAAATAACCAAAAATTAACACTATCATTTACTGTTCCATTGGGCATGGAGTTTATTCTATAAGAAAAAACAACCTACTAACTAATAATTTACAATAACAAGGCCTCAGAGCCTCAA
This sequence comes from Pseudotsuga menziesii, assembly GCA_001517045.1. Classification (NCBI taxonomy): domain Eukaryota; kingdom Viridiplantae; phylum Streptophyta; class Pinopsida; order Pinales; family Pinaceae; genus Pseudotsuga; species Pseudotsuga menziesii. Next base: position 279,682 of record LPNX011103353.1, read on the forward strand.
ATAAAGTAAAGTTTCAGAAAACGCCCATTCACTGGGCCATCAAACACCTCTTCCCCTTCCAGATTCTGCAATTTGAAGGTGTTGTTCTTCTATACTTGAGCTATCACAAAAGGGCCAATCCATAGAGACTCAAACTTTCCATGCTTGCCCTTGTCCTGCCTGATAGTATCCCACTTGAGGACCCAATCTCCAACTTGAAAGTTGTCCACTTTTTCCCTTTTGTCAAACATGACCTTGATCCTCTATTGATGGGCTTCTGATTTTCCTATCACTTGTTCCCTAACTTGCTGCAACTCCACCAAATCCATCATCCTCCTTACCATATCATTGGGTTCATCTTCCTCCTCCTGAAAGAATTTTTCCACTGGCAGAATGAGTTGAATGGGAAAAATTGACTCAGTACCATAAACTAATTTGAATTGAGAAGTCCCTATAGATCTTTTGTGTCTTACCCTATCAGCCCATAAAGAAAACTTTAGCTTAGAATCGCATCTTTTTTTATTTGTGTCCAATATTTTTCTAGTGATCCTGACTAGGCTTTTGTTGGATGACTCAACCAGGACATTTCCTTGAGGATAATAGGATGTGGAATGCGCCAGATGAATTCCCATTGACTCACACATTTTAGCCAATGCCCTGGCTTTGAAATTTGGTGCATTATCAGTCACTAACCTTACTAGGCAGCCAAACCTGATAAAGATATTCTCATATAAAAAATTCATGATGACCTGATGAGTTGCATTCCTGGTGGGTATTGTCTCTATCCACTTGGTAAAGTAGTCTGTGGCTACTAGGATCCATTTATGCTACCCACTAGAAGATGGATTTATTTCACCTATGAAATCCAGACCCCATTCTTGGAAAGGCCCATTCACTACAATAGGCCTAAGGGGCAAGGATTTGAGTTGCTACTTCCCTATAAATTTTTGGCACTGGTCACAGGCCCTTACAAAGGTACATACATCAGCAAAAAGGAATGGCCAATAGTACCCTTCCCTCAGAATCTTGTGGGTTGTGGTATTCCAGTAATGATGGCCCCCACATGTGCTAGAATGAAAGTGATGCATGACCTGATCTGATTCTTCTTTATCTAGACACCTCAACAAAACCCCAGATAGATCTTTCTAGAACAACAGTTTATCAACTATGCAAAATTTAACAGATTTTAATTTAAGAGCGCGTGCTTGATTAGGAGTGAGACTGAGAGGAACTTCTAATTTTTGAAGAAAATGAATAATACCTGAGTACCACTCACATGAAGACAAGTTTTTGGCCACTTGTTAAATGTCATATCCTGAACTACTTCTGCTGCTACTACGGTTTGCAATTTTTCTGAATTGACACAAGTGAAGTTTATCCCCATTAGTTCATAGTTTTCTTTAGCCATGAGTTTGGCTAGACCTAGTCCTTTTACTAGTTTAGTGGGCTTCACCTCTATATCAAACTCAATAAGCTTGGAAATCCATTTATCTCTCTTTCCATCAATGTTAGGCTGAGTCAAAACATCCTTCACAGCAGCTGAAGGGACATAGGCAAGAAATTTTGCATGTAGAATGTAAATCTCGAAGGTCTCCAATGACTTGATGAGAGAATAAGCCTGTTTCTCAATGGGATCATACTTTAGCTCAGCATCCCTCAATGTCTTTCTAAATAATGCAATTGGATGATCGAGACCCTCATCATCTTTTTGTAATAGCACAACTTCCACTGTGTCATAGGATGCAAAGGAGAAGATATAAAAACTCTTGGTATAGTTCAGACTAATCAGGGTTGGGGCTTCCATGATCGCCTTCTTGATTTCTTTGAAAGAGCTTCTTTCCTGGTTAGTCCATTTTATTTCTGCATCCTTTTTCAACATGGTTTTTATGTGCTTTACCAGCTCAGATAAATTAGGGATGAACCTCTTGACAAAATTTATCTTACCAAAAAAGGAGTGAATATCCCTTTTGGACCTAGGTATGGACAACTTATGGATTGCTTCCACCCTTAGTAGATCAATCTTCACACCTTCAGCTGAGACTATGTGACTTAGGATTTTCCCCTTACTGAGTGCAAATTCGGACTTCTTAGGGTTGAGTGATATCCCAAACCTCTTGCACTTCAGAAATACCCTCCTCAAGTGCTGCAAATGGTCATGATGGCTGTAAGAGTAAATAGTTAGGTCATCTAGGTATATAAGCACAAATTTATCTTTCAATCCTACAAAAGATAATTCCATGGCTCTCTGAAAAGTGGCCCCAGCATTCATCAGCCCAAATGGCATTTTAGCATACATGAAAGTGCCCCAGGGGGTGGTAAAAGCAGTCTTCTCTTGGTCATCAGGGTGCACAGCAACTTGGTTGTATCCAGAGAAGCCATCCAAAAACGACATGACACTAGCCCCTGATACTCTTTGCAACAGGTCTTCCATCTTGGGTAGTAGATAGTTGTCTTTTTTGGAGCATTTCTTCAGGTTTCTAAAATCCACACACAACCTGGTCTCCCCATTCTTCTTCCTTACCACCACTAAGTTTGCAATCCACTTGGAATACCTGAGGGGGATTATGTTTTGGATTTCAAGAGCTTATGGATTTATTTTTCAATTATAGGTAGTAGGAGAGGACTGATGGATCTCATCTTCTGCTTGAAAGGGATGGTGTCCTTCTCCAAAGGAATCCTGTGTTGGATGACATTGGTGTCATAAGTTTTCATGTCATTATACTCCCAAGCAAAGATATCAGGAAATTATTTTATCAAGCTGCAAAGTTTGGACCTTTGATTTGTAGTCAACTTAGTGGACATATTTATCAGTTTTGAATGGCTTTGGCTACCTATGTTTTGCTCATGGATAGCAGGTTATTTCTTCTTTTTGGCAGGCTTAAAGGGGATGTCATTATGATCAAAAATCTCTTCCAGGGGTACCAGACCCCGAGGTATATAATGGCCAGGTAATTGGACAATATTTTGATCAGCTACTTTATGTTTCAACTTAAGCTATTGGGATCCTTCCATGTTTAGGTTTTCCTGATCTATATGTATATCAGAGAATTCATCTACTAGCCGAAGGAATTTACTAAGCTCATCATTATTCTCAAACACCTTCCAAAATTTTACATTATCTGGATGGGAAGGTCTATACATGACCTGAACATCATATCTGAGCTTAGGAGGTAGAGGAACAAACAAACTTGCAGAGACAACCAGGGAATCATCCAGGTGATTCAAAGCCCTAGGTATGTATGATAGTTCAAAACATATAAAGGAGTCTTTGAGTTTCCATACCTCATCCCTGTAGACCTTTAGTCTGACATTTTTTGCTTGAAATATGTTGTTGACCTGCTATATAATAAGGTCTGCACCTCCAAATATTCTCATGCACATGATCCCCATTTCCTTGGTAGCTTTAACTCCTAGCAGCAAGGCTTCATATTCTGCTATATTGTTAGTGGTTTTAAAATCAAGCTTATAAGACAGATGAATATTCTCTTTGGATGTTGAGATCAATACTACACTTGCACCTGCTGAGTTTTGAGTGCTAGCCCCATCAAAATACATGTTCCAGACTATTGTGGTCACTTCCCTGGGCTGCTAACAAGTGGGCTTGGTGAGCTGGACTGGTGTTTGCTGAGAATCATCTATTTGCAGAATGCATGACCCAAAATCAGTTTCTATTGCATAGATGGGGTGGTTCACTGAATTCCTTTCATTACTTATGATGTAGGCAAGCTGATTCTCTCTATAAAGCCTCTTGGTCTCTCCTCCAAACATTGGGATTGTACCATATGTATGGTCCATTTGAAGGGTTCCACCTAGCCTTTTACTCCATGATCGAGACAGTAAGAGACCAAATTTGGGAGGGATATCAGGCACTACAATGTCCATCATGATGCTTTTTGAAGGTAGCTGAGATAGGTTTACCACAAGGTCTTTGATGAGGCCCAAGCACTTGACCTTTCTGGAGTCAAAGGAAAACAAATCATAGTAGGGTTTTGTAATGCTGAGACCAAGCTCATCCATCATAGCCTTTCGCATTAGGTTATGGGAAGCTCCCGAGTCTAGCAGACAGTTATGAAGGACTTTATCATGGATATTCAAGGATATGTAGAAAGGTGGGAATATATCCTTTAGGTCTTCGATCATAGGGCCTAGGGTTACAATATGCTTATCATCTTGCATATTTACAAAGTCAGTATTAATATGTATCTTTGGCTGAAGAGAATTTAGTATGGAAGATTTGAATGCATCATTTTTCATTAGCTCGATTAATGGGAAAGGGATCTCAAAATTTATGAATCTCTGACTCAAGGTTGAAAGAATAATGCAGTCTATCAAGAAACCTTACCTCATGTACTAGAGCTTTGAGTTGGACTTGATCAGGGCTTGATGAAGGTGCTAGTTTTTGCAATGGTTTGGAAATGAAAGTCATTTTCTTTGGTAAAATAGTAGCCTTTTTAGTTGGTGCGGCATGCTATTTTGAAGGAACACCATTCTTCTTAAGGGGAGCAACTAGCCTGGACCTTAGATTATACCCTCCTTGACCATCAGCCTGATATACTGCTTCTTCATTGATTTTCTCATCAATTAGGGCTTCCTCATATTCTGCCTGTGTCAAAAAATAATATTCAACTTAATCTTCCATGTAGTGATGTTTTCTTCAGCCTCTCCTTCTTCCTCAATGAACTCTAGTTCTTCTTCTAGTACAACATTCTAAAAAGGAGCTCTTATACTTTGATCTTCCCCTTGATTCCTTTCCCTTCTGAGGATCTGAACTCGGGGGTTGCCTCTTCTGTAAGGGAAAAAATTAGGGTTTCGGGGAACAAAACCACTTGGCCCTTTACCTCTCACAGGTATCTATCCTTGGTCCTTTAGCTTAGACATTTCAGCTATCAAGTTATCTAACAATTTGGTCATTTTATCAATCTTGTTATCTAATGAAGAAGCCCTAAGAGGGTCTGTTGGCTGCTTCTTCCTATCTATCTTTCCTTTGACCTTCTGAGATGCCACAATGTTAGATTCTACCTCTAGGGAAACATCCTGCATGAGTGATAAGGAGGCAGACCTCCTTTCTCTAAGAAGCAGGAAGAAATCAGAGTCAAAGGCATTTACATAAGTTATCCTGGCTGAGGTATCAGTGGGCTTGATTTCAGTGGGGATCTTGCTATACATATTGTTGAACCTCTTGGTGAAGTTGGAGACAGACTCCCCATTCTCTCTTTTCAAGTTTCTAAACTCAGTGATATAATAGAGGTGGTCTCTCCTCTCTCCCCAATGCTTTAGAAAGATGTCATCTAGGGCTTCAATACTTGCTACTGATCTAGCAGGCAGTTCTTTGAACCATTTCCTAGCCTAACCATCTAGACTTTGTACAAAAACCCTAGTCCACACATCTTCCTGTTCTATATTAATGTTCTCAACAAATCTGTAAAATTCCTCTAGATGTTCTTCAACTGTGAAATCTCCCTCTCCTATGAATTTAGGCATGTACTTGAGATAGTCTCCAATGGGTATGGCCGAGAGGGGGTTAGGAAAATTTAGGGGGGCATACCTAGCTACCATAATCCTTTCTGTTTTGATCAGAGGGTGAGCCATATTGGAAATCGGTATGGAAAGGGTGGAGGAAGGTAGTACTTATGTAGGTAGTAGATGAAAAGGTGATGGTGCTAAACTTATCCTAGTGGATTCACCAGAGATTGGATCTTCACAAGCAACAGTGCTTGAAGATGCCCAAACCTTAAAATTTTATGATGTATTTATAATTTTTAGAGAACTAAGTGTTTCAGTAGAAATATTTCTTGAAATACCTAATGTAGCTTCCTTAGCATCACTGCTGGTCTACCTTAGTGAAGCCCTATCTCTTCTCAGAATCTCTTCTGGATCTGAAACCGGTGTTGTTGGTGGCCCTTGAGGGTTTCCTTTGGTACTTGGTCTTCTTGAAGCCACCTTATTTCAATGGAGTTGCCAGATAAATGATTACAACTAGAATAGTGTCCAAACTTTTTCTATCATCAAAGCAAGGATCTATGTCATCTCCCAAGGAAGCTGAACTTCAGTCTCCTCTCCCCAGTAATGGCACCAATTTGTTATCACTCCAGGAAACTCCTATAGGTTGTAGCTCAAGGATGCCTGTCAACTTAAATGTTTTTATGGTTTTCTAAGTGGATAAAGTTAGGTGACCTATAGGACCTCACACTCTCAATACATGCATGAAACTCAATCAAGGATAATGCTTCTAATTACCACTATTCAGAGGTTGACAATATGGTGCAGAGATGGAGAACTTATCATGCTAGCAGATTCATACATAAAACAAATATATATAAATGGCTAATCATGACAAGGAAAGCAATTATAATTCAAATCATCAATATGCCAATAGGATGACAACTATCAGACATAAATTAACCTGAATAAAACCTGAATAACACATTCAAGCATAAGCACAGAATAGACAAAAAATGGAAGCTAAACATATGATAGGAAAAGAGCTTATATTAGGTCATGAGCAATATGAAAAGCTTGACAATAGCAATGGTCTACAAGTCCCCAAAGTCAAACCCTTTCAATAAAATAAGTGTTAGGATTTATAGCCTTTCAAAAAATATTCAGATCCTGAAAAATTGGATCTGATTTACTAAAAATAGACAAAATAATTGTTTTTTGCATATTAACTAGGTAAAAACCCTAATTTAATTACTAGTCTAACTAACTGTAGAATTCATTCATTGTTTGAACCTCATGATAACTAAAGTAATTACTAGAAATAACTGTGACTGGTCCTCTACTGGTTAAGTCATTGTTTCACCTAGACAGTTAATTGTTGGTAACCTTTTCTTCCTTTATGTCACAACAAAATTGAAGCATACCTTCTCTGATGTTTTCTTCAGTTTCCTTCATCTTTATACTTTGCCCTTGAGCTATTCATGTTTTCCCAAAACTGGTCGTTCGTGTCAAAATTCGATCTTATGCCTCTTTCTACTTTCGGTGGTTAAGAGGCTAAAATATCGAAACTGTTAGCTGCCAAAAGCGGTTCTTTTGGTGGCTAATGAACTGCCTCAGCATTCACCTAAGCCATTGAAAGCCCTATTCTTCAAATATTCTTAAGTACACTCCAAAATTGTTCTTTCAAGTTTGTCTGCTTATCTTTCTTATTCAACAGGCTCTATGTTAGGAAGGTTGACAGTAGCCTCGCTTGATTCTGGAGGCTGAAGGCTTACTGTAGCTTCAGTTAGGATTTAGCTTAGCCTCATTCATCTATAGTATTTGAATCCTAATCATTCTATACATCCTTGTGTTGTCTTTCAGGTATCTTTTATTTATTATTTTTACGAAAACATACATTTCTCTCAGCTCTAGGTAAGAGTTATGTAGCAGCTTGTTCCTACTGGTCAATGTAGCATTGTTTTTCTTTATCTCCTTTTCTAAAATATCCATATCATACACTTTCCTCAACAACTGATTTATCCTTTGAGTCTTGGGCTTGCTATAGGAAGACTTCTCTTCTGGTTCATCTTGCTCTTTTGGTGTAGGTGATGGGAGTTCTCCAATCTCTGCTACAACTTGCAATGCTAGGTCTGTACCTTCCTCTCTTTTCTTTTTTTCTAAATCTAAGTAGGGCAGGTTCAATATGTTCCCACTATGTGTTGTAACTTCCTGGCCCTTTTCACTGAAATACAAGTTTCTTTTGACCTTATTGGCTTTGGAAGATGAAGGAGGCTATTTTGCTATTGTTGGGGATATAACCATTCTCTTCATTTTCCCACTCTTGGTGTGCTAGAATATTTAGCAGGAGACTTTCCCTTTTATTCTGGATACAAGCCTATTTCAAAACCATTCCAAAATAAGAAATAAGCCCATGCCATATTTCTCCTCTTCAACAATTCTTGGATCAGGAGTTGGATAAGACCATGATGAGACAATCTGCCAGGAATCTTGGTTGGCTAAGCCTTCACTTGGAGTTCCTTTTTTGCTAAGCTCTTGTGCAAGTAGAAAGGTAAATTCAGTGGGATTTTCCCTTTGAAGTGGTTCATCAATTTAAAATGGTAGATCATGTCCCTGTTGTATCTCCCTTCACAATTTATGTAGACCACAATGGCCTTCAACAGTTGCTGGTAGCTCTCTTCTAGCTAGGAGGATGGTACACTTTTTTTCCACACCACCCCTCTATGTTCAAGCTTCAGATAGGATCTAAACTCTACATCCTTTGGTATGGTGGTTTTAAACCACTTCTCTCCTGTTCTAGGGAGTTCAGTCACTTCCGTAATTAGGGTTTCATTTATCATAAATTATTATTTACTTATGACTTCCTTGGAGCCATCAAAAGAGAGAGAAAATTCCTCAGCCACCTGCTGGTGTGAACCTTAAATCTTCTCACAAAACCTATAGCATCCAGCAACCTTGAAAAATTGATAGACTTCTAGATGTGCCTCCAGGTAGTTGATGTCTCCCAACTCTTGATTGAGAATAGGTCCTCCCTTCTTCATTTGCTGAATGTCACTCCTTGGTACCTGCAACAATCAATTCAAGTTCTGTGGGATAGTGTTTTTAGCAGGCTTCTTCTCAGATATGGTTTTCTGGTGGTGAGAAATGCTAAATTCGAAGGTGGAGTGTACTGAAGAATGGGCACTGATTATGAGGGCTTTCAACTGCATGACTGATGCTCAGGTCATAGGGTGATGGCTTTAGTTTATCTTTTCGAGACCCTTTGCCCAGCAATCATGTTAAACTCAACCTGGATACCTAGTGGGATTTTCTGTAGTTATTTGGACAGACGGGGGAAAAAGGAGGGTTTAAAATCACATAAGTCCTTATCAATTTAACAATGACCTCCTCACTCATTTCCTCATGCCTTGATGCAGCCTCCTATCCTTCTGGTGGTTTATCATGCCCTTTGATGATCGTTGTTTTGCTGATGGGCTTTGATTTGATAGGTTTCTAACCATTTCTTTCTTTTTACCTTTTCAGCTGTTAAGGGCCTTCGGAGCCGCTGAAAACAAGGCTTTCGGTGGCTAATGAAATGCTGACCTATTTGCCCAAGCCACTGAAACCATTTTCCAAATGGTGCTGTAAAACTTGGATTTTGGTGGATAGTGGTCTCTCCAGATATCCCTTTTAACTGCCGAAAGACTGGCCTTTTGGTGGCTAATGAAACATCATATATTTCTCCTAAGCCACCAAAACCACTTTTTCCCCAACACTTTTTACCTGCTTTCGGTGGTTAACACCCTTCTTGGACTGTTCACTAAACTACCGAAACCAACACTTTTCGGTGGCTAATGAGTTGTTTGAAATCTCAGATAAGCAACCGAAAGTGATTTTACCACTTACTCGATCGGGCCCACTTTTGGTGGTTAACCTTTCTCCCGCATTAAACTGTTAGTTGCCGAAACAAAGCCTTTCAGTGGCTAATGAGCTGTTAAGAACCCCGCCTAAGCCACCGAAAGATAAAACTTCCAATTTATTCAACCTTAGCGAAAACAGAGACCCTCAATTTGTTAGTCATTTTTAAATCTTTCATAACGTGACTCGAATTCTTCATACTATCAAAATAAATTTATTTTGGGAGATAACAGCTTCGTTAACCATGTTCGATGGATATGCCATACACATAATAATATTGTGGAGTTGGTTGAAGTCTTAAAACAACATTACAACATAAGAGAATATACACAAAATTTATTGTGTGTATGCCTATTTTAAAAGGAACACAAACATTACGTTAATGCCTCAATTTCAGCTGTAGCATCATCTGTGATTAAAGCCTTGACATCCAGATTTGGTTGTTCTTTTTTTCCAGCCGCAATTAATGTTGACATCCATTTGCATATGTCATCTGTAGTATTGTGTGAAGAAATCACCCAAGCTACTGGAACCCCATTGCAATGTTCGTCAAAGACCATTAAAGTGTAAAGTTGATACTATGTCACACACAAAACAAATATAAATATGATACAAGCATTGAAATGCAGTTGAATAGATGTATAACAAAACAATAAATATGAACTCACCCCATACTTGTTGGTGCTAGCGGTTGAGTCCATTGAAATAACATTGTTATGTGAATGTTTTACCATCATTGAACCCATCCACGATGTTTGTATTCCTATAATAAAAGGAATTTTTTGAACAACATCTTATTTTTGGTAGAAAAGAAAATTTCGAGGGCATTCATTGTACAAACATTCCACACTCTTAGGATCACATTCATCCTTCACATATTCTATCCTTTTCATATCATTGTAAGTGTTTAAGATATCTTTTCTTGTCATTAATGCATCTCGAGATATCCCCGTGAACAAATCATCGGATCCATGCTCCACATCAGAGATGAACTTGTCCCATATCATTGTGACATTAAAACCATTTTCAACCAAATGTTGGACATTGGCTCCTATATCCTCTGATAAATGTGGCGCATAATTGAATGTTTGAGGCCTACCAATTGCATCATTTCCATGGCATAAAACATTTGATTTATCAATATGCCTACATTCAGTATATGTTATAATGACATGATTTGGTCTAAGTTGAATTCGTCTCATAATAAAGTGACACATACAACCAACTTTAATACTTTCACATGGATGTTGTTTTTTCTTTGCCTTTTTTTGTATTTGGACAATGGTTTTCCATGTGGTTTGCAGAATGTATCCACACCAATAACTATATCCATATAATTTTAAAAAAAATTACATAAATTGTTAATTGCATGTTTGACATAGTGATATTGAACTCAAAACTTTGTAATGTATTGAAAATAAAATATAAAGACTCGCATAGCATAATCTAGATATGTGCCAAAATTAGTCTCTTTTATATCCTCCACTTTTTTACTTCGTCGAGTGTGACCGAAAAATTGAGTGGGCGCAGGTTCACTGGATTGTTCCCCACTTATAAAATCCTCAAGTCAACAATATGAAATAATTGTGACCTGGTCCACCCATACTTCTGGTCGAGTCAAATCCTCTGCTGAAAACTCCATCATGTCCTCTGGGTCTTGAACCTCCAACTCATTAATCCTTTCCCACTTCTTCATTCTTCAAATCTGTATACAAATTACATTCAAAATAATATGGTTTGAGTAAGTACTGTGATGTTGCTTAATGCTTACTTCAAAGTATAAAAATTGTTTTTGATGTTAGACCTACATCTCAGTAACACTAAATGAATATTCATGAGTTGATAAGCAAGAGAAATATTAGATTCATACAAACATTGGCAGGATAAAGTTTATATTTATGTCAATTAATATAGATAAACATTTTAAACTTTATAGTATTCAACTATGCATATTTTAAAACTCAAATGTCTATATTAGATTTAATTTAAATATGTATGACATTGCACATTTATTTAATGGATATTTTAATATTGACTTGAATGAAAAGTTGACTCATTCTATATGTTAAAGTATGCATTGTAATATAAAGAGCACATATTTGGATAGTAGTTATAAAATGAAGAAGTTATAAAGCAATTAAAAAACTTGAAAAGCTTGAAAATTGAGAAACTTGGATTTTAAATATTTAATATTTAATTTGTTAAATAATATTAATATATATATATTTTTAAACATTCAATATTCAAAATTTCAAATGATATATAAAATATATATATTTGATTACAAAACATTGAACAACGTTTTTGAAAATATTAAATAGTTAGTATATAAAAGACATATTTCATTACAAAACATTGAATTTTTTTTTTAAACATTAAATATTTAATTTGTCAAACAATATAGACAAGAGATATATATTTCATTATATTTCATTACAAGTAAAAAAATTAAAATATATATTCTATCATATAAAACCAATAAGATATGGTTAAGTTCAATATGTAAAAAAATTTATAGTAATGAACTGTGTTGGAAACATTCATCGTTTTCAAGCATGTCTTCACTTAGAGCTTTTATATTTTTCTGTGGTCTTAATGCCATGAATTTTTTTTTTCTCTATTTTTACTCTCCTTGATAGTCTTGTCAACATGAGCTTTAAGACCATTTTTAGCTAATCGATGTTTTGGTTCACATTTCAATGCATCCTCTACAGTGTTATATATTATACCAAATCCTTTAGAGAAATGAGCTATTGTCTGGAAACTAGATATGAATATTGTTTGTGTATCTAAAACATCAAATTTTCTCGCATGTTCTTCTTTCAACTCTAGCTTGGAAAGATTACCCCTTCCAAGAGGGATAGCATGGATTTGGAATTGTCTTCTATGTAGATGGAGGTTATCCACAAGTTGTCGAATGCAAATTGCATGTCTTGTTCTCGGTTCCACCATTGCTCATTTATTCTGTAAATTTCTATCTCAAAGATGTTTATAATCTGTAATAACCTCACAACAAAGGAAACAACATGGTAAATTTATTTGCATAATGAATAACTAATTTTGAAAGATAAAAAACAATTGTACATAAAAACAATATAAAACAAGTGCAAGAAAAACAATGAATACCAACAAATATTTACATGTGAAGATAATAAGAGGAGAAAATATTGACAATGATTTCTAATGGTCCAATAAGGGATCTATGTGGATTTATAAGATATAGACTAAGATGTACAATGGTTTATACGATTTATGGTGGGTCCCTCATTAGATGGTGTCATCGAAATGTCCATTGTTAGTCTACCATCCAACTTGGGATGTGTAAGGGGGACTTGATAAATCCACACAATCCTTACTCCTGATGTAAGATAACATTTCTCATCCATCAAATTCCGAGTTTGAGTAGCATTGTTAAATACTACTTTGTTACATTTCCATCAATCTAAGAATCTTGAAGACTAAATTAAAGACTACTAACTTTCATTTTTTTTCACAAATATTTTTAAAATGTAGAAAACAAATACATCGTATAGATTAAGCATTAACAAAATCATTATTCAAAATTGTAAACATATATTTTTTACAAAACAATAATAAAATCATAACAAAACTATTTTTGAAATTGTAAATTTATAAAAGTTAAATACAAACCAAAAAGATAATTAAAATAAAATTTAATAAAATTGTGTTAGCATCTTTACATTGATCTAATGAAATAATTTATAGATATTTATAATCGAGAGTGCCACTTGTGTCCTCCAATATGATAAGGTCATTCCTTAATAGTTGGATTTTATTAAGATTGGATGTTTGAAATTACTTAAGTAAATTACTTTATATATATGTATAGTATTTCTTTTATGTACTTAAATATTTATTTATTTATTTTTAATATATTGTTAAAATATAATAACTTGAAAGCCATTTGTCACTTTAATGTTACTTATATTGTTAAGTTATGTCAATTTAAAAGAGTATAGTGGTATAACTAATTTACAATTTGCTAATAAAAAATATTAAGAATTAATGAAATTATAGTTTAATCTAGGATAGTATATAAATGATCAACCAAAAAATTTAGAAAGTCATAATTTTAGGCCAATTGCCTTCCAGTCAAGTCATTAAAGCATAGAATGGTTTTACACCAGCGTAGATCCAGCTTTACCCGGCTCTATCATGCGCTGAGAGGGATCAAATATTTCGAGGTGCAAACCTCTCATTTCTATTCCTTGGTTTTTACGAATTTAGGGTTGCATGCCTTTGCAGATATTCAGAAAATGGGCCAAGCGGAGTAAGCCTACTCTCTCTCTCTCTACTATTATAATAATAAAACACAAATCTCTCTCTGCTATTATAATAACAAAAACCAATATAAACCGGCGGGGTGGGTAAAACTATAATGACAAGACTTTTATAGATTTTTATTGGAGGAATATCACTGGACACCTCTAAAGAGAGGCCAAAGGATTATTGTGGTCACTACTGCAATGTGGTGGATGTTGGTTGAGCCAGAGATTTTGGGTTTCTGGTCTTTGGAGACTCTTCTGTTGCAGATCAGGTTATTCAGGAGAAGCACATCGTTGATGGCAGAATGTGAGCCTCAAACTTAATTAAGGGGGCCGAGCCTACCATGGCCGTTGTGCTAATGTTCCAAATGTCTTAACATAATCCAACTCAGGTCTGGAGACATCAAAATAATCCAATGTTCCAATTGCTATTGTGTTAATTAACTAGAATTTACTCATATAAACTATAAATGTTATTTGGGCTGGAAAATAGTTTACGCGTATATCATATTTTATAGATACCGGACTCTGCGAGATATAGCTTTCTCATCAAACAATTTCTTTTAAATACATATAAAACATTATTTATTTGGCCTTTATTTGGCATTGAAAACAGTTTACCCACCTGACACAGAAACTCAAATTACATGCATTCGCATACAGACAAACTATCAAATTTATCTCAGGGTTATTCTGAAGTGTGTAGAGTTGTTTTGATTCATTTATTTGTTTTGGGGATATATATATATATGAGAAATTATTAAATCCATAATATGAATGTTACAAGAGCATTTTAGCTTTACTGAATCTATTCATAAAAACAATTTAAATGATTCTACATTTTTAATTTAAAAAAAATAAAAAATAAAACTAAAGATTCAAAATAATAAATTTTGTTCAGTCTTAACTGGCTCCTCACACCATCCAGACTATCCATACTGCTGTAGTTCGTCACTGAAAAGAATACAATGGTCAAAGGAAGAATCATAACCGTCAGACTGTTTCAAAGCTTTCGAACACATGACCTTCCTTGTTGCCGGTGTCATAACTATATTGAAACTTTTGGCATTGGGTCAAAACGACATGTGAGCTGCTACATAACTTCTATATTGATGGCAATTGGCTTCTCCCTCTTTAAAACTTGGAGCCCAATTTTAAATTGACTGGAGAGGAAATACAGCATCTTCCATTCTTCTAGATAAGCATCAAAAATCTGTTTACAGGAAACTGTTCCAGGTCTCCAATTTTCTAGATAAACATCGAAGATCTGTTTACGGGAAACTGTCCCACGTCTCCATAATGGGGAATTATGAGATATTAAATTTTAACGATCGACAGGGATGTTGCTTATAGCGATACTGGAAAAAGTTATATTCAAGTCTAGTGTGGATCGGAGGGAAGGAAGCTGAAGGTGGAAGAATCCATCGGTTGGGAGTAGTTGCAGATTCTCCGACGCCTTAAATTCATTGGACCGACTAAAAGCTGGTATACTTTTGCCCATAATATTTAGGGTTTGCAAAAGAGTTGGGAAAAATAACAATTGCATAGGATTAGGGTTTGTAAAATGGTAAGATGCTCATATAGTCATAACACATTTACTACACCGCAATTGTAGAGGCCTATCTGGCCTAATCCTTGTGTTTTATTTGAAATATCCACTGCAATGTCTTTGAAATGGCCATTCCTTATCTACTGCAACTGTCTTCACATAGACTGTGCTTTCCTTCTTGATATTGACCCGTGAGAATACTCTGCCTGGCCCAACTGCTAGACTGCGATTTGTCTGGAGCATTGCCTGCATGATATTGAACCTCGAGATATAGGTTGTGACTGTCTTCACATGGACTGCGTTTTTCTTCTTGATATTGACTCTTGAGAATACTCTGCGCATGCCAAACTAATAGACTGCATTTTGCTTTGAGTACAGACTGTGTATGAAGGGCGTTTTATCTCCAACATTAGGCTGCGATCTGCCTTTGATTGCAGACTGTGTATGAAGTGTGATTTATCTCCAGCATTAGAATGCATTTTGCTTGAGTATAGACTGTATATGAAGGGTGTTTTATCTCTAGCATTAGGCTGCGATCTGCCTTTGATTGCAGACTGTGTATGAAGTGTGATTTATCTCCAGCATTAGACTACGTTTTGCTTGCGTATAGACTGTATATGAAGGGCGTTTTATCTCCGGCATTAGACTGCGATCTGCCTTTGATTGCAGATGGATTCTGGTGCTCGCCATCAATCACAGAAATGGACTAC
>LPNX011103353.1:296132-308632 GCA_001517045.1 Pseudotsuga menziesii
GTTGAGCATAGAATCACACTTCTACCTCATACCGGGCTGTAGAATGCACCTCTCAGCGCAACAATGTCCAAATAAGATATTGAAAATTCAAAAGAAATATAGTTAATTTTGAAATAACTTTTCTATATGATACTAAAAATCAATAAGAGATAGAGACAAACTAAGAAGATGTTTAAGATAAAATTCCATGAAATTGTATTTGCATGCATGCATCAATTTAATGTAACAATTTACAAATAATAGCAAAAAAATGCATACTATTAATAAAATTAATGATTCTTGATCACTATTAAAAAGAGTCTGCACCTATGCCCTCTAATTTGATTGCTATATCTCACTTCATTTCTCAATTTGGTTTCCTTATATTAGTAAAAATGGATCAGTTTACTACTCAATGGTTAGACTTAGGCATGGATTTAGGTTAAGGTTGAAAGTTTGAAATTGTTAGCATATAGTATTTAATTTATTTATAATATTTTGTTGTAATATATGACCAACCTATAGTAATTTTTAGGGGTTTGAATAGGAAGAATCAGAATCAGTCCATAGTGATCGAGGTTATTCCCTTAGCAATCAAGTTTCACTCTTTCAAGATCGAAAGGAGCAGGACCTAGTTTCTTAAGATGAGCATGGTAAAGACCTATTGGATCTATCAAGATGGGAATTTCTCCTACTGAAAGATGGTATTGTAGGATGACTGAACTGATCATTGAACTGAGCAACAAACGAGGGAATTTAGGTAACAAAAGTGGGAGTGTCTACTCGTCTTTTCCTTAGTTTTGCACAAAGTCACACACTTTTCCATTTTAGAGTAAAAGGCCTTGTCCTCCTATAGTCGAGGAAGCCATTCTTCGTTGGCGAAAACAACATTTTTCCCTACTGGGTTAGTTCGACGAAAATGAAAGACGCCATTCTCCGGCAGACAAGTACTTGTCGCAGTTTAATCGTTAAGACAAGTGATGGGTGAGGAAAAAGCCCAATAAAATAGAGACAGAGATAGAAGAAGGGGGCGAAAAAAAATGTGTTAAGTACCCATTTATCTATGTCATTAAGTGTCATCTCTAAGTTGCAAGGTGTGGCCAACCCCGCGAAGCCTTAAGCTTATCTTGATTGCTGATTAATGTTCATGCCATGCTTATCTCCCCTCTTTTTCACACCTAACCCTCTTCTTCACACCGAATAAAAGAATCGGGAAACATGATTAAGCAGCTAGTGTTTACGCCTACCAAACTAAGGACAATTTACATTTCTAAGGATAAATAGTTTTTTATTACTTATAAATGGCTTTTCAAAGAGAAATGTTACTACAGTTCCTTATAAAAAATTTAGGCATATTCAATGAATTCAATACGTTTAAAGCCATGTAGAAAATGAGTTAGTTAGAATGATGTAAAACATCATATTGATAAAGCGAGAAATGTGTTCTAATGATTTCGTTTAAAGAAAGATTTAAAGGTAATATACCATAGTGTATACTCCTCATTTCTACATGAAATTCGATGTTGAAACTAACGAATGGATGTTAAATCGTGATGTTAATGATGAGAATACAAGAGTTTTTCACTCAAATTAGGCCAAAATTAGATCTAAAGATTAGTGAAGGTTGTGAAAACATGAAAAGATAAACCAAGGAGTAGAAGGAAGATGTCCATAGGGAAGTGCACTTCTCATTCTAGTATGCGAAAAACATTTAACAATGACTTTAGTAAGATGTATTATGACTTAAGTAGGAATTATATGGAGTTAAATGTATATGATGCGACCCAGAGGGGAATATATGGATTAGGTAAAGGGTTAAATGTATATATAATAGTGGTAGGCCTAATGAAAAATTTAAATGTGCAATGAGTGAATAGATATGTATAAAGGTCATGTAAACATTATCGAAGAGAACATGTGAATTAGATATATAAATATGTTGAAGTATTGGAGGGAAATTCACATTTTTTTAAAAAAGTTATTATATAATTTATGATTATTATATATTTTATTTTATATATTGGAGTTTACTCCACCTTCTGAGTATAATCTCGTCGGCTTTAAGGGGATGACAAAAATTAAAAAGGAAAATTCAAAGCATATGGAAAAAACCGTTAGTTTCTATCAATAAACCAGCTAAAGAACTGAACCAAAAAATAGCTAACACAAGCGTAATTGAAGTATTATACCTAGTAGAAGAGTCACTGGATAAGCCCAATTATTACCTAGGAGAATTTAAAAAAAATATAATTTTTTTTTTGTTAGTAAGCATAGAAATTTATATTACTAATAGTACAAAAATATGTTACAGTCAGGCCCGGCCAGCGAAGAGACTGTTGGTCTGAGCGAAGCTTTTATAAAGATAGACTTCCCACAAAAACTAGAAGCTCCACTCTCTTCTCTTCTGGAAAAAAGGAGTACCCAAAACCTACATTCCCCCCGATGCATACTTCAGAGAAAATACAGAGCTTAAGCCAGGAGTAAATCTCACTAGAAGTAAAGACTACCAAAGGCCTACCAAAGGCTTCTCCAGTAAAGACTTAGGATTATGCCACGGGAGTCCCTTATCACTCCTCCAAAACCCACTGGGTCAGGTTTTCCCTTGGGGTCCCCGTCAAAATTCAGTTTGAAAGCACCGGTCGAAGGTTTCTACCAAAATTCCACATTGTTTGCTTGTGGGACCAACTTGCTAAGGCGAGAATTATTCAAAGGTAATTGACTTATTCCCCAGTCCTTTAGAATTTGTTTTTCAGTTGTATCGTCTTCTAGATCTTCTATCGACCAAGATGTGAGAGTTATGGTTTCTTTTATATGTGCATCCAGGGTTGCCCATATTTCTTCCACCCTGGGATTCCTATTTTCAAAGATTTTTAGTTTACGGGTCTTCCATATCTCCCAGACCATGAATCTTGGGTACAAATCCCATACTCTGTTCAAAATCTTGTTTTTGAATTTGTTTTTGGGCCATTCAACAATAGTAAGATCAAGTCTACGAGAGTACCTGACATTGATTTTGAACAATCCACTTCATATGTCCCAAATCCCAGAAGCTGCTCGACATTCATCTAGCAGATGATTGATAGTTTCATTACTTTTTTCACATAGGATGCACCTCAAAGGACCTGTTATCCCATGGCTTTGAATGTTGTCCCAGGTTAGGATTCTTCATTTAAGAATGATCCAACATAAGGCTTCTATTTTGGGCCACCAATTCCCTCCCCATATTCTCGTCCACTTGGCTTCTTTTTTCAGTATGTATGTTTCATTCATAACCCCAATAGCCTCTTTAATGTTGAACCTTCCAAGGTTGGAATAACCCCACCTGATTTTGTTCGGCCCCTCGTGCTAGGGGATCCTTCTGGAGCAGAGGTTTGTGTAGAAGTTTTCAATGTCCTCTGTTGGTGCCAGAATTTTCCACCACTCTTTCCTTTTCCATGTCCTGAAAACATTGTTAGAAAACTCAAGGTCCCAAAATTCCTTTACCGACTGAAGTTGGTGGAGCTGGGGTTGGGATTTAAGAATTAGGATATCCTCCTGATTTTCGATGCTCTTCTCTTGGTTCCATGCCTCACTAACGAATATGGCCGAATTTCTGTCTCTAACCACCCAGAAACTATGTCTCTGAATAAGATTACAGTTTTCCTGGGCCGCTTTCCATATGTTGGATCCTAGGAGGTCCTCGCCGAATCTTATCAACATTTTTTTTTTCCATTGATGGGAATATTTGGCATGCCATAGCTTCTCCCAAGGTTAATCCTCATAAGTTATCCACTTCCACCAAATTTTCTCTCCCATGGCTTTGTTGGAATATAGTGGGTCACGCAGACCCAAACCTCCCACATTTTTGGGTTTGCAGACCCTTTTCCAATCGACTAAATCCCACTTCCTGTGGCAGTCATCCCCTCCCCAAAGAAAGTTCCTTTGGATATTCCTTATTTGCTTAATCACCGATTTTGGGGCTTCCAAAACCGAGAACAAGTACAGTGGCATCACCTTTAGGACAGACTTCACTAGAATGAGTCTACTTGGGAAATTTAGGGATTTGAATGTCCATAGACTAAGTTTTTGTTTGAGCTTTTACAAAAGGTCCTTCCAAGAGACCTATCTAATGGTCAATTATACTAACGGAGATCCTGAGTATTTGGATGGAAGCCTGCCCTCCAAGAAGCCCAGAAGTCTCAAAATATTCCTTCTCATTATTTTTGAGGTATTAAAGAAGTACACTTGAGATTTGGTCTTATTAATTTCCAATCCACTAGCCTCCAAAAAGGTGTCCAGCCCCTCATTGATTCTGTGAGCCTCTTTAACTGTTGACGACCCCATGAGCATGGTGTCATCAACAAACTGTTAATGAGTTTGAGGCTCTAGATCCTTCGTGATTGTCATACCTTTAATCTTGTTTTTCATTCGAAGGTTCTTGAGCATTCTGCCCAAACCTTTCGCAGCTATAATGAGCAAAATGGGGGATAACGGGTCCCCTTGTCTAATATCGTGAGAAATTTGGAAGGGCGAAGTAAGAGATCCATTAACCAAAATAGAGAAGAAGGCTGAAGATACCAGATTCATGACCCATCTGGTCCATTGATCTGAGAATCCGAATGCCCAGAGCATACCTGCTAAGAATTCCCAATTTAGTTTATCATAAGCTTTGGACAAATCTAAATTAAGAAGCATACCTAGAAATTTCCCAAATTTAACTGAATGTATTGTTTCGTCAATAAGGATGATGCCATCCAAGATTTGTTTTCCTTCAAAAAACCCCACTTGCTCTAGAGAGATGATGAAGGGAAGCAAAGAGTTGAGTCTATTGCCAATGGTTTTGGAAATAATTTTGTAAATGACATTGCATAGAGCTATCAGTCTTAGATTCCTTGGGTCTTCAGCTTTGGACTCTTTGGGTATGAGGGTCAAGAAAGTTGCATTTAGAGATTTCAGGATATTACCCAACTTCCTGGAGTCCTCCACCAATTCCTAGACTTCCTCTTTCAGCCAGTCCCAACATGCATGGAAAACATTCGTAGTAAATCCAACAGGTCCAGGATTTATCTTTCGCCATCTGCTTGACCGCTTCCTCGACTTCCTCCATCTCTATAGGTTTCATTAGGAGAAGATTTTGTTATTCCGTGATAACCTGGGGAATATTCCTCAAGACTTTTCTCTGGGAGGCTTCTCTATCTTCATCTGGTTCCTTCAGGAGGTTAGAGAAAAATGAATTTACAGTTCGTTCCAAATCTTCCTGGGATTCAGCAATTGGGCCTTCTTCAGTTCCCAGTCTTATCAGTCGGTTTCTCTACTTATGGTGTATTGCCTATTTATGAAAGAAGTTGGTATTTCTTTCTCCTTCCTATATCCATTTCACTGTGTCTTTCTGGTTCCATTATATCTCCTCCTGATGTTCACGTTCGCTAAATTCCCGGAGCAGAAAGTGTTCCTTCTCTCTGATCTTCGCTGAGAAACCAGACTGCATGCTTTGAGTTTGAACTTCTTTGATTTTACAGTCTATATCCACTTTCTCCTGGAAAATGTTACCAAAAGATTCTTTGTTCCATTTTTTGATGTTTATTTTGAGGATTTTTAGCTTTTGCTAGAACTGGTACATCTTGGTTCCTCTAATGGTTTGGGATTCCCTCCCACCATTCTTTTATTTTTTCTCGAAAATTCGGCTGAAGCAACCAGAATTTTTCGAAGTGAAAGGGTCTATGTAGTTTAGCACCCACATTTTCCCATTCCAGCTTGATGGGATAGTGGTCAGAGCCAGTTGAAGGAAGTATCGACGCCTTCAACTCTCCCCCATTCATCATTATGGACTTTGTCACCAAAAAGCGATCAAGCTGACATGCTATGCCTTTGTCCCCCATTATTTTGTTGTTCTAAGTAAAAGTGTCATTATTTGTTCTGACATCAACTAGGTCAAGGTTATCAATCACTTCATTGAAAGTTTCATTTATGGGGTTTAGCTGTCGAATCCCCCCTTTTTTTCCTCACGACTCCTAATCAGATTGAAGTCTCCTCCTATAATCCATGGTTTTCCTTTTGTCAAGGTATTTATCATCTTGGGAGACTCTAGAAATTTCATTTTCTGCTTTTCCCTAGGAGGACCATACACATTGGTAAGGAATCCCCTAATTTCTGTCCCTAAAATGTGAAATGCAGCAGATAGAGAATACTGTGTTTCCGAGAAGTTGTATAGGGAGACCTCCTTTGGATTCCATAGAATGCCAATACCTCCAGCCACCTTATTGGCATCCACTGCTATGATCTCACATCCTTTCAAAGATTTCCCCCCTATACTTTATAAGTCTGTCTTTGAACATTTTGTTTCCTACAGGAACACCACTCCCGGCTTCTCCAGTTCAATCTTTCTCCTTAGAAGATGAGTCTTCAAGGTACTTCTACATCCTCTAATGTTCCAGGATGTGATCAACATTGGTAACCTATTTATTTGTGGGGGATATGGATGCATCTATGGTTGGATACTTCCCTGAAGCCACTAGTTGGGCTCCAATAATTTGGATTCTTTACACATTACTATGCCTGACTTGAGTTTCTTTCTTTTCTTTTTTCTAAATCCCTCCGGGTATTTTAGTGATTCTGCCAAGACCCCTAGAGACTTCATTGCTTTGGCTTTTATTATCACATTTTCCAACAATGTGACTTGTTGAGGAACAATCCTCTCAGGGGCCATCTCAGAGCAAGATGTCTCTAGCCCGACCAGATCTAAATCTCCTATCTCCATTTCTTCCTCCCCTGTCTCCTGAGTCTTGCTGGTGTCTACCTTTAATTCCTAATTTTCTTCTTGGATCTAGAGTTTGGGGTTAGGATCTTTTTCTTGGGATTTCTTGGGAGGATCAATCGTAGCACTAACCTTAGATGTAGCCGCTTCACTTGGGTTCTTGGAATGGGAATGACTACTGGTCAAATTGATAGGATTGCTGACTTCTTGAGGTTCTTGGATAACTTCATACATGTTTTGCGTTTGAAATTTCTTGAAGTTTTCAGGGCCGTAGGATTTCTTGGCTAATCTCTTCTTGTTTTGGACCTTGGTAAATCCACCAGTTTCTTGATTTTATTGCTCCTTTGTTCCCCCTGGTTTCTTGTTCTGTGGAAAATCTCTAAATAAATGTCCATGTTCATGGCATCTCCTGCATCTGAACGAGAGTTGTTCATAGTCTATTGCTTGGAAACAGTCTTCATCTTCCCATGTTAAATCTATACCATTAGGGAGATCTTTTGAAATATCAAGGCATATACATATCCTGGCATAGGAAGTGTATCTTCTTTGTCAAGTTTGTTCTAAGACTTTTACAAAATTCCCTAGCAGGTTCCCTATCTTAGTTAGGATGTCTTCTGACCAGTATTCTATAGGGAGGGAATACATTCTAATCCAAACCGATGCAATTGTAAGGTTCTCGTTGTCTGGATTGAATCTTTCTTTCCATGGTCTCAAGAACAGACCCGCAGAGTTATAGAAATATGGTCCACTTTTAAAGATTCTGGTTTTGTCCTCCCATTAAAGAATATGACAGTGAAGAATCCTTTTGCCCCTAGTTGAAGGTCATAGTGGCATCGAGGTTTCCGTGTGGTATTAATCCAACATATGAGGGTCTTCTTTGAAGGCCAGATCCCTACAAACTTCCCTATGAGAGCTCGCTCCTTCATAACCAATATCTTCTCTGATTCTAGTCGATTTGATTTGTAACTTAGGAACTTTCAAGATTAAAGCATATAAAGATCATAAAACAAAATTGCTTATATAGAAATGAAAATTCTTATATATCAAAGGTTAGCAAAAATCATATAAAGGAATGGAAACATAATATAATCAAATAAAAAATTAACTTGCTCATTAAGGAAAATGAAGTTACTTGTACACATTAAGTGTCAGCCGCAACATATAAATAGTGAGCCAAATATTTCTCTTAAATATATGAAAATTTAGTCATCAAGGAACTAATCTAAAGCATAGGTGCATTTCTTATTAGTATGAGGTTAATATGCAAGAGATGAATGCCCTGGAAATGTTAATGCTTCCATATAGGAACGTTAGAGACAAGTAGGAACAAGATAACCTCTGCAATCATAAGAATAGAAATCTCATTGTAACAAGAACAAGGTGCTCATGATAAATAGTTCAAGATTTAAATATTGCTCAAAGGCATATATTGAGTAAAAGATGATCGAAATAAACATGACATGAGATATAGATAAATCAAAATGTTTAATATGATCAACATATGGAAAATTATGAGCAACTCATGATATCACTTATAAAAAATTATGAAATGAAAAGTCATTAATGGTCTTAATCATGGGTTCATTTCTTGTTAACACTATGTAAATATGCAAGAGACGAAATGCCCTGGAAATGTCAATGCTTCCATATTGGAATGTTAGAGACAAATAGCATAGGAACTAGATACAATCTCTGCAATACATGAAAAAGAAACTATATCCCAATTAAATAACTTATGACAAGCTAAAAAAATATATGATATTACATAGATTAAAAAAATGATTTTACTTAAGAATTTAATTAGCAAGAGCATATAATGATCATAAAGATATTACTTATAAAAGAATGAAATTGCTTTTACACAAAGGTCAACAATAACATATAAATAAAGTAAATAGTGATCAGATAACACATATGAGATTGTTCTTATAAAAATGTTTTTATAAACAAAACAAAGAAAAGAACAAATTAATTATTAAGTATATTTAAAAAATATTAAGCATTAGATGGTTTATAGCTATCACCATGAAAAAATACTAGAGATCCATGTCCTTAAAAGATGCCAATATTTCCATATAGAAATGTGAGACAAATATATAACAAGAACAAGAAATAATATTTTAATAAACATGATTAGAACAAAAAATAAATGCAAAAATGAATAACAGAAAACTTAAATACTTTACCGTACTTATCTGAATCTGCAAAAAACACAGTTAGAAAAATAGTAAAGGAGAGAGAAACTTTTACTTACAACCCCTTCAAAAAATGTGGCCAGAAAAGCGCAGTCTTTTGTTTTGGCCACGTAGGTGGATCTAGAATGGTTGTTCCAATTCCAAAAGCAAGTTATAATGAAATATCCGGTAAGAAATAACTAAGTTACGACCCTTTTTTATAACTATCATTTTTATTATCGAAAGGAAGCCCATAAATGCCCAGTTTTCTCTTCTGGTCATGTGGGTTGATCTAGAATGGCTATTCCAATTCCAAAAATAGGTTATAATAAAAAAACCTGTAAAAAATGACCAATTTACAGCCCTTTTGTATAACTATCATTTTTATTACCGAAAGGAAGCCTAGAAATTCCCAGTTTTCTATTTTTGTCGCGTGGGTGGATCCAAAGTAGTGTTTCAATTCCAAAAACAGGTTATAATAAAAATTTCGGTAAAAATTGACCAAGTTACGACCCTTTTTTATAACTGTCGTTTTTATAATCGGAAGAAAGATCCTTGAGGAGAGCCCTGAAATCATGTAGATCTACAGAAAAAAAAAAACATCAAGAAACCCTTGAAAAATTTTTGCAAAAAACCAACACTTTCATTTCTAAGTGTGCATTTTCGGATTAGGTGAACAATGCTCTGAATTTTCAGTTTTTCTGAGGAATTTCTGACTGTGGAAGGAGTAGCAGCAAAGGCAATAGTTTTTCCTTTTTTGATATAAATTGAAGACAGTGTAAAAGAACTCGCAATTGTGACTTTACTGAGGAAATTCAGGTGTAGAGGGACTGTGGCAGCCGCTGTAGTAGGATACAGTTCTGAAATTTGGCCATAACCACTGAGGAATTTGCAGGATGATTTTAACTCTGATTTTGTTTTAAGTGAAACGAGTGTAGAAGACTGAATTTTTTACTGTGGTAGGAGCTAGTAGTTTTTATATGCTTAGAATTTTGGATTACAGTCATATAAGGCAGCCAGTGTTGATCAAGCTTTGATGTAGTATGTGAAGGAAACCACAAGCATTCTAGGAGCAGGTTGAATTCTTATCTCTGTACACAAATATGAACTTGATTACCATACAAGGTTAATCTCCTAAGGATCCAAACAGCAGGAGTTCTGATCTTTCTTGGGCATATGTTGAAGTATGTGGAGTGTACTCTGAGTTTTGTGGAGGAAAGAAATTTGATCAAGCTTTTCGTATGGCTAAGGAAATAGTAAGCTCATTGATCCTCAACTGAAGTAGCGGCAGCAGAAGTTTATTACTCTTACCTGTGTATACATTCAAGAAGTGTTTTATCCTCTTCTCTCTGATTTCGGGTGGCTAAAGGAGCAATATACACAGTTTTAATTTTACACAGTTAGCTCAATATACATAGTTCTGAGTTTGAGAAAGGTTTGTGACAGACTGATAAGTGAGCAAGCAATATGTCTATGTCTTAACATAAGCAAAAGAAAGATCAGATTGATATGACAAAATGTATGTGTTCCTTGTGGAAGAATATGAGATGATGTTTAGATGACATGTTTGGAGGTATGATAAGCAAAACAGAGAAATGATCAGTGAAGGATTTGATAAGACCAAATTGAATTTTCAGTGACAACCTTTACTCATGATGACAGTTCGAATACTAATGAGGTGACAGTCTTGACAGTTCAAGCTTTACAACAATTTATAGTCCAAGTCTTGGACAATAAAGGGAGATTTTCCATAGCACACTCAGTGTACAATGCAAGATTGAAGGGAGAATGCATATACATCCGAGATTGACTGTGTTTGGGGATGAATAGTCCCATATTCTTCCACAATCCATGTGACATGGTGTATGGCTTTTTGACTGAGCATACATACACAGTTAGAATTTGGAAGAAGGCTTAAACATCTGAGTTGGTATACTTTCCAAAGTCTTCAAGCAGTCCACCGAAGTTTCTTCTACAACATCATAGAAAGTCTGGGTTGGTGATATATTTTGGGTTCTTCCACAAGATATACACAGTCAATACATGATGATGACAGCCTAAGTGTTGAATTTTTTTGAACAACCCTAGTACTAATCTTGATGAAGGTGGAGATGACTACCCTAATCCTATGATGAGGGTGATGGTAGTCCTTGTTTTGGGACTTTCTTAGAGTTCAAGCTTTGCAAGTTGAAGATGCGGTCCTAATGCATAATGAGAGTTGGAATACAATGCAAGAATGATGCACAGTTTAGGCTGATGACAGTCCTAAGTAATGATGACAGCCCTAGAAGTTGTTGATGAAGTATTTGGATGATGGCACCCTGGGTCTTTGAAGTCCAAGTGGATGATGATGACATCCCTAGTATTGACAGCCCTAACTTGTTGATGACGCAAAAAAGTTGAGTGACATACATGAGTGTAGGAGGATGACAATCCTATGCATATGAAGAGTGACTTGAAAAATATTGACTGTTGCTTGAAAAGTATTTTGACAGTTTATGCTTGACTGATTCAATATGGAATGAACTTGCAGCAGAAGACATGACCAACAACCAAGTGAACCAGACAATGGTGATTATATAGTAGTGATACACCTACAACAAAATACATGATGATGAGATGACAATTGACATGGCAAAAAAAGACTTGACATGTAGATTGATGAGGCTTCTTGAGCAGAGGTTAATGAGCAGAGATTGATCAGAGATTCATGAGCAGCGATATTGATGAGTAGACTGATGAGCAGACCTATGACCAGCAATAAAGATGACGAGCAGATGATCAGCAGTATTGACCAGTAGCAGAACAAATTGAAGAAATAGATGATGTTGATGTGACAGTGAGATTTAATTGTAAAAGCAAGCTTGTCTTGCTTTTGAGGTTAGGATACCTCAAACCCTTCTTAGCAGGGTCTAAGAAAACTAGGCAGGGTCCTAGATGAAGAGTAGGTTCTCTTTGTATTAGTAGGTACTGATTTTACCTCATGGTTGTAGCCAGTCCAAAACTAATACAAAAAGATTACAAAATTATATGGTGTTGTGTTCTTTTGTGTTATGGTTCTTGATGATTCAAATGCTTATGCTATGTGAATGATGAAGTGAAAGATGTTTATGAAATGATTACGAGATTGATAGAATGATGAATTGGTAGTTAATTGTGAGAAGCTAAGAAAAGTTTTAAAATTGGCTTTACACTGATTCACCCCCCCTCTCAGTGTCTAACAAGGGTAGGGTAAAAAAAAAATGCAGAAATATGCCCAGATCTGAAGAGAAACCTAATGGCTACTAGATAGAAAGAAAATCTACAACAAAATGACAATGCCCAAATGATAATCATTATTGATTGAAAGCTATAGAAGGTACTAGATCATAGAAACCTGCTTTGATACCATGTTAGAATAGTAGAGTCAAGTTAAACTAGTTAACCTATCTAGGCAACAAACAACATATCATAAAAGATAAGAATAGGAAAAGAAAAGGACAAGAGAACACCGATATACGTAGTTCACCCTAATGGGTTACATCCACAGGAAGGTAGTCTTCTATTATCTCCAGAACATCTTCTCCAATCTTACAAGAGAGAAAAGCACAAATACCCCAAAGCATACAGATTAT
>LPNX011103353.1:311132-325633 GCA_001517045.1 Pseudotsuga menziesii
CTATTATGGTGGTGATGATGACAATGATGATGATGATGACAATGATGATGATGGGGATGATGACTATGATGGGGATGATGGGGATGCGGATGATGATGAATATGAGGAGGATGACGACTATGATGATGATGATGAGGATGAGGATGAGGATGATGAGGAGGAGGAGGAGGGGGAAGAGGAGGAGGAGGATGATGATGACGATGATGATGATGATCAACAATGATGGTGACGATGATGATGAGGATGATGATAATGATGATGATGAGGATGATGACTATGATGATGATGATGAGGATAACTATGATGATGATGATTATGATGAAAGACGAGCCTGAGCTTAGTGCAGAAAGTTGATCCTGAGCTTATTGTAGTAGCTCAGCCTCCTTTTGGAATGCATTTTTGGCACTTGTTTTGATATGATGGAAAATATATTTCATCTTGAATTAGTTATCCCTCGAGTTACTCATGGGATAAGTCATCTTGGTTCATATTGTGCTCTCTTTAGTCTTGTATGATGTCCTAGGGGGTAAGATGTTGATCAGTTGAGCTTTTGTTCTTGAAGATAGTGAATTTATTATATAAATGATGCCGAAAGGGTGTTTTCAAAGTAATGGGGGTGATTAAAATTCCAATACTATAGTAGTCGTGACTCGTGAGTTGATTTTCATATGACGGTTGTTCATAGATGTCTACAAATTTACGGTCCATAGAATACAATATATAATTTAGTACCAGAAATATTCAAACAAATGTGTGGCCATCAATGTAATGAGTGTTTATATGTGTATTAAATATTTCGATGGTTTTCAAGATTTAGTAATGAGATTTCTCCCATTTTCAAGATTTAGTAATCAGTATTTATAGTAAGCCATTTGATACTCCATACAGCATGGCCCCTTCGACATCACATCTATAAAATTTGAAAGACGAAGGCTTTTGTAGAGTCCACAGAGCCCGATGCTTTCTTCTTTCTTGATAGTAATTGTCAATTTCAATTACTCATGGAAGTTGCGTCCCGGATTTTGACGTGTCAGCTTGCACAAGAACTCTCTGCATTTTTCTCAATACACGATTGATGACTTATTGACAAAGCTTTATCTATCCTGTTATTTATATATAACAAGCAACCATTCCAAGTTTGATTCATGGATGATGACAATGATGATGATGATGATGATGAGGATGACTATGATGACAATGATTATGATGATGATTACGATGATGATGACTATGATGATGATTATGATGGTGATGATGGTCAGTGTTGAATGCCTTCCTTACCCTCCACTAGCCATAGGTAAGGATCCTAAGACCTCATAATGGCACCCATGGGATTAAGAAGAAAGTAGTGGTGAAGACTATATTGTAAAAATACTCCTACATGTGTGAATACCAAGACATTGTTGAAGAACGTTAGTTATTAAATGGGATAAACGAGTAAATGCTATAAATGTTAGGTAGGAGCACGCATGTGTCTCGTTGTGCATACGCATTAATGCATGTGTGTGCTCTTATACACGCGTGCGCACACTTGTTACTAGTTAAAAAAAATAGAGATATAGATTCCCAGGATTGCTACCAATTTTCACAGGTTTTCTACAACTGTTCGCACGTTTTGTGCTCTAGAACTTTGCAATTTGGATCACACTCAATCATCACTCTTTGATCTATTGGATAGAAGATCACTCTTGGAATCTAATAAACATATTCAGTGGTATTGGAAGTTAGTGGATACATTCAAACTACAATTTTTCATTGCAAGAATAGATCATTTTCAATAGGTATGGTGAATTGTAAATAATTGTTTTCATTCACAAGATTTTAGATCATTTCATTGATTTATGTTTTATCATATGCCTACAATAATATCTCTCTCATAGACCACATTTAATTTCACAAGAAGAATTCCCAACTTCACATCTAAACAAGTCTCATATTCTCCATACAAGATGAAGTATGCAATGTTAACTAATTTACATTTGCACATGAATATATTTTTGATTTAACACATTGATGGCATAGATGAAGTTATCTCTTGAGACTCTTCAATTAAAAAAAAACCTTTGAAGTCATCATGGGAGAGGGTCCATATTGAATAGTTCACCAAGTTGTCCATATTCTCTATACAAGATGAAGTATGCAATGTAGACCGATAATCATTTGCACATGAATATATTTTGATTTCCCACAAGGATGGAATAGATGAGGTTCTCTATTGAGACTCTTCAATTTGTATGAAAACCTTGGAAGAAATCATGGGAGAGGTTCCATATTGAGTAGTTCACCAACTTGTCCATGCTCTCCTCTTCATGCTAGACTTATCATAACATGCCATTGAGCTTGATGGGGATGCCTCTACCTCAATGACTGATCCTTTTTTCAGGGGATTTACAACCTCCTCATTGTGTAATTAGTCAATTTGTTCTCTTAATAGTTAACATGTGACTTAATGAGTGTAATTTTTTCAATTTATTCCTAAGACATCCAAACACCAACTTGTGTCTTCCCTCACAACTAATGTGGCATATTACGTGTAATGTCATCTTGTCTGAAGGTGTTGGAAATGAAGAATATTTCACTCATCTTATTTTCACTTCCAATAATTTTTTAACACAAAGGAAGTCATAATATTATAGCTATAATACCAGCAAACTTGACTCTCTTTAATTGAATCAAATAGAGTATAGAAATGAAACTTTAGTTCGAACATAAAGAGAAACCTTTAATCAACATTTATGTATCAATCCTAATAATTACCATGCTAACATATATGTAATTTAGTTAACTATGTTGGAATGCATCATGTTTCTTATATAATGGAACTAATACCTTATTTGTTGCTTCTTATGTAGGGGTAGACCTCCTATTTTTGATAAATAAACTCTTGGAGATGGGAAACTCATGTAACAGAGCAAGAAAAACTTGAGGGAATATGCCCATTGAAAAGGAAAATGAGATAAGAGAAAAGGCCAGGTTGGAAACAGAGAGCGTGAGACATGGTCCAAACATTTCCACTGATATTGTGACCGATCCTAACAGATTTGATGCCATAACAATGTTGATGTATTTGTAACTTCGAAATGTATTCACTTGTATATCTTATATTGTACCCCGATGTTCATATCGAGATAATAATTTGTATTTCATTGTACCTCGATGTTCCTATCAAGATATTCATTAATATAATAAAGTCATGTAAAGACATTGAGGTTAACCCTCCATTGTAATTCGGGGCAATAGTCCCCACAATTGAGTTGAGGTTATCCCTCCTTGTTGATCGAGGGGGCAAAGTCCCCACAGTTGTGGGGCACTAGGGTTATTAGACTCTCCTAGAGATGTTGGCCCTGGTAAGTAATTGTCAAGTCAAAAATTAGTATAAATAGAGAGTGAGCCTCTCTATTTTACACACACACTCGCTCAACTGGGGTGCATGAGTGATAGAGGAAGTGCCCACACAAGTGAGAGAGAGAACTACTGTTAGAGATCATCTTTTCTATCTTTGGGTTTTACTGCTTCCATTGGTGCTCATTCTATCTTTGAGGAAGTTGCAAGGTTTTCTCCTTTATGGTTTCCCTGAGGAAAATATTCGTGTCTCTTGTCTCTTGTGATTATTGTTGTGCATTTTATTCTCTCAGATAAGATCCCATATCATATTGCTTAAATGATAAAAATATAGCATTGTATCAAAGCTAACCTGAGAACAAGACACTGTGTAGCTGCAGAAGCTAGGGATTCTTACTTTTTGGGTCTCCCTCCACAATCCATCAGCAAAAGGAGGCTAGGCTAACTCTCCATTAAAGGGCGCATATTTCAATCGAAGTAGAATTTGATTATGGGCATTTTCAGTTTTTGTTGCGGGAAATTAGGGCATTTTACAGAAGAGGAATTTTTGAGTGAGCCTAGTATAGGATTTATCTCCTCATCAAAATCAAAGTTTAGAGACCAAGGTCAAATTTTTTGGTTGATTAAAACTACAGTAAAGTCAAACCCTAGTTTGACCCTCGGCTTGAAAAACCCTAAAACACTAAAAGGGGTAATTTTGGTACATTCGCTATATCTCAGGATTTAAGAAGTATCAAGGGTATAAATTTTCATAGGACAAATATAATATCCTGATGTACTCTATGTAAAAATTTCAGCCTCATATTTTCTATATTCTGTAAGATATGATTCTTCCAAATCAAGGTTCCATCCTCTTCCAAGATTCATCCCTAAACAGGACACCTAGGGAGAATTGCTATATCTCAGGATACAAAGGTTTAAATGAAATTTCTCAAGATGTTCCTGATAGGGAACAAATTGTACTATCTATGGTAAAATATTTAGACACTGAAGGCGAAACAATGACACATGGAAGTCCGTACAAGTTCTCTATGCTGAACAATACTGAAATAAGTCACCTTGGGAAAACTATCATAAGTCCCAATTGGTGAAACCAATTCTGATCAAACATGTGGTGTTGGAAAGAGGACAAATGAGGCTGCATCAGTACGCAATTTTAGACACAAAAGAGTAGTAATCTTGGATATACCGCAGAAACAATATCAGGCATTTTTGTAGAAGAAATTGGAAAACTAGGGATTCTTGTTCCGAGAGCTTCCCTCCACTGTTTTTAGAAAAGGAGTACATTGGACAGCTCACCTTGAAGAGGTACATATTTCTATCAAATCAGATTTGAAATATTTCAAGTTCTGAAAATTAGGGTTTCTCTGACAAACCCTAGATCAACGAGATTCGGAACCAGGAAAGACACCTTAAATCGATAAGATCTAATCTTTTGCTATTTACATTTGAGGTTCTCATTTCAAAATGACCTATCACACTATATTGATGATAATCTTGGTGAAGCTGACAACTTCCAAGCATGGAAGTATAGGATTTCACTGGTTCTTGAAGAAAATGAATTAGACACCTACATAAGTGGAGAGGTTCCAATTCTAGGGAGATGAGGCTAAAATCCTTACACAAGAAGAACTTGGTCAAGGCCAAGAAGATCATTGCTAATTCAATGAAAGGATCATATTATACCACAAGTGTCTTCCCTAAATACACCTAAAGAGATGTTTTATTCCTTGACCAAGCTATTTGAAGGGAAGAACATAAATTGAAAGATGACTTTGAGAAACCAGTTGAAGAATGTGAAGATCCAGAATGCAGAGACCATACAGTCATACTTTACAAGGGTCTCTCAAATCAAAGAAAAACTTGAAGCAGTAGAAGAAGAAGTGGAGAATGAAAAATTTGTGATAACCACTTTGAATGGCCTCCCAGGATCATGGGATTCATTCATTCGAGGAATGTGTGCCAGAAGGAAGTGATTACTTCCAGCAGAATTTGGGAAGAGCACACATAAGATGAAGCTCGACCCATAATAAGAGAAGAGAAGATGGGAGCAACTGGAGATCAAGCACTCATGATTCAAAGAAGATCCCTCAAGCGATGAGGAATATGAAGGACTCAATTCTTGAAAAACCTCTTATCCATAGTAGCATTTGGATAAGAAATGGTGTTGGTATGAATGAACAAGATGATGAAGCTGAAAGAAGGAGTCTACCCACGAAACAAATAAAGATAAGTATTTTCATGATATTATTTTGTTATGCATTTGTTTATATTCAGTTGATGTGTAATGCATGATAGAATGTTTGCATTAATGACAGTATACTACTAATATGCATGTGATGGGTAAGTAGCTCATGGTGCTATACAACTCTCCATTACTACTTATTTAGAATGAAACCTCTTTGTTGACATATTGGATTAGTGCACAATCTCAATGATGTCTTGGTAGAGATGAAAGGCATCTAGAAAGTTTTTGTGAGATATGGATGAATGTTGTATTGGATAAAATAGTTGCATGATTATATCTTTATGCATAAGAATTTTTCCATTGTGAATATGCCTTATGAAATGTTTCTAACCATACAACTAATGCATTTGACTTGTAGGAAAGATCGCGTACAAACACTTACAAGCAAAGAAGGATGAGACTTGTTCTGAAGAACAAGTGATGACAGTTTGAGAAATAATCCAAGATGAAGAATAATATGATGATAGTTTCAAAGAAAGAAGAGGTCTCAGACACAGTGCAGTTATGTGACACCATTAAGTGACATCATTGATGCAGAACCTTCTAGCTATGAATAAGTAGTCAAGAAGAAAGGGAAGGAGAGTACCAGTTTAAGAATAATGATTTCTAGGATGCGGTATTGAGACCTAAAGGGAAGTCTGTAAATCTAGCATGTAGTAGATGGCAACATCATGGGATACAAGGCAATATTCATAGCATGAGGCTTCTCACAGAAAGAAGGCATAGATTATGAAGAGACAATTACAGCCACTGGAAGTTAATACACATGACATGCAGACTCATGTGTGCAAATTAAAGAAGGCCTTGTACGAGCTTAGAAGGAACCCATGGGATAACAAATACATGAGGAGCTTGAAGATCACTTAGAGTGATGAATATCTTAACCTTTTCTACAAGGTTGAAGATGAAATACTATAGAGGATAACAAGCTCATAGATGGGTGTGAGAAGAACCTTTCAAAAGGTTCAAGATAGAGGATCTTGGTATCCAGTGATCCTAGATGGATACATAGAATATTCGTAGTAGAGGAAGACACTTGTCACTTCTATACATAATGTTTCAATACATAGAGTATGAAAGGAAAAGGGAGAATGATGCTCTGCTTCATAGGGAGTGACTGCAGAAGATCCTGAGGTATGACATGGTACGATAGGATGGAAAGATTACTGATGGCTCTAGGATTTACTGAGAGTAAAGAGGACTCCAACCTTTGCTCCAAGGTTGAAGGAAGAAGACCAGTGATGCTCCTATTATATGTTGATGACTTGTTCTTGACAGAAAAAAGTGGAACTCATTAAATTTGAAAGAAGGGGACTTGCTGTCAAGTTTGAGATAAAGGACTTAGGTATGATGCACTACTTTCTAGGAATGGAGGTGTGGTAGAATGCAGATGGAATCTCCCTAGGAAAAGGGAATTATGCAATGAAGATCTTGAAGAGGTTCAAGATGATGGATTGCAAGGCCATGACCAGACCTATGACATCGAACCTGAATCTATTGAGTGTTGCTTCATCAGGGTCGGTTAATGCTATGATGAATCGTTAAATAATTGGGTCCTTGATGTACCCGACGAATACGAGACCAGATATTTGCTTTGCTTTGAACACATTGAGCTAGTTCCTAATGGATCCGAGGCATGTTCACCTGATGGTTGCAAAGCATGTAGTGAGGTACCTAAAGGGTACAGTTGATTATGGGCTCAAGTATGAAGCAAATTAGAACATTAACCTGGAGGGTTATGTGGATTCATATTGGGTTGGCAGTGCCATTGAGAGGAAGAGCACTTTAAGGTGCTGCTTTAGTATGAGATCAGGTGTGATATCTTGGTTTAGCATAAAGGAGTCCTACATGGCGGTGAGAACAACCGAGGCAAAATATGTTGCCACTTGCTCGGATATTTGGGAGGTAGTATGTTTCTATTGAAAAATACTATTTGATTTGATTGATTTTACTTGCATTTTTTTGTATGATGCAGAGAGGATTAGTGAAGCTCTAGTATGTGATCCAGATTGAGATCTCTTGAAAGAGGGAGTTCTAGAATAGCCGGTGAGATAGGGTGTCTGAGCATAAATCCTGGCGAAGCTCGTAGTTTTCTCAGACATAAACAGTCCTGTAGGTTGTCCTCAGATCTAATCATTCCTGGTGAAGCTCATAGGTTATCCTTGGACGTAATCATCCCTGATGTGATTCTATGCTAGAAATGGCCATAGTGAAGTTTGAGTACTTCAGGGAGACTCTTGGTGTTCTCCAGATCGAGGTTCCATGCAAGAGGAAGTGATGAGTCCATGAGCCCTTTTGACATGGTGGTAGGCGAGTCCTCCCATGGTCAAAGGTAAGCGCGGAGCCCTTTTGACATGGTTATAGGTGGGTCCTCCCATGGTTAGATCTAAGTGCAGATCCCTTCTGACATGGTAGTATGTGGGTCCTCCCATGGTCAGATATAAGTGGATAGCCTTTCCATGGATGATAGATGGTGTGTCCTATCATGCCAGTGGATGTAAGTGCAGGGCCTTTGTTTGGATGGTATATGGTGTGTCCTACCATGCCAGTGGATGTAAGTGATGAGCCTTTCCTTGGATGATAGATGGTGTGTCCTATCATGCCAGTGGATGTAAGTGTAGAGCCTTTATTTGGATAGTAGATGGCGTGTCCTAATATGCCAGTAGATGTAGGCGCTGAGCCTTTCCTTAGATAGTAGATGGTGTGTCCTACTATTCCAGAGGATGTAAGTGCTGAGCCTTTTTAACTGGGTCAGATGTAAGTGGTAAGCCTTTCTGACTGGGTTAGATATAAGTGTTGGTCCTTTCCTTGGATGATAGATGGTGTGTCCTATCATGCCAATGGATGTAAGAGATAGGCCTTTCCTTGGATGGTAGATGGTGTGTCCTACCATGCTGATGGATGTGAGTGTTGGGCGTGCCTTTCTGACATGGATGCTGGATTTGTTCCTCCCATGGTTAGATGTAAGTGCTGGGTGGGCCTTTATAACATGGAGGCTAGATGTGTTCCTCCCATGGTCAGATATAAGCGTTGAAGAAGATGAAGACCTACATGGAGGCTATGCCTACAACCATCATGAAAAAAGGTTGGATCTGCAGAAATTCCTGTGATGAGTAGAATTGAGAGATAACACCATTTGATCGAGATAACAGAGCAGTGATGATGATGATCCATTGATGATCCAGCTTTGATGATGATCCCGAGAAGAATACTTGTGTTGATGAATTTTTGCAAGAGAATACCTTCCTAGTTAAGAGGGAGTATTGATGTATTTGTAACTTTGGAATGTATTTACTTGTATATCTTATATTGTACCCCGATGTTCCTATCGAAAGAATCATTTGTATTTCATTGTACCCCGATGTTCTTATCGAAAGAATCATTTGTATTTCATTGTACCCTGATGTTCCTATTGGGAGAGTCATTAATATAATAAAGTCATGTAAAGTCATTGAGGTTAACCCTCCGTTGTAATTCAAGGAAATAGTCCCCACAATTGAGTTTAGTTTAACCCTCCTTTTTGATCGAGGGGGGGGGGGGAGTCCCCACATATGTTGGGCACTAGGGTTATTGGACTCTCTTAGAGATGTGGGCCCTAGTAAGTAATTGTTGAGTCAAAAATTAGTATAAATAGAGAGTGAGACTCTCTATTTTACACACACACTCACTCAACTGGGGCGCATGAGTGAGAGAAGAAGTGCCCACACAAGTGAGAGAGAGAAAATATATTGGAGATCATATTTTCTATCTTTGGGTTTTACTGCTGCCATTGGTGCTCATTCTATCTTTGAGGAAGTTGCGGGGTTTTCTCCTTTATGGTTTCCCCGAGGAAAATATTTGTGTCTCTTGTCTCTTGTGATTATTGTTGTGCATGTTATTCTCTCAGATAAGATCCTAGATCATATTTCTTAAAT
This sequence comes from Pseudotsuga menziesii, assembly GCA_001517045.1. Classification (NCBI taxonomy): domain Eukaryota; kingdom Viridiplantae; phylum Streptophyta; class Pinopsida; order Pinales; family Pinaceae; genus Pseudotsuga; species Pseudotsuga menziesii. The sequence goes on from LPNX011103353.1 coordinate 320,637, forward strand.
GATAAAAATATAACAAACAACCTCTACTTGAAAACCACAAGTGAAGCGGTTGCGTCCAATGGAACCAACTCAAATTCCAACATCAACACAGTCTCCAATGAACAATCCATCAACGAGCCATGTTGAAGCTCTTGAAGACATAGATATGTTGAGAGACACTGAGTATCAAGAGTTGGACCTATGAGCAATGATTAATTTGCAATATCTCCAAGAAGACCACAACCATGTCGAGCACACTCCCAATATGGACCGACATGTGAATGAAGCACCACAACAAAGAAGTCCTAGGATTTGTAGCTCATGTCCACCTTCCCTACCAAAACTGTCTACTGCAAGAAAAAGGAATCCTATAGATATCCATGTGGATGAAAGTTGTCTATCGGGCCTTGAAGGTAAGTTTCCCAAATGCACTATCGATTGCCAATGTACCAAATTAATGAAGGAATATTTTGAATCCAAAGGCGATGCAGGTAAATGTCAATTATTACTATGTTTGTTAAAGTAAAATTTTTTAGTTGTTGTTAGGATAATTCTGGGAATAAATATGGTTAGAAGTTAAGAGGCTAATAACCGTATTGTTAGAAATCTCCAATCTTCTTTTAATGCGATTGGGAAGACATCTCGTAATAAATATGTTTGTGCGGATTGTCATGTGTTATCAGAACCAGTTGTAAGCAAGTCCACATGGAAACATCACCTCCTTTTACACACTTCTAACATACTTAAATTAAATAGAAAAACTATTAAGAAGTACTCTATTACAAGAGAAAATATTCAGATTCCAGGTGGAAAAGATTGTTGGGATTTTGTCGATAGGTTTCCTTGTTGAGATATGAAGCTAATTGATGTTGTTAAGGACTTAGTACAAAATTTCTGGCATGATCATACCAAACCTTCATCTAACCAAAGAGATGTGCTAAAGATGAGAAAAGGTTCTACTGAACGTGAACCCCAATTCAAACACAACCTTGACACAACACAGACTAAACTCTATGAGAGATTTAGGAATGAGCACACACAATTGAACCTAGGCCAAAGTTCCTTCGAGAAATGTAAACCATGGTACATTCATATATGCATTGATCGAAACATATGTTGTTGTAGATACCACGTAAAATATGAATATTTTTATGACACAAATAAACATATATTTTTTTATTTGCATACTAACCATGAGCAGGGCTGCAATGAATCTGTAATACCACCGAATGCATTGAGAGATTTTATCGTCACCATCATGTGTCCAAGGCATGAAGGAAAAAAATACTATAGAAAATCATGTCTATATGGGAATTGTTCCAGGTACAATGGGTTTTCTCTTTTGAACTGTTGCATTCATGGGAGCGATGATCATCAATTTGGAAATATGAGCATGGAGATGTAGAGCTTCAAGTATGTAACCTATTAATCAGACAAGGTGAAGGAAAGTAAAAAGATTGCATTGGTGAAGTCACAGGTGCAAATTATTATTGCATGTTTTTCCTCTTACTTGTTCAGTTTCTACATATACATTCTTTAAAGGTCACATTCTAATATGACCCTTGTTTTAATGGCAACAGGTATGGGTATGTGATTTTTTTACGGAGTTCTACAAGAAAATCGAGCAGTATGTTCAACATGTGCATGTAGCGCAATGGCAGGATGAGAAGTACATAAAATGCAGGGACAACTTTCCCATTGGGACCATATTGTCAATTGTGGATTTTACAGAAAACTACACCCTTCAGCCACAAAATGAAATTCAGAGTCAATACTACCATTCCAACCAAGTCAGCATCATGGTACATATTACGTATAGGCATGGGCCTGAGAGAAACATTAACAACAGGATAATACAGAAGGAGACAAACTTTTACATAAGTGATGACAGATTCCATGATCTGCATTATGTGCAACATTGTTTTCGAATTTTCTATGATCAGCTAAAGGAGGGAGATATATAGATGGATCAACATTGGATATGGTCAGATGGTTGTGCGGGAAAGTTCAAAAATGCCCGAGTCAATGGATGAGTATGTTACATAAGACTTAAAATGTGCCACATATATGGAACTACTTTGAGACCAGGTATGGAAAAGGTGAGCATGACAGGGTCAGTGCATGCATCAAGACTGCACTATGAAGGGAGGAGATGAGGTTACCAAAAACCCCCATATCAAAGATGCAAAATCCATATTTCAATGGTGCTTTGCAACAATGTCAGACTGAACTAAAGTGAAACATACATCAACGGGGGTAGGAAGGAAAGTCAGGAATTTTTGGCATGTGGTTGAAATAGATTGATCTCGTTCCTATAGTTGCGGCACAGTACAAGGAACATGTGGATTTAATTCGTTTCGAAGCTCAAACAACTTCCTATTTGAAATATGGACATGAAAACTTGTTTTATTTTGTAGCCCTTGTAGCAGAGGTGATTGGGATGAATGTGAATGCATGGATTGGGTTGATGATTGGGATCATGTGTCACTTTTAGTAGACCCACATGTAGTCAGTGAAACAACCCACTTAGAGGAGGTTTAGTCAATGATTTTGACAGACTATGACCATATCTCAGATCTTGTAGAACCAGAACACATATATGCAGTTATTGCCCTGAAAGACAATGAATGGGGCACAGATTATTGCTTGGCATGATGCATTCGATGTAAGAAAATCCTAAATGGATCATTGATATATGATTTTAAGGAACCAAGGCTTATTTAAAAGTGTATAAATGTTGGCGAATATTACCAATTCTTAAAACACCAACTATAAAATGATTAGCGATATTTTTCAAAAATTAAATTTTTTCCAAGGATTTTATATCGTTTATATAATAATTTGGCGATTTTTAGGGTGAAAATTTTTTACCCCATTAAAATTGGGCAAAACAGGGCTTCAAAAAATGCAAAATGGCGAATGTTTTTTGGGAGAAAAACATGGAAAAATAGCCCAATGGGCTAAAATTCGCCCCTAAAATTATTCTTGAATTCATTGATTGATGATGAAGGAAATGAATTTCCTATTGGATCTATGGTGGCTGAGGGTGAATATCTTAAACTATATGGGAAATCAAGAAGAACTAGTGGCAATGTATTTGTGGATTACAAACCAAGTTCTATGGTTTATCACTTAACAAACTTGATTGTTGGTACGAACATCCATCTACAGACAATGTCGAACAAGAACTCAACCAAAGTACGTTACTTCTTTCCTCATTTAGAGCATGAGAGATTTATGGAGGCAATTAGCAACAGAGAGGATCCAGATGGCTATATTGAATGAGATTGGGTAATTACATTTACACTTCACTTGGGTGAAACCCTAGTTTGCATAATCTGGCCTGGAGGCATTCCTGGGTCGTGCAAAGTCAGGGGGGAGACCACCCTGGCCATAATCCCGTGCCACGATCCCAACGAAAATGACGGTTCATCCATCGGATCCCTGGTCAACATTCTATGGCGAATTGTAGTAGGCCTGCAAAAGCCATTTAGGGATGCCTGGGCCAATTCAAGGTTGGGGTCCCCATACTAAACCGAGCGACGATTTCCAAATATGTCGATTATTACAAGTGTGTTATGGTATGGCCACCATGGGAACACCACCCCCATCCACCTAAAACATGTCTTTGTAGGGCCGGTGCACTATTGCAAGGGTTGCATGGACCCCACCGGGGTGAAACCCTAGTTTTCAAAATATGGCCTAGAGGCATGCCCAGGTCGTGCGATGTCAGGTGGGAGGCCACCTTGGCCATAATCCCATGCGACAATCCCAATGAAACCAATGGTTCATCCATCGGATACCCAATCAACATTCTATGGCGATTTGCAGTAGGCCTGCAAAAGCCGTTCATAAACGGCTGGCCAATTCAAGGTCGAGGTCCAAAAACCAAATTGAGTGGCAATTTTCAATTCTGTCGGCTTCTATAGGTTTTTTTGGTATGGTCTCCATGTGAAATCCACCCTCGACCACTTGGCACACGTTTTGCAGGGACGGTGCACCATTGCCAGGGTTGCATGGACCCCATTTTCATGTGACTTTCAACTCAACATAAATAAAAAACCGGAGGCCGGATCGATGAGACATCAACTCCGTTGGTCTCCTATCATGACATTACCTCTAGTGGGACCTCTCCACTATGTTTTCATGGCTGAGTGAGTTCATTTTGCATGGGTTTCATAAACTAGGGTTTTGCTTAGTTTCCTTCAATGTAACTCTTGCATTGGTGGGTCAACTCTGCAAAACCCTCCACCGTGCTAGTATTGGTAGTGTTTTCATATCAGCATTGGCCATACACACTTTTCAGAGTCAACAACATGTAATCATACTACTTTGTTTGGTTTTTCGCTCCCGGACCAAGAGTGGCCAAGTGTTCCTGGACCCCATTTTCATGCGACTTTCAACTCGACATAACTCAAAAATTGGAGGTCGGGTCGACAAGCCATCGAATCCGTTGGTCTCATGGCATGCCATTACCTCTATTGGGCCCTCTCCAACGTGTTTTCATGGACCAGTGATTTATTATGCATCAGTTTCGTAAACTAGGGTTTTTCTCATTTTCCTTCAATGCAACTCTCGCATTGGCGAGTCAACTTTGCAAAACCCTCCACTATGCCAGTCTTGGAGAGATAGCGAAACTAACGTTCCTATGTACTTAGACCTGCATACATATTCATGGCCTCGTATATTAGTACATAAGAAATATAACTATACAAATCTAAGCCATCAAAACTGAAATTAAATTTATACTTTATTACAAGATACCTACTCACGAGCAGATCTACTGATCCTCAACAGGGATGGCTGGTCACTCACTCATATGGACACCTGCTCATTTGTACAAAAGTATTTAGATTTAATTACTAAATATTAACTACATTGGATGACAAGATTAACTACTAACGTTAAATTTAATTACTGGGTGAGTGCAAGAAGATGATGGACCTTTTTGGCACGTTAGATGCAATAGAAACCTGAAAAATCAGGCATCCCTCAACTTACTTGGATTTTTTGAGATA
>LPNX011103358.1:0-74974 GCA_001517045.1 Pseudotsuga menziesii
CAGGTTAGGTGTCAACTAGTTTAGGAACCCTCTTGTTATGAGTGATCAGGAAACCAGACACCAGATGGAGGGAGAAGGAGAACATGAAGGACGAACTGAAACAACTTTTGGCTTTGCTATTCTAGATCTTGCACGAAATGTCAACATGAAAAATATCCCAGCATCTTCATTACCTACCTTCTATGGGAAAAGTACTGAAGATCCGGATACTTTTCTCTTTGAGTTTCACATCTTGTGCACGAGTTACAATTATCTACAGGATGCACATAAGTTAAAACTATTTCCAGCCACCCTTAAAGATGCTGCACTTAGGTGGTTTATGAGTCTGGGGGAGTCCACCATCCGAACTTGGGAAGAAAGGAAGAGTGCTTTCCTCAGAAAATACCGAGATTACTGTGGACCTAGAGATTCTCAAAATGCAACAGCATGAAGAAGAAAGTCTTTGGATTTCCTATAACGTTTATGCTTTGTACTGCAGAAATCCAAGTATAATACCTTACAAGAGGATGCAGTCAGAACTCTTTTTCTGAAAGGGATTCTGGAGGAATATGTGGAAATCCTCAACCTGATGGCATCAGGTGATGTATATCACAAATCTTTTTAGGAGATCACTGAACTGTGCAGAAAATACTCTAGGAGTAGAGCCAAAGTAGGAAAAAGCACAAGGAAAGTTCCTTCCCGCATTTCTAGGACATCAGGATCCAGTGGGATTACAAGAGTTGAATTGGGGAACCTGTTAGAAAATTTTAAAACTGACATTTTAGGCACCTTAAGCTCCCAATTTGATGCATTGAAAACAAAGAAACGACAAGAGGAAGAAGACATGGCAGCATTACACATATTCTGCCCCAAATGCAGAAAGAGGCACCACTTGAAAGAGTGCCCTCTTAATACCATTGCAGTCTGTTCTCTTTGCTCGGATCCGCACCCTACGAACAATTTCCCTTCTTTACCAGAGCTGCAAGCTTTTTACAAGCTTAATGCTGAACCTATAGATTCATCCTTTGCACCAAAGAGGCCTTGGCAGCCTAGACCCCAAAATATGTACCCAGAACCTGTTTTTCCAAACCCTGCATATTATTATCCTATGCCGCAATCTTAGCAGCAATGGAGTCCACAAATGTGGCAAATTTGTCCCTCTCAGCCAACTCAGACTACACCATGGCAGCAAAGCTGGCGAGGACAGCCATATGGGGGACCTCAAGGACAGCCTTATGGAGGAGCACAACATACAGCCCCATTACACACCCCTCCTAGTTACTGTCCAATGCCCCCAAATATGCAGCAACTATTACCTGGCTTTACACCACTTGCACTTCCTCCCATACCCCCAGTTCCACAACAATACCAAAACCCAAACCCACCTAGACCTACGTTGTTGCCAGCTCAGCCTATCCCAAATCCTAACAACAGACCTTCCCAGCCTGTACATAATGCTGAAATTCATATGGCCCCAACTTATGTAATCCATTCAGCTCCTTTATAGGAAATTCAATTAAGGTCTGGGAAGACATTAAATAAAACCCCTCCAGCAGTGATTATTCACGAAGAGGCTGGAGAAGAAAATCCTGAAAAAGAGATTTCAGAGGAAGAAGAAGTGCAGATTTCCTCAGAAAACACCCAAGCACTGGGAATTCATTCCCAATCATCTGCTCATCCACAGGTGAACAAAAACCCTCCTTACCCAGAAAGCTTATTAATTGAGAAACCTATGGTTCGTCCACAGTTTGATTGGGAAAATGAGTTAAAGAATGTTTGTATCAAGATTCCATCACTTCAGGCTATTAGAGATGTCCCTATCTATTCAAAACTGGTGAGGGAACTATGATTAAAGAAACCTGGTCGAAAACATAAAGACCCACCCACAATACATGTTTTACGCCAGCTGTCCAACTACATTTCAGTTTGTTCCTTACCTCCAAAATTTGCAAATCCTGGGAACCCAGTGGTGACCATTTGCATTAATAAGATTCCAATAGGAAACACTCTAGTTGACCTGGGGACTGCCATTAATGTCATGTCTATGACCACCATGCAGAGACTTCAGTTGCACAATCTCCTCAGACCTACTCCTACTATTTTGGAGTTGGCTGATAGGAGCACAGTCAAACCTGTGGGGGGCCTAGATGACATTACTGTCACAATAGCTTCATGGGAGTATCCAGTGGATTTTATGGTACTCCAGACTAAACATCCGATGGGGGAACATCCAGTTATATTAGGCAGGCCCTGGTTAGCCACGGCCAATGCCTTTATAGGTTGTAGAGAAGGCATTTTAACTATATCTAATGGCACCTCTCTACAGAATCTCATTATTTATCCCCCAGCACAACCTGTATCAGAAAACATGCTATGGCTAGAGAGTCCTTACAGGGATGAGGACGTGGAACAACCCTTGCTGTCCATTAGTCAAACTAGGGGGCTGGAAGACCAGACTGAGGATGATATTCTAGAACAATTTGTCTCAGCCACTACTAGTATTGAGTTCCCCCAGTCCTTCTCTGACCTAGACAATGTTTTCACAGAAGATTTTCAAGAACAGTACTACCCTCCAGCCACCTCATCATCAGTAGTTTTATTCATAGATGAGAAGGTTGGAGCTTCAACTATACCAATAGAGATTAGCCCAGGGAGGTCTTTGTTTATTAATGCAAATCTGTTACAAGACCAGCAAAATCAGTTAGTTAATCTACTTAAAGCACAGTTAGCGGCATTTGCCTGGATCTATACAGACATGAAAGGAATTCACCCCGACACATGCATTCATCACATCTATATGCAGGAAAATATCAGACCAGTAAGACAGCCACAAAGAAGAATGAATCCTGCGCTTAAAGACATTGTAAAAGATGAATTGCAAAAATTGCTGGATGCAGATTTCATTTATCCCATTTCTGATAGAAAATGGGTATCTCCATTGGTGATTGTTCCGAAGAAGGGAGGTAAGTGGAGAATCTGTGTTGATTTTCGTGAATTAAATAAAGCAACTCTCAGAGATTACTTCCCTCTTCCTTTCATAGATCAAGTTTTGGATACCTTGTCAAGAAAACAATATTTTTCTTTTCTGGATGGATACAGTGGGTATAACCAGATAAGAATAGCCCCAGAAGATCAGGAAAAAACCACTTTCACCTGCCCATGGGGAACTTATGCTTACAAGGTACTACCATTTGGACTGTGTAACGCTCCTGCCACTTTCCAGAGGGCAGTGTTAGGTATTCTGTCTGATTTAGTACTTGACTGCATGGAAATATATATGGATGATTTTACGGTCTATGGTAATGATTTCAAGGAAGCCTTAGACAACCTGGAAAAAGTTTTAATTAGGTGTCAGGAAACAAACCTTGCTTTAAGCCATGAGAAATGTAAGATGATGTTAACAGAGGGTATTGTTTTAGGGCACCACATTTCATCAGCAGGCATTAAGGTAGACCCAACAAAAATTGAAATTATTACTAATCTATCTCCACCAGCCACACAAAAAGAAGTCAGAAGTTTTCTGGGACATGCGGGGTACTATCGTAGGTTCATTGCTAATTTTACAAAGATAGTAGCCCCACTGTTCAAATTATTGGCCAAAGACAGTGGTTTTTGCTGGGATCAACACTGTCAGATAGCCTTTGACACCCTAAAGTCAGAATTGTCCTCAACACCAGTGTTGAGGGGACCAAATTGGTCCTTGCCTTTCCACATACAAACTGATGCTTCCGACACTGCCCTGGGGGGAGTGCTGGGACAGAAGCAAAACCAGTCTTACTATGCCATTTATTTTATCAGTAAAAACTTGACACCTGTAGAACTAAACTACACAGTAACTGAAAAAGAGTTTCTAGCAGTTGTGCATGCTATCAATAAATTCTGGCATTATATTACTGGTTATGATGTATTTGTCCATACTGATCATTCTGCTATCAAATTTTTAATGAATAAACCTATCACTAGTGGCAAAATTACCACATGGTTGCTTTTGCTGTAGGAATTTAACATTACCATAGTTGACAAACCAGGGAAGGAAAATCTAGTTGCAGATTTCCTCTCCAGATTAACTCATGTTGATGATAATGTTCCTGTAGATGATACATTCCCTGATGAACATTTATTTGCTGTTTCTATTAAAACACCCTGGTTTGCATATTTAGCCAATTATTTGGTTACAGGGAAACTATCTGCTCATCTGTCAGCTTACGAAAAACGAAGAATTATTCAGCAAAGTGCTAATTACTCATGGGTAGGTAATGACCTCTTTCGAACCGGTCCAGATCTGATTATCAGGAGGTGTGTGAGGGAGGATGAGATGTATGACATCCTTCAATCTTGTCATGATGGACTCTGTGGGGGGCATTTTTCGGACAAGAGAACAGCATATAAGGTGCTGCATCAGGGGTATTATTGGCCTACACTCTTTAAAGACGCTAAAAAATATGTACAGGGCTGTGACAGCTGTCAAAGAATGGGGAGACCCACTGCTGCAGATCAAATGCCTTTACAGGCCCAGGTACAAATTGAACCTTTCGAGAAGTGGGGATTGGACTTTGTTGGGCCAATCTCACCAATGTCAAGGAAAAAGAGGTACATTTTAGTCTGCACTTACTATGTAACTAAATGGGTTGAGGCAAAAGCCCTATTGAGGGCCACTGAAAAATCAGTCATTGAATTTATTTACGAAGAAATTTTTACTCGTTTTGGCATTCCTCGTGAAATTATGACTGACAATGGGGCACAGTTTGTCTCTAAGTCCATGAAAGCACTTACAGAACAGTACGGGATTAAGCACTACAAATATTCTCCTTACCACCCCCAAGCAAATGGGCAGGTGGAATCGACAAATAAGGTGTTAGAATCCATTCTAACTAAGACTGTACAGCTGCATCACAAAGACTGGGCAGATAGGTTACCAGAGGCACTGTGGGCATACAGGACCACATGGAGAAATACCACAGGGTATACCCTGTATCAGCTTGTTTATGGGAAACAAGTTCTGCTTCCTATAGAATTTCAGGTAAAAACTTTTCTCACTGCTGCACAATTAAGCCTAAACTTAGATGAAGCTCAGAAGCAGAGGTTGATGCAATTAAACTAGCTAGATGAAGTCAGACAAGATGCTATCCAAAGAACTGTTTTGATACAGAATCAGCGGACCAAGTGGCATGATAAACTCCTGAAGAAGAAGACTTTTGAGGAAGGGGATTGGGCACTGCTGTTTGACTCACGGTTCAAACATTTTAAAGGTAAGCTTACCACCAGATGGATGGGACCATATGAGATCGTGACTGTTTTTGGTAATGGTTCTGTCAAAATAAAGACAATTGATGAAGAACAGACTGCTTTTGTGGTGAATGGGCATAGGTTAAAGGTATATCACAAACCCATTTCTAAGCAAGAGTTCATTCGTACCATGAGTCAACAATCTGGGCTAGAACTAGTAGGAGAAGGAATGACTTCCTCATCTCCCACTTCCTCATAATAACATTTGATAAAATTGTTTTTGTATATATGTACAGGAAGTTGTTTTTGTTTTTTTTTGGGTTTCTTTTGAAAGGTGCAGATATTCTTTTTAGGCTCAGGATGTTTTGAACACAACAAGCAAGTCTTTTGTTATTATTTCTATTTTTCAGCCATGATTGTTTTTTGGCAAGAGACTGTATTAATTGTGTAATTTCTGGGCTGCATTAGTAATCAGAATGTCTGTATCAGGTAAATGTGTGTGTGCTGTCATATTTTTCAGAACTGTTATGGCTATTCATATGAGTAATTAACCACCAGGCAATGTCTACATTAGTGCTTTAAGCTTCCCAAATGTTTTCTGCTTATGAACTTATGGGTTGTTAGGACCATTTGACCTGGTTTCACACTAGATGGAGCGAGGGAATTGTCTTTAGTGACAGCTATGGGCATTAAATTATTTTTAAGACAGGCATCATTTTGGAAAAAGGTGTCCAGGACTGGGAAGTTTGGGGTTATTATCTATTGGCTGTTATAATACTAAACACATATATATACATGGTTCTATAGCCACTTTATGACTTTCACTTTCTTCAGTTGCAAAGGTTAGGAATTTCTCTGAAAGATTAGGGTTGTTTTAAAACTATCTTGCCTGCACATATAGTGTAGCAGCTCAAAGTTTACGATTGCCCGGTTGATAATTAAATTAAGGTTAATTCAGTAACATTAATTTTCACCAACATTTTGACGCCGTTGCCGGGGAGTTGCTCCAAGGTAAGCTGGTATTTTGCTCATTTCTATTTTTCTAGACTGAGAAGTTCAGGTAGATAGGATCTTTTTTTAACAGTACACAACAAGGTGGAGGGGAAACATTAAGATGCAAAGACGAATTCACTATGGGGTTCCCATAGTGTAACAGCCTGCCGCATCCACTTTAGTGGGTTGCCCCAAATTCTTGTTGTTTCCTTTTGGTAAGTGTGGTTGTTTTTCTTCGCATGATTGATTTATTTTACTGCAAACAGTGTGTTTATCTTTCCTGTAAAGAGTATTTATTTTTTTTGTAGTTTAATTTCATGTAAGTGTGGTTGTCCTTTTTGCAAGTTGGGTGTGTTTAATTTCAGTAATCTAATTTTACAACAGTTTTTAGGTGTGGCTAGTTGTTGCAAATTGGAGGAGAAGGATTGGTAAGGCAAACTTGCACATTTCATATTAGGTTCCTTCAAACCCAATTGTGGCACAGGTATTTCAATTTATTTTGATTAAAAGTCTTGTTATTTTCAGTGATTGTTTTGATGAGACCCAGAGATAGTAGGGGAAGATTCATTAAGGTTCATTCCGATCTTTTTGGAAACAGAAACCCCCCCCTCACTAACCCTAGGGATAGGAACACCAGCAATGAAATTGAAAACAATAACACACAAAATTCAGGGGAATTAAGGACCAGCCCAGCAAGAACTGAGGGTATACTCAGTGAACAGTTACATTCAGTAGAGACCCCACAGACCCAACAACCTTCTCCCCCAAAGGAAGATTCCAACTTGGTTGACACAGTGAACATAGAAGCAGTGAATTCTCTTTTCAGACATGCTCACAATTTGGTAGTTTCTCAAGTAGAATCTACCACAGATCTACCTTTCAATCTTCAATCTTGGCCTAGGCCAGGCCATTGGGATTTCATTCCATCCCCGAGAACAGACAGGTTAGGTGTCAACTGGTTTAGGAACCCTCTTGTTATGAGTGATCAGGAAACCGGACACCAGATGGAGGGAGAAGGAGAACATGAAGGACGAACTGAAACAACTTTTGGCTTTCCTATTCTAGATCTTGCACGAAATGTCAACATGAAAAATATCCCAGCATCTTCATTACCTACCTTCTATGGGAAAAGTACTGAAGATCCGGATACTTTTCTCTTTGAGTTTGACACCTTGTGCAGGAGTTACAATTATCTATAGGATGCACAGAAGTTAAAACTATTTCCAGCCACCCTTAAAGATGATGCACTTAGGTGGTTTATGAGTCTCGGGGAGTCCACCATCCGAACTTGGGAAGAAATGAAGAGTGCTTTCCTCAGAAAATACCGAGATTACTGTGGAACTAGAGATTCTCAAAATGACATCTTCAAAATGCAACAGCATGAAGAAGAAAGTCTTGAGGATTTCCTAGAACGTTTATGCTTTGTACTGCAGAAATCCAAGTATAATACCTTACAAGAGGATGTAGTCAGAACTCTTTTTCTGAAAGGGATTCTAGAGGAATATGTGGAAATCCTCAACCCGATGGCATCAGGTGATGTATCTCACAAATATTTTGAGGAGATCACTGAACTGTGCAGAAAATACTCTAGGAGTAGAGCCAAAGCAGGAAAAAGCACAAGGGAAGTTCCTTCCCGCATTTCTAGGACAACAGGAACCAGTGGGATTACAAGAGTTGAATTGGGGAACCTGTTAGAAAATTTTAAAACTGACATTTTAGGCACCTTAAGCTCCCAATTTGATGCATTGAAAACAAAGAAACGGCAAGAGGAAGAAGACATGGCAGCATTACACATATTCTGCCCCAAATGCAGAAAGAGGCACCCCTTGAAAGAGTGCCCTCTTAATACCATTGCAGTCTGTTCTCTTTGCTCGGATCCGCACCCTACGGACAATTGCCCTTCTTTACCAGAGCTGCAAGCTTTTTACAAGATTAATGCTGAACCTATAGGTTCATCCTTTGCACCAAAGAGGCCTTGGCAGCATAGACCCCAAAATATGTACCCAGAACCTGTTTTTCCAAACCCTGCATATTATTATCCTATGCCGCAATCTCAGCAGCCATGGAATCCACAAATGTGGCAAAATTGTCCCTCTCAGCCAACTCAGACTCAACCATGGCAGCAAAGCTGGCGAGGACAGCCATATGGGGGACCTCAAGGACAGCCTTATGGAGGAGCACAACATACAGCCCCATTACACACCCCTCCTAGTTACTGTCCAATGCACCCAAATATGCAGCAACTATTACCTGGCTTTACACCACCTGCACTTCCTCCCATACCCCCAGTTCCACAACAATACCAAAACCCAAACCCACCTAGACCTACGTTGTTGCCAGCTCAGCCTATCCCAAATCCTAACAACAGACCTTCCCAGCCTGTACATAATGCTGAAATTCATATGGCCCCAACTTATGTAATCCATTCAGCTCCTTTACAGGAAATTCAATTAAGGTCTGGGAAGACATTAAATAAAACCCCTCCAGCAGTGATTATTCACGAAGAGGCTGGAGAAGAAAATCCTGAAAAAGAGATTTCAGAGGAAGAAGAAGTGCATATTTCCTCAGAAAACACCCAAGCACTGGGAATTCATTCCCAATCATCTGCTCATCCACAGGTGAACAAAAACCCTCCTTACCCAGAAAGGTTATTAATTGAGAAACCTGTGGTTCGTCCACAGTTTGATTGGGAAAATGAGTTAAAGAATGTTTGTATCAAGATTCCATCACTTCAGGCTATTAGAGATGTCCCTATCTATTCAAAACTGGTAAGAGAACTATGCTTAAAGAAACCTGGTCGAAAACATAAAGACCCACCCACAATACATGTTTTAGGCCAGCTGTCCAACTACATTTCAGTTTGTTCCTTACCTCCAAAATTTGCAAATCCTGGGAACCCAGTGGTGACCATTTGCATTAATAAGATTCCAATAGGAAACACTCTAGTTGACCTAGGGGCTGCCATTAATGTCATGTCTATGACCACTGTGCAGAGACTCCAGTTGCACAATCTCCTCAGACCTACTCCTACTATTTTGGAGTTGGCTGATAGGAGCACAGTCAAACCTGTGGGGGCCCTAGATGACATTCCTGTCACAGTAGCTTCATGGGAGTATCCAGTGGATTTTTTGGTACTCCAGACTAAACATCCGATGGGGGAACATCCTGTTATATTAGGCAGGCCCTGGTTAGCCACGGCTAATGCCTTTATAGGTTGTCGAGAAGGCATTTTAACTATATCTAATGGCACCTCTCTACAGAATCTCATTATTTATCCCCCAGCACAGCCTGTATCAGAAAACATGCTATGGCTAGAGGGTCCTTACGGGGATGAGGACGTGGAACAACCCTTGCTGTCCATTAGTCAAACTAGGGGGCTAGAAGACCAGACTGAGGATGATATTCTAGAACAATTTGTCTCAGCCACTACTAGTATTGAGTTCCCTCAGTCCTTCTCTGACCTAGACAATGTTTTCACAGAAGCTTTTCAAGAACAGTACTACCCTTCAGCCACCTCATCGTCAGTAGTTTTATTCATAGATGAGAAGGTTGGAGCTTCAACTAACCAATAGAGATTAGCCCAGGAAGGTCTTTGTTTATTAATGCAAATCTGTTACAAGACAAGGAAAATCAGTTAGTTAATCTACTTAAAGCACAGTCAGGGGCATTTGCCTGGATCTATACAGACATGAAAGGCATTCACCCCGACACATGCATTCATCACATCTATATGCAGGAAAATATCAGACCAGTAAGACAGCCACAAAGAAGAATGAATCCTGCGCTTAAAGACATTGTAAAAGATGAATTGCAAAAATTGCTGGATGCAGATTTCATTTATCCCATTTCTGATAGCAAATGGGTATCTCCATTGGTGATTGTTCCGAAGAAGGGAGGTAAGTGGAGAATCTGTGTTGATTTTCATGAATTAAATAAAGCAACTCTCATAGATTACTTCCCTCTTCCTTTCATATATCAAGTTTTGGATACCTTGTCAGGAAAACAATATTTTTCTTTTTTGGATGGATAGAGTGGGTATAACCAGATAAGAATAGCCCCAGAAGATCAGGAAAAAACCACTTTCACCTGCCCATGGGGAACTTATGCTTACAAGGTACTACCATTTGGACTGTGTAACGCTCCTGCCACTTTCCAGAGGGCAGTGTTAGGTATTCTGGCTGATTTAGTACATGACTGCGTGGAAATATATATGGATGATTTTACGGTCTATGGTAATGATTTCAAGGAAGCCTTAGACAACCTGGAAAAACTTTTAATTAGGTGTCAGGAAACAAACCTTGCTTTAACCCATGAGAGATGTAAGATGATGTCAACAGAGGGTATTGTTTTAGGGCACCACATTTCATCAGCAGGCATTAAGGTAGACCCAGCAAAAATTGAAATTATTACTAATCTATTTCCACCAGCCACACAAAAAGAAGTCAGAAGTTTTCTGGGACATGCAGGGTACTATCGTAGGTTCATTGCTAATTTTACAAATATAGCAGCCCCACCGTTCAAATTATTGGCTAAAGACAGTGGTTTTTGCTGGGATCAACACTGTCAGATAGCCTTTGACACCCTAAAGTCAGAATTGTCCTCAACACCAGTGTTGAGGGGACCAAATTGGTCCTTGCCTTTCCACATACAAACTGATGCTTCCGACACTACCCTGGGGGGAGTGCTGGGACAGAAGGAAAACCAGTCTTACTATGCCATTTATTTTATCAGTAAAAACTTGACACCTGCAGAACTAAACTACACAGTAACTGAAAAAGAGTTTCTAGCAGTTGTGCATGCTATCAATAAATTCCGGCATTATATTACTGGTTATGATGTATTTTTCCATACTGATCATTCTGCTATCAAATTTTTAATGAATAAACCTATCACTAGTGGCAGAATTACCAGATGGTTGCTTTTGCTGCAGGAATTTAACATTATCATAGTTGACAAACGAGGGAAGGAAAATCTGGTTGCAGATTTCCTCTCCAGATTAACTCATGTTGATGATAATGTTCATGTAGATGATACATTCCCTGATGAACATTTATTTGCTGTTTCTATTAAAACACCCTGGTTTGAAGATTTAGCCAATTATTTGGTTACAGGCAAACTACCTGCTCATCTGTCAGCTTACGAAAAACGAAGAATTATTCAGCAAAGTGCTAATTACTCATGGGTAGGTAATGACCTCTTTCGAACTGGTCCAGATCTGATTATCGGGAGGTGTGTGAGGGAGGATGAGATGTATGACATCCTTCAAGCTTGTCATGATGGATCCTGTGGGGGGCATTTTTCAGACAAGAGAACAGCATATAAGGTGCTGCATCAGGGGTATTATTGGCCTACACTCTTTAAAGACGCTGAAAAATATGTACAGGGCTGTGATAGCTGTCAAAGAATGGGGAGACCCACTGCTACAGATCAAATGCCTTTACAGGCCCAGGTACAAATTGAACCTTTCGAGAAGTGGGGATTGGACTTTGTTGGGCCAATCTCACCAATGTCAAGGAAAAAGAGGTACATTTTAGTCTGCACTGACTATGTAACTAAATGAGTTGAGGCAAAATCCCTATTGAGGGCCACTGAAAAATCAGTCATTGAATTTATTTACGAATAAATTTTTACTCGTTTTGGCATTCCTCATGAAATTGTGACTGACAATGGGGCATAGTTTGTCTCTAAGTCCATGAAAGCACTTACAGAACAGTACGGGATTAAGCACTACAAATCTTCTCCTTACCACCCGCAAGCAAATGGGCAGGTGGAATCGACAAATAAGGTGTTAGAATCCATTCTAACTAAGACTGTATAGCTGCATCACAAAGACTAGGCAGATAGGTTACCAGAGGCACTGTGGGCATACAGGACCACATGGAGAAATACCACAGGGTATACCCCGTATCAGCTTGTTTATGGGAAACACGTTCTTCTTCCTATAGAATTTCAGGTAAAAACTTTTCTCACTACTGCACAATCAAGCCTGAACTTAGATGAAGCTCAGAAGCAGAGGTTGATGCAATTAAACGAGCTGGATGAAGTCAGACAAGATGCTGTCCAAAGAACTGTTTTGATACAGAATCAGCGGACCAAGTGGCATGATAAATTCCTGAAGAAGAAGACTTTTGAGGAAGGGGATTGGGCACTGCTATTTGACTCACGGTTCAAACATTTTAAAGGTAAGCTTACCACCAGATGGATGGGACCATATGAGATTGTGACTATTTTTGATAATGGTTCTCTCAAAATAAAGACAATTGATGAAGAACAGACTGCTTTTGTGGTGAATGGGCATAGGTTAAAGGTATATCACAAACCCATTTCTAAGCAAGAGTTCATTCATACCATGAGTCAACAATCTGGGCTAGAACTAGTAGGAGAAGGAATGACTTCCTCATCTCCCACTTCCTCATAATAACATTTGATAAAATTGTTTTTGTATATATGTACAGGAAGTTTTTTTTGTTTTTTTTTGGGTTTCTTTTGAAAGGTGCAGATATTCTTTTTAGGCTCAGGATGTTTTGAACACAACAGGGAAGTCTTTTGTTATTATTTCTATTTTTCAGCCATGATTGTTTTTTGGCAAGAGACTGTATTAATTGTGTAATTTCTGGGCTGCATTAGTAATCAGAATGTCTGTATTAGGTAAATGTGTGTGTGCTGTCATATTTTTCAGAACTGTTCTGGCTATTCATATGAGTACTTAACCACCACGCAATGTCTACATTAGTGCTTTAAGCTTCCCAAATGTTTTCTGCTTATGAACTTATGGGTTGTTAGGACCATTTGACTTGGTTTCACACTAGATGGAGCGAGGGAATTGTCTTTAGTGACAGCTATGGGCATTAAATTATTTTTAAGACAGGCATCATTTTGGAAAAAGGTGTCCAGGACTGGGAAGTTTGGGGTTATTATCTATTGGCTGTTATAATACTAAACACATATATATACATGGTTCTATAGCCACTTTATGACTTTCACTTTCTACAGTTGCAAAGGTTAGTTGTTCATCTGGGCAAATTTTTACAGGCATGTACAAAGAATACTCTTCCAATTCTGGTACCATTCCACTCCTAGATGGTTTTCAGAGCTGTTCCCCCACTCATCTATGCTTGAGCAAATCATAAACTTTATCTTTAAGGTGAAGTTGGGATAAAAGCCTCTGATAGAAAATGGGTGCAAGAGGTTAACCTGTCGGGATACTGAACAAGTCCGCTGGCAGCGGGTACCGACCTGTGGTATAAACAGGCTAACCCATCCAGTTTATTTGTTTATTAACTCATTGAGTGTTGCATATTTTATTTAATGGTTTAACATCACTGTGTGAGTGCATTTGCTTGAATAGAACAGTTGCTGCTCAAAATGCCGGCAATTACTACTATGCTGGTAATTTCTATTTATTCTTATCAATATGAAAGCACTGCTATATTTTACATTGGCTGAAGTACTGGATTAAATGTTGGATGAAGTACCGGAATAGAAATTTTTGCAAATTGACATGGCAAAGGGAAGAAATGCTGATGAAGGTAATGCACATAGCATGATTGGGAAAGTCTTAATTGTTATATATTGAGTTTTATGGTTATAATTAAATGTTTTTTGCCATTACTATAAAAAAGTTGATGAGCTATGAACTACCATGATAACTTTGGCACTCATTTAATTGATATATCACAGTTTTCCTTTTATGTTGTTAATTTGGACAATATTTCATCCTTTTGGCAGCGTGTAATAACAATCATAACCTTGTTTTATTGCAATTGGGATTTTTAAGTGTGATGAGGTTAGCTGTTCCAGTTCAGCTCATTTCTGGAGACTCCTTGATAATTATTTCATGGCTCAATCGACTGTTGGCATTTGATGTACTGTTTTGATGCCTTGGTGCAAAACTATAGGATATTCGATCCACGTGGCTTTTCAGGTGGTCTTCAAGCACGTTTTCCAAGAGCATAATTCTCTAGCAGATGGAATTTCTAAGAAGGCTCTGAATTTGGATGTGGGCCCTAGTTATTTCTTTGAGTTTTTTAGATGGCATGGCCATTAATGACGGCCACTTTGTTCTATTTTAGCTGTTGAGTTTCTCATCTTTGTGCCATCAGCTTCATGTGTTTTTCTCATGCTTTATCTTGGATAGAGTCCTTCTGTTAGCCAGTTTTGCTCCTAGAACACTTGATTGTTGATCGCCACAGATGTTCCTTAGCATATCTGACCTGCTAAATGCGGGAATGATGAATAAAGTCTACCAGTTCAGACTTTAATTCTATCAGACTTTACTTTGAGTTCCAAATCTGGTTGTATGAGACTTTCTTGCAGAGGGACCTGCAAGATCTTTGGGTTGGGGGAGATGTTGGTCTTCTATTATTAGTTGTCCAATACATCACTTTCTAGCATAACCCTTATAAAACCATATGATAAGTTAGTTTTATTAATGTTTATTTGCACATGGACATGTTTTTATGAAGATCAACGTGGACAAAGGTTTGGTAAGTGCCTTTTGGTTATTTATTTCTTGTTTTTATCGTTTTATGCATAAATTGGTTTTTAAATCTCCACATATATATATCCGGTAAATTGATGGCTCGTTATTTCTTTTGTGCAGGGTTTTCGGTGCTCTAGGGCAGGTTCATGATGGCTGCACCAGCAGATTTGGGGGCTTCGATACACATTCTGGGCGTTTCCTGAGCTTTCGTCGCCTCCCAAAATGCCTACGCAGACTTTCCAGGTGTTGTTTTGGGGATGGTCGTTGATTAAGAAGCTGTTGCTTTCTTGTTTTAGTATTGTATAGATTTGAAGGGATTCGAGCTCCCATATTTGGCTCAGGTGTGCCGAGTTACCTGTAGATTTTTTTGAGAATCAATCTCTGTCTCGTGATTGATTCTAGTCTGTATCTTTAGTATAAAACGGCTTTTGAAACCCTAAGAATAGAGGATGTTCAGAGAGGATTGTAATACTTCATTTTATTAATTCAACCAGCGTTTTATCTCCTTTAGAGGTTTCGGCTTAGAACTGGAAGGCATTGAGGGAGGGCCCCCTTCAGCACCAACCTTGGTATTTTGCATTGTGTGTTTTGTAATCACAGGTTAATGTCTCTCTGCCTTGATATTGTTCTATAGAATGTTGATGTGTGACTCATATAAATGTTTGCAGATTCGTAGTCATTTGTAATTGATTTAACCTGCTGAGTAATTCAAGAATAGTTTGTATTTAATGCCCCTTTCTGGTTTTCAGCTTGGAGTGTATATTAATGGCCATGATTATCGTTTAGGGTTATTGTATTTATAAATTGTGTGATGGTTTGATTCGAGTTTTGCTTTGTGAAGGGTTACAAGCAGACTGAGGTTTCACATTATTTTATTGTCAGCATATAGCGATATAGAGATATCTGTAGGGTTGAGTTAGACTCTATTTGTTCACAGTACTGTAGAAGGAATTAAGGAATAGTGTGGGTTTAAATATTCTCTTCAATTTCCAGTATGAAGCGTAGTATGGGAAATTTGGTTAATGAAATCGACTCTAGCTGTTGAAGAACCTTTTTGCTACAGCATGAGAATAGTTGATGAACAGCTCATCCCTTTCACTTTCGAGTTTGCAGAACTGTAGGGTATCCTGTTGAAATTGAACAGTACTTGTAATATTTTGTAGAGGGTTTGAAGATTGAAATATATAGAGCGTAGAGAGCTTTGTTAAATAGTTCTTTATATGAGTGATGAAATAGGAAGAACTGTGCTGTTTGACATTGATGAAATAGGGTTTGTTAATGTTGCTTCCTTGAATTAACACCAGCTCCACAGCGTGTACATGCAAACCAGAACTAGTGAATATTTTTCACACAGTCCTAATATTGATTAATGAGCATTGTTTGGATAACCTTGGTATTTTTTCTGTGTGCATTAGTATGTATAAAATAAAACAGAGAACAACGATAACCAGCCAAGCTTTGTTATAATAAGCTGTGTGTTGACAAGAGGTCACAGGTTTTATTCTGGCAACAATTTTAGAAGTATTAGTGTGGAGTTAAGCATTAGATCTCGTAGGATTATAGTGGATTTTTCAAGTCAATAGATCATAGTTATTGTGAAACTTATCAAGCTCTTTCATTTGTAGAATAGATTATCAACACTATAGCCGAGGGTGGATTGTTGAGTGTTTTAAGGGATTGCTGTAGGGTTTGTTTAATCTATCAGTAGATTGTTCTTTTGAAAGCATTGTTGTAGGTAAGAATTTCTCTGAAAGATTAGGGTTGTTTTAAAACTATCTTGCCTGCACATATAGTGTAGCAACTCAAAGTTTACGATTGCCCGGTTGATAATTAAATTGAGGTTAATTAAGTAACATTAATTTTGACTGACAATACCTTAACGTGAAAGAAGATAAGACATACATGTAGGGTTATGCATTAATGTATGTTATGGAAAGTGAATATATTTAGGATTAATGAGCTATATATTGAAGTCGTTTAAATATAATTTATATTAAAAAAAAATTATCTTATATTTTTTTTATATAGTAAATACATTTTATAATGTTATATGCCTTCTATTTGTGTATAAAAAATTGATTACATTCTAAATATACATATAAGGATAGATTTATAAGTTGAAAAGAGAAGTTTTTCTTTAAAAGATATTTTTAGGAAAATATCCAAGGTTTTTAATTATGTAATTTAAGTGAATACCCTCTCTAAAAGGGCTATAAATTTCATTGTTAAGCAAATAAATAAATAAAAGTAGGTGATTTATATGTATTTATTTAAAAAAAGGTTTGTTGTTAAGTTATTAAAAGATCAATGTTAAATCACTAATATTGGCTTCTATATAAGCCTTCGATGAAAGGTCCCTTTTGTTTATCTTATCCTAGTGGAATTCATGTCCATCTTGGGGGTGGGCCCTCGGTATCAAGCCGAATGGAGAGCCTAAGGTAGGGTGGAAATTTGAATTCAAGCCCTCAGTCATCATGTTAACTGTATCACTTAAAGTACTTTTAAGTTATTTCTTTATTATCTTACAAGTTAGTAAATGTTTATTCTTGATGCTTGAGATAAAGAATTTTTTTGTAAATGAGTAATAATCGTTGGAATGTTGAGTACTATTAGATTCTATATAAGAGGCTTAGAGGTGTTGGAGGTAAGTTTGGTAAATTTAAGTTTATTATTTCTATTCGTTTGAGGGATGGGTTGATTGCATATTATTGTAGAGCATGCATTCCACTTGATTCAGGTATCGACTATTATATATTAAATTATGAAATGGATCCTTATGCTCCATCTATATGAGAATGTAAATGTAGTGATTCAATTCACATACTTAGTTTGATGCAGTAAATACAAAAAAGAATAACCCCATTTCCCTAAAATCACCATGTGGAAATTGGATATGTTACAAAGAGAACCCCTACATCCTTGGCTACAATGTCTAGGATTCGATGGATTTCCTCCATATTTTCATGAATTTCATTTGACACATGATGCACCACTTCCTACTGCAGATCATTATCTAAGAGGACCTTATGCAAAGATGTTTTCATGGACCAATCAGGACCAACAATCCATGTGTTTTTTTATTTTTCATTTAATTCCCTAGATTCAAGGGACTCCATTGTCTTCTCAACATGTGCCAAGACAACCATAGAAAATTTTTTAGCCTCTTGTTGCTTATCATCTTCCTAATATGCATGCATGCCATCACCAAGCCTACTACAAGCACGGTCCCTTGGGGCCATTGTAAGAAAAGAAGGAGGAGAGAGGTTGTTGATCAACCACAATATCCATTCCAAATTAATCTTATTGCACCACCCCTCAATTACTCCATAAAAAAAATCGTAATTTATATACAAAAATACAAAATACATTTTTCAGATGGTACAATATCAAAAAAATATAATTGTCTATGCTCTCAATGTATTAACAAAAATCCATTTTTTTTTTTTATAGAGGATTATAGCTGTTAGATAACCATAAATGATCATAGTATAACCAATCCTACATAATCAGTCCAAAATTCAATAATTCTACACATCTCAAAAGGTATGTCCATCTAGTCTCAAAGACAGCAATAAAAAAGACAAATAAATCTACACATCACAAGATAATAAAAGCCCAAATAGAACAAACATGTTCAACAAAAACTACCATAGTCATCAAACATATAACGAGATCACCACCCAGAACAGTTGCTCCATCTTTTTCTAATTCATCTGCTTTTGAGTTTCTTTCTCGATAGATTTGCTTGAAATCCACATTTTCTAACATATTTGATAATCTGATAACTTCATGAAGAACCTGAGAAAGATGCAAATTTTGAATCACCAAAAATCTACATAATAGAAATGTGATTTTTCAGAGTCAAAGTAAGGAGTAACTTCAAAGTAAGTAGCTCAGCAAAGTTGTTAGTACCAAAACACATACTAGCTTTATGAGTAAAATAAAGATCATCATGAATGTAAAGCAAACCAAATTCACCAGCTTCCGAACCATCAAAATACCCCAAGGAGAAGATTTATCAATAATCTCCTCAACAACACTTTTAATGTTCATAACAATGTTATCTTATGGATAAGAACTCAATAAGCCCAAGCAAAAAGAAAAGACATGAGAAAACAAAAGGATGAAATCTTCAAAGCAACTATGATTTCTATCCTTCCAAATAAACCATGAAATAATAGATAATGATTTGATGTGCTTCACCTTGTCATTAAGACACCAAGTCTTCATACAAGGTATCACGAAACCATCAATCCAGATAATAATCTCTCTCTCCATTGGGTTGACATACTCTTTTCAAGGCAACTTAACTACTTTATAACTGGTTGTATTTTATTTTTAAGTTTATCTCAACAAAATTATTTAATGTCCATATCTTTCGAAGAAAAGAGTGCGCTCTATTTCAATGGTCACCAAATTTAACACAATTTCTCATGTACTAATTAAAAACCATTATTTTTTTACATATGGACATAGCAATGTTCAATTGATAACATATGTCGTATTTTTCAATGAGGTGCTTTTTAGGTATTACTAATATGAAAATTTAAGTCCTTCACTTTTAAACTTTAACTAAATATAGTTCTAACTATATATATACAAACATACCATATAAGGAATCTATAATTAGATAGGTAATTGTAAGGATAATTATTGCATAACAATATTTCGTTTTTCGTTTTAAATATACTTTTAAATATATTTCTTGGCATTTTTACAAGAGATAAAATAATTATGTAGACTTACCTAGGAGATCATTAAGAATTTTTAGTTTTATGTTAATTAAAAATTTATTAGTTTTATGTTAATTAAAAATTTATAAGAGCTCATTATTAGATTACAAGTGATATTTATTTCCTACATGCAGAGTTCACTCTTCTTTCAGTGCCTAAGGCACTAAGATGACACTAGTCATTCACTCATGGTTTTTTATCCATTCACCCCACTCTAGTGAATTCATAAGATGACACTTGTCATCCACTCATGGTTTTTGATCCATTCACCCCACCCTAGTGAATTCATGCCCTGATTTGTTCAGTCAAGTCAATCCCTGTCTCTTAAGTCTACAATACAATTCACAACTTAGGAAAATAAATTACAATACTTAATAGTGCTTTACTCATCTTGTGCTTCTGGCTTGAAGGTTGCATTTTATACATTCACGTGATAGGAATGTAGGCTTGAAGGAAAAGTCTCACAACTGTCCTAGCCTAGGGTAACTAGTTCTAGTATATTGATTTCTTTTTTCATCAAAGTATCATATGTTGTTGTATACGAATATTAATGTGCTTTGCTTAGAGCTTACATCCATGATAGTTTTTTAGTATTTTTTATGCGTTAATTTATGTCGGCCAAAAAAACCTAATGTGAGGGAGATCTAGTAAAGTTTGTTATAAACAAAATAATAAAAAATAAAAATTTTAATTATGTGCCAAAATAAATGTAAGCCAAAAAAACAACCTAATATGATGAAGATCTTGTAACGTTTGTTAGTAACAAAATAATAAAAAATAAAAATTTTAATTATCCGCCAAAATACAAAATATGGGGGAGATGTTGTAATGCTCCTACCTAACAAAATAATAAAAAATAATAAAAATTGAATTATGTGAAAAAAAATGTTGTCCATGCACATGGTTTTAAAACCATGTGCAAGGCCTTCTAAACAAACCATGGTCTTATTGTACATGGTTTAGGAGGGCCTTGAACATGGTTTTAAAACCATGTGCAAGGCCTCCTAACCAACCCATGGTTTTAGGAGATATTATAATGTTTGCTCGTAACAAAATAAAAAATAATAAAAACTATTATATGTCAGCCATAAATAATATTAACAAGTGGAATAAGCAACAAAGTTGCTTAGTACCTCCTCCTAAGAAGAGATTGAAAATATATAGCAATAGGATAATTTTGCTATAAAAATATATGATAAAACAAATATAATTACAATTTGAAAGAAATTAAAACAAAAATGAATTAAAAAATGTCCATTTAAATACGATATAGGTTATTGCAATGTAGCATAAAACAAGCATATTCAAGCTTCCTTACATACTTCTAGTAATATTCTTGACTTATGTTATAAAAATATGCAAGTTTCTTTATAGACTAGCATAAATAGGAAATGAGAAATAATAGCTTATAAGACTATAAATTAATATCATTGTTGTGAGAATAGTTATTTGAAGAGTCTTAGCATTGTATCTTGTTAAGAATTAGTTTTAGTTTTTATTATCTTTGAAATTGAGAACTAAATAGGGAATTTAGTTTTATTATCTTCATTTCATAATGCAATATTTATGTATCAATATAAATGAGTATATTGTCTTTATACCAGCTATCATTATGTGGTCTCAATCCAGGTACTATTTAAATTGTAAAGCATATTGGTTATTTAGTTCATGGTAACTTTTTTAGATGCATACACTTATTCTAGTTGAGTTGTAGCATTTTTTTTTTTATTTAATTTGGGGGAGCATGTTTAAGAAATTGCATTTATTAACATGCCTATACTAAGCCTATATGTGCTATTGGGTTTATTTTCATTGGGTTTTTCATTATGAGAGTAATTACTCTTTCTATTTGTAATACAAACTTTTTTATTCCAAGAACAAAGTACATATATGTTATTTAGTTCATGGTTTTTTTTGTAAATGCGTATGTTTATTCTAATATAGTTGTAGAAGTTTGTTTGTATTCAGTTTGTGGGATCATGTTTTCAGCATTTGCATTATGAAACACAGGTTTATGTTCACTCATTTTGTATAAATACATCTCTTTTTGTAAAATCATATTTTTTTATTCAAAAAACAAACTATGTTAAATATTTCATATTCATTTTGTATTTTGATATTTGCTTACAATTTTATTAATTAGAGACACTAATAATATCCATTTATTTTATTATCAATTTATTTATTTGATTTAAATAATTAAACAAATAAAACATACATGTAATACAAATACTTTCTTATAATACTTTTTTAATTACTTTACCTTGTATATTTTTAATAATTATTCGCTTATCCACCATGAGCGGAAAGTGTCCATAAATTGATAACATAAATGAACTTATTAAAACATAATTTTGTAAAAATTAAAAGTTAATTATAATTTAAATACAATTTTTTATTTAAAATATCAAAAATATATTCTAAGAATTTGAAAACAAAAATAATTGAAGATACATCATAATCTAAATACACTTTTTTTAAATAAATTAAAGAAAATTCATAACCTAAATTAATAATAAGAGAGTTTGAAAACAAAATCCATCTAAGAATTAAATGAAAAAGCTCTATTGAACAAAGTGCTGCCAAGCAGTGCTGAAGTTTGACGGTTGCCAATTTACCAGTCAAATATGGCTAACATTTCAGGGTCAAAATTTGGTTTAAATACAAAATACCATTTCAGATTGTGATTGTGTCCACCAACCCTCATGGCAAGTATTAGAGTTATAAATTTCTATTTTCATAGACTAAATAACACACTCATGGAACTGGATAGACCTACCTGTGCCCATAGAACCGAATAGACTATATATTCAATATATTTATGTTTACCGAAATGCAACTTTCATACACTGCCATTAAAAAACAGCACTCGAACAAAATGGTCTCTCTCATCTCTTCAGAACCGGTTTCAAGAATCTAAACAAAAGTAGAACAAATATAGTAATTCCGACAAACCTTCCACATTCCAAAATATCATATAGAGTTCGAAATCTAAACAAAAGTAGAACAAATATAGTAATTCCGACAAACCCAGGCTCCCACATTCCAAAATATCATAGAGAGGGAACATGTGAAAGCTAAAACATGGCAAAAATATGTAGGAGCTATGCATTCTAAGGCCACCAAATATTGTTTACTTGAAAGGCGTGGACGGAAAATTGAGACTAACTATACTCAGATAACAACAAATCAATTATCTCCCATAACTGTATGTCGTGCACCAATTTTCCTTCCTCACTCTGAACTGTGATGTTGTGATTCGTTGTGTCAAACCTTAAAGCACAACCATTCTCATTGACTGCAATGGAACTCTCGCAATTACCAAATTTCTGGTACATATATCGGAATGCTTGGGACCATTTCTCGTCTTCTGCATTAAGTTTCCATAAACACTTGCAAACTAAAAATATATGCCCTTCAAAGCCAATCACTTTAACAAAAGCTTTGAATAAGATGTCAGATTTCAATAAGATCGCAGACATTAGACTCACTGTCGGCCCTTTGATTCTGTTCCATAATCTCTGTTGCATATCCATACTTAGTGAACATTATAAGTTAAATTGCTTTTAAAAGCTGAGTTGTTTATATCAATGACTTATATTAAGTTTTTTTTTCTAATTATTAAATTAAGATAATAACTTAAATTGTAGTTAGTGAACATCATAAGTTAAATTGCTTTTAAAGCTCAGTCGTTTATGTCAATGACTTATGTGTGTTCATGATAGGTGTTAATCAACTTAGAGGTTGCCCATCATTGGTTTGCAAAGAGTTTGAATTAATTACATTAAAATATCTGAAAATAATAATATTTAATTAATTTTATTAAAAAATCTAAAAAAAATTCAAAATAATGCCATGATTATTTAATTCTTTAAAAAATTTGAAAATAATAATATGATTAATTAATTAAAAAAGTTAAGTAACATTTTTTCATTTTATTATTATTTTTAATTGATTTCTTAATTGTAAATATGTTATAAAAGTGAATTTTAATTCCAATTACAAAGTGGAATTTCAATCTTAGTAATAATTGTCCAACCATGGAATTCTATTCAACTCATAAGTTGTTGAAACGGGAAATAGATCCGTACAAATTCCGAAAGTAGTTGTATGCATATTCCGAATTCGTATTACATGTACAGGACAAGGTGATTAGCCTTTTAATTCAGGCATTACAGCACAGTTTATGACTACAAGAATTTTACAAAGATAGAAAGAAGCGGATTTCACTTTCCATGCAGCTATTATAGTTTTCGCAACACTTATAATATACAATAATTATAATTATACACTTTTCGTATACGAATTCTATCACTCGTTAGTCATGTAAGAGAAACAGTCCAAGTTATGTTCCGGAGGTGCCTGCAAAATCTTGAAGCAGAAGTCGACCAGTCGAACAATTTTAGACCTGTTTCTTCATCTCTCAATAAGAACCACTGCTTCCAGATCGATCGACCTCTGAGAACAGTTTTAGATGTGTTTCTTCATCTTTCAATCAGCGCCACTGCTTCGTGCAAGCTCTCCAGATCGATCGACGTCTCAGAACCGTCACTAAAGTACTGCCTCTCGGCTCCATGGCTGCCCTTCTCTACGATGGCGTTGGCCTTTTTGTTGCCCTCGCACTCATGCTTCTGCTCCACTAGATCATATGCAGCAGCTTTCTCGGTATATTTTCTATTGATTGTTCTTGCATAGAAGATGACCGTGCATACAAGAATCGAGGCCAGATACCAGTTGAATTGTAGGTTAGCGAGCGCCTTGGCATGCATAGTTGCTACTTGGCTGGCGCACTTGACCACATCGTGGCCCTCGGTGCTCTCCATCTAGCAACCCTTGGGGATGAAGGCTGGGAACCAGAGCATGAACCCCATGTGAATGAACCACGCCCCCTAAAACACCAATGACGCGGAACGCACCGTTGCCACTAGAAAGCTCTGCGGGAACAGAACCTCGAGCAGCGTGGAGGACAAAGTGACGATGAGGATGAGCTGGAGGAGCCAGTGGTAGTGCCCCTATGCCCCCATGTGGTCGGCTGAGTGAAGGTCGAAGATCAACAGCTCGTGGCTAAAGGCAAGCGCTGCAATCACATGCAGTGCCCCCGGAGGAACCATGAGCTTACTAAGTTCCGCGTATAGGGCCACGGAAGCGTAGATGATGAAGAACAACGATATCGAGGAGTGCTCAAAGCTGTTAAGGTGCTCGGGCGGGATGCTCCAATCGTCTGCTAGGGGTTGGTGCCTCTCCAGCCCAATGAATAGCTCCGCCAAAATTGATAAACAGGAAGCCGCTATAATGGTTTCCAGCTCCACGTATTTAAACTTCCGGCCACCAAATTGAATAATTATGCCAGAGACGATCCTGGTTTCACCAAGCTTCCCAGCGTTCTGCTAGACCGGCTGTATATACCACGCAGATCGTCGACGCTACCGGTTTTCCAACAATAATAATATATGGCGGATATAATTTTCATTTTTTTAATTCTATTATTATGACGTCATCTTGCCACATGTCAACTCAAATCCAGATACCAAATCTCAAAGCTGACATCATCTTCTATCCACCAATCAACTATTTACAAAAATAGCTTTTTTACAAAATTAAAAAAATTATTTTCCAAACCCCTAAGTCATACTTTGCAAAACAGGTTTTGATTTTTTAAAACTCCCTCAAAAAACACCAAGTCAAAAGAGTTTGACTTGTGAATGATTACAATATACCTACCTGAGGCAGGTATAAATATTAATAATAATATTTATTTATAATATAATAACAAATATGACAAAATATTTATAAATAATAAAATAACAAATATGACAAAATATTTAATAATAATATTAATAAATAATAAAATGACAATAATAATATTTAATAATAATAAAATGATAATAATAATATTTAATAATAATAAAATCACAAAAATGAAGAAAATATATATATTAAATTAATATATTTAAAATTAAAAAAAATTATTATGTAATACATTAGCTCAAAAAATATTTTTATTTTTTTATATATCAGTTTGAAATATGAAAAATATGATAAAAAAATTCAAAATCTGTCCAACTCATACTATGAATTTAAACATCAAACATCCTATTTGTCCAACTCATACTATGAATTTAAAGATTAAACATCAAACATCCTTTTGAACAATAGACGTTCTCAAGTTTTCTGATTAAACAGAAAAAAACAAGGAAAATAAATACATCACAACTACTTAACAAATTTCAAATTAAATTAGGAAATATACAATTTATAAATTAAAATAAAATATAAATACAATCATCTATTAAAAAGAAAAAAATTTCAAAATTTTTATGTCTTTTTAAAAAGAAAGATACTAAAAATAAAATATCTTTATATATAAGCCATTTAAAAGACAAGTATGAAAAACCTTTACATATATATTTTTTCTTTAAGAGAAAAACATGAAAAATATATACATTCTTTAGAATAATAGACTCTAATAGTTTGTTTTCTCATTTTTTGGAATAATAGAGATTCCCATAGTTTGTTTTCTCATTCTTTGGAATAATAGAGATTCTAATTGCTAGGAGAAAAGCTAACGCGATGAAATATTTAACGAATTTGAAAATATTTGTTTTATAAAATTAATAAATTATTGATTTAAAATTAAGTTTATGAAAAAAGTTGTTTTTATAATTTTATTAAGATATATTTATTATGTTGATAGGTTTATATATCTTAGAATTTTGGGGTGGACTACCATCTATGCTTTTTCTACCTAGAGGGTGGTTCAAGATTAAACAAGAGAATGAGACAAGTGTATTGTCGAGATTGATTTTATGGGTCTAGTCCAAAATTAATAATTAATAATTTAAAACAAAATCAAAAATAGCTTAATTAACATGGATAAGTATAGTTAGTGATAGTTGTAAAAAACAAAATTAATCTTCAATTATTCGATTATTAGATACAACTATGATTTTAACTCCATAGATTATTAGATACAACTATGAGCTTAACTCCAATGATTCTAGAATTATTAGGTTAACTTCAACTCTAATCACAATTATACTGGATAAATATTATCTTAACTATTAGATACAACTATTAAATTAACTCAAATGATTCTATAACTATCATCTTAGCTTCATCACAATTATACTGGTATTAGATACAACTATTAGCTTAAATCCAATGATTCTATAACTATCATCTTAAATTCAACTCCAATCATAAATTTTAGCTTAACTATAGGTTAACTCTAACGATTACAACTGTTAGCTTAACTTCAACTCTAATCACTTAAGGTTTAGTGGAACTGCATTTGACATGTAGGAGTCAAGTTAATTTGCACTCATGTAATAGTCAAACTCTTAATAAAATTGTTAAAACTCCTAATAAACTCATCCATTTTCTTGGTCATCTAGTTAACATAAGCATGACATATTTAGATTTTCCATATAAATATTAATTAGGTTTTGGAGTCTTTTGAAAAAATTGAGAGGACAAATAATGGTGAGGTTACCATACTAACGCAAACTAGTGTGGTGCATGGGCTGATGCACAATCATGGACTCCTTTAAAGACACTTTAGATGCCACATAATACTGGAATAAATGGGAAACTCTGACTTTAGGTGACAATTAGGGGTACTTCCCTAACTTATTTGAAGATGAAGTAAAAAGAGAAAATATAGGTAATTGAATCAGCTTTCATAATATATAGCGTTTATGCAGAGAAAATGTGTGTAAATGATTATAAAATTAGTTTCCGTGAAAATGGATTTTCAAATTTTTAGCACATCTTAACATATATGTTTGTGCGGGTGCAGCAATATATGAGGTCAATGATGTCCATTTGGGATAAAATATTGTAGACATATAAAGGACATATGGGCCTAGTGCAACACTATTTATTCATAATTTTTCATGAATTTTTTATTATTATTATTAATTATTGAAGTCAGAAAAGCTTGAAATTAAAACCTTATGTGCGGGTGCAACACTTTAGGGGCAAAAATTAATTAAATACTTGATTTATAAATATAAGATCGTAGAGCTTGATCTCGTCTAGTGCACCATATAATTTTTTTGGGAAATGGTGATGGAAATCAAAAGTTATATAACAAACAATCGATGTATGTATTTTCGAAAACTGACGCGTGTCATTTAGAAAAATAATTATAAATAAATAAAACATAGTTTTGAAGGAAAAAATTACTTATTCAGAATCGTCATTTCGTACTCTACAATATCCTACATTTTCATAAAAAAAAATATTGTGTATGTCATATCAAAACACGCCATCTAAATTGAGCATATTGATAGAGTTCTAAAAGACAAGCAATATCCCTGGTTGATTTGTCCTAGCCAATAGGTTCGGTATTCCGAAGCTGCTTCCAAACCTAATGCCAAACCTTAATCCCACAAATTATTTAAATTTGAAAATAATGCATATGCGATATAACTTATTCATATCGCATATGCGATATGAATAAGCTGTATCGCATATGCGTTATAGCTTATTCGTATCGCATATGCGATATAACGTATATGCAAGATAGCTTATTCATATCACATATGCGATATGATAAAGCTATAACACATATGTGTAAATTATGTTGTGATGACATGAGTACCACTTGAACTTGTATGAAATAATTAGACTGTTCCTTTTTTGGAGTTATAACTTTCACCTACAGACCATGTTTGATAAAAATGAACCATTGTTGGAAAGATATTGGTATGTATAATTCACTAAGGGAACTAAAGACGTATATAATACACATCTAAGCCTTACAATTTCACTACTTTGATCCTCCAAGGAAGGATTTACCATTATGGTATGTTAATACAATTGTTAGGTTCTAACCAAAACTAACCCTTGTATGTCTCATGTTAAATATTAGCAATTCTATAAAATCAATTTAAGGTCATATGGTAACTATGTAAAATCATTTTGGATAGTCTTCACAATGCAATTAATTTAAATGACCGTGCAACTTTTATAAATCGATTTTCCTTCCTACTTTTGTGTCCCTTTAGGTGCCTAGTTGAATAACAATTTTATGTATTATTTATCATGTGTAACATCAATTAGATCAAAAACATATTTTGATATTCTCAATTTCTTGAAAAGGTTTATTGTGCTCAAAACTCGACTAAAATTAAAATCACACTCAACTAAGGTGCTTGATAGAATTATGTTCAGAGCTAATTTATGTGGCATGGCTTCTAGATTCACAATGTCACTAGCTACTTGGAAGTTGTATGGGTGGTGGGTTCCCACTATAGCTTACTTCATGGAAGTTCTTTAATGTTTCTAGCATAATTGAACTAGGTAAATTCTAATGGTGCTATAGGTAAATTTTAACTAATTTGGTTTTGTCCAAATACATCATTGTTCATCACCCTCATCCTCATAGTAATCATCACCCTCATCCTCATCATCATCATAATCACCCTCATCCTCATCCTCATCATCATCATCATCATAGTCATCATCCTCCTCCCCCTCCTCCTCCTCCTCATCATCATCATCACCATCACCCTCATTAGCTTCATCATCATCATCATCACCCTCATCCTCATCAGCTTCATCGTCACCCTCATCCTCATCATCATCATCACCCTCATCCTCATCATCATCATCATCATCATCACCCTTATCCTCATTAGCATCATCATGGTCATCATCATCCTCATCCTCATCCTCATCCTCATCATCATCATCATCTTCATCCTCATCAGCATCATCATGGTCATCATCATCATCATTGTCATCACCCTCATCCTCATCCTCATCATCATCCTCATCATCCTCGTCCTCCTCCTCCTCATCATCATCACCCTCATCCTCATCAGCATCATCATGGTCATCATCGTCATCGTCATCATCATCACCCTCATCCTCATCCTCATCCTCATCCTCATCCTCATCCTCATCAACCTCATCATCATCATCACCCTCATCATCATCATCATCATCATCATCATCATCATCATCACCCTCATCCTCATCACCATCACCATCATCCTCATTTTCATCATCATCATCATCATCATCACCCTCATCCTCATCAACTTCATCATGGTCATCCTCATCCTCATCCTCATCATCATCATCACCGTCATCATCCTCATCCTCATCCTCATCATCCTCATCGTCAACCTCATCATCATCATCACCCTCATCCTCATCATCATCATCATCACCCTCATCTTCCTCCTCCTCATCATCATGCTCATCCTCCTCATCCTCCTCCTCCTCATCACCCTCATCCTCATCAGCTTCATCATGGTCATCATCATCATTGTCAACCTCATCATCATCATCACCCTCATCCTCCTCCTCCTACCAATCACCCTCATCCACATCATCATCATCATCATCATCATCATCATCATCATCACCATCATCATCATCCTCATCCTCCTCCTCCTCATCATCATCATCACCCTCATCCGCATCAACTTTATCATGGTCATCATCCTCATCCTCATCCTCATCATCATCATCACCCTCATCCTCATCCTCATCCTCATCCTGATCATCATCATCATCATCATCATCATCATCATGGTCATCATCATCATCACCCTCATCCTCATGGTCGTCATCATCATCATCATGTTCATAATCACCATGCTCCTCCTCATCATCATCACCCTTATCCTTTTCATCATCATCATAGTCCTCATACTCCTCATCATCACCCTCATCCTCATCATCATCATCATGGTCATCATCATCATCATCATCATCATCATCATCGTTCATCACCATCATCCTCACCATCATCATCATCTTCATCGAAACCCTCATCCTCACCATCATCAACATCTTCATTGAAACCCTCATCCTCATCCTCATCATCATATTCATCATCCTCCTCATCATCACCATCATCCTCATCATCATCTTCATTGTTACCCTCATCCTCATCATCATCATCACCCTTATCAGCATCGTTCATCACCCTCCGATCCTCACAATCATCATCATCTTCATCGACACCCTCATCCTCATCGTCATCATCATATTGATCATCCTCCTCCTCATCACCAACATCCTCATCATCATCTTCATCATCACCCTCATCCTCATCATCATCATCACACTCATCCTCATCATCATCAACCTCGATCCTCATCATCATCGTTCATCACCCTCATCCTCATCATCATCATCATGGTCATCATCATCATCATCATCACCCTCATCATCATCATCATAATCATAGTTATCATCCTCCTCATCATCACCCTCATCCTCATCATCATCATCATCATCATCACCATCGTCGTCGTTGTCGTCGTCTTCATCGACACCCTCATCCTCAACATCATCAGCATCCTCATCATCATCATCATCATCATCATAATACTCATTCTCATCATCATCATCATCATCACCCTCATCCTCATCAGCATCATCATCACCCTCATCCTCATTAGCATCATCATCACCCTCATCCTCATCATCATCATCATAGTCATCATCCTCCTCATCATCACCATCATTGTTCACCATCATCTTCATCGTCACCACCATCCTCATCATCATCACCATCCTCGTCATTATCATCATCATCATCACCATCCTCATCGTCATCGTCATCATCATCATCATCATCATCATCATCACCCTCATCCTCATCATCATCATCACCCTCATCCTCATCCTCCTCCTCCTCCTCATCATCATCCTCATCCTCATTGTCTTCATTGACACCCTCATCCTCAACATCATCATCATCATCATCATAATCCTCATCCTCGTCGTCATCATCATCATCACCCTCCTCCTCCTCATCATCATCATGGTCATCATCATCATCATCATCATCATCATCATCACCCTCATCCTCATCATCATCATCATAGTCATCATCCTCCTCATCATCACGATCATTGTTCACCATCATCTTCATCGTCACCATCATCCTCATCATCATCACCATCCTTGTCATCATCATCATCATCATCACCATCCTCGTCATCATCATCATCATCATCATCCCTCATCCTCATCATCACCATCATTCTCATCCTCATCTTCATCATCATGGTCATCATCATCATCATCATCATCCTTATCATCATCCTCATCCTCATCATCATTGTTCATCAGCTTCATCCTCACAATCATCAACACCCTCATCCTCATCATCATC
Organism: Pseudotsuga menziesii; assembly: GCA_001517045.1. Lineage (NCBI taxonomy): Eukaryota > Viridiplantae > Streptophyta > Pinopsida > Pinales > Pinaceae > Pseudotsuga > Pseudotsuga menziesii. The sequence continues at coordinate 31,556 of LPNX011103358.1, forward strand.
GACACCCTCACCCTCATCCTCATCGACACCCTCACCCTCATACTCATGGACACCCTTAATGTTCATCACCCTCATCCTCATCATATCTAGATAAATGTAAATTGTGCATTTTCATTGAGGGTGATATATCTCATATGCACTAAATCGCATATGCAATATATTGGGAATGCATTCTGGAAAACATGTAAAAAACTGCCCGTTCATTAAAAAGATGGAATTCAATATCGCATATGCGATATATCGGGAATGCGTTATGGAAAACATGTAAAAACCTGCATGTTCATTAAAAAGATGGAATTTAATATCACGTATGCAATATATCGGAGGTGCATTATATCGCATATGCGATATGGGTTTTATAGAAAATGTAGGGTGGCGTCGTGTTGGCCACCTTTAATGTATCAAAAGACATAATTCATCTGAACCCACGCACAGAGAACTGTTTGACATGCAATTTTTTATCATTAGTTACATAATTCCATAGTTTTGTACAGGTTTGGGTGGATTTCAATGGGGAATGTACGTAATAGAGGACGAAAGTCAGCAAGGAAGGTGCTTACACCAGAAGAAGCAGAAAATAAAAAACAAAAAAAAGGGAAGATTCAAGAAATCGTCGTCATTCATTACATAAGCAAATAGTTCCCATCCCCCCTCAACAGATACCTGACGTAGAGGCTAAGGAAGATAATGTAACATTAAAAGAAGTTGGTTATACGGAAGTATATATTATTCATCCATTAGTAGACGGATAATCTTGTGAAGAGTTCAATAATTATGTTACTCCCGATGTAAATGTGACTCAGCAACAACTATGTTCGGTGGTTCAATCTCCTAATCGAAGTTGTGAGCAGGTAGTGGAAGTAAACGTCACTCCAGCATTTCAAACAACAAGAAATTTTGCATCAAAACGAAAGAGAAGTCCTAAATGAATACAAGTGGATGAGAGTGGATTGACTTCCATGGAAGGTAAGGTGGCTAAATGCACTATCCTTCGTCATTCTTCTCAAATAATGAAACAATATTTTGATAACAGATCCGAAGCCGGTAAATGCCAACTGTTTTTAGCTTTGCTTAAATCTAGAAATATGGCAACTGTTAGAAGAAATTTAGGCATAACAACAATGAAGAATATGGAATCAACTAATCACATTGTTAAATCTCTTGCTACTACATTCACATCGATTTGTAAAAAAAATCGTTCAAAAGACTGTAATGTGGCTCATCGTGTATTGGCTGAATCAATTGTATGTAGATCTACAAGACAACGTCATTTTCTTAAATGCACATCACAAATTGTTCCTTTACATCCAAAGACACTTAATAAATATTCAGTAAGAAGAGACAACCTTGATGTAGAGAGACAAATGGAAACATTATGGGCATTTAGCGGTAGGTTTCCCCACAAAGACATGAAGTTAGTCGAAGTAGTGAAGGGCCTAGTGCAAACGTTTTTGGCATGATAACACTAGGCCTTCTTCTAACATGAAGGATGTGTTAAAACATTGTAGGGGTTCTCATCACACTGAACCTCATGTTAAGCATTATCTTGACATGACACAAACTCAACTGTTTGAGATGTATAAAGTTCCCCACGTAGAGCTAAGGCTCGAGCAAAGATATTTTGAAAAATGCAAGCCTTGGTATGTTAGAATCAATACCATCTGGAACATTTGTTGTTGTAGATACCACAAATAGTTTGACCTATATTACCATACATTTGCACATATACGTCATTTTTTGCATCCTAACCATGTGCAGGAATGCTGAAGTACAGTATCGCCAATGTCATCCAGAGCTTTCATCCATAGCATCATGTGTCCAAGGCAAGATGGGCAGACAGATTACTTAAAACAATGTGTAGACAGTTCTTGTAACAATTGTGGTGGGCTATCCTTATGGTTTGATTGCATCCATGAAAGTGAAGATCAAATGATTCGGGAATGCAATTGTCGAGAAGCAAAACTATCAGTATGAGACATATCAACTAAATGATGGGAAAGAAAGCAGGAAGATTAAATTGGTGACTTCACAGGTAAATTCTTGAAAATTGACAAATTAATATTCATGTACACATTTTTTTATGTGGTTTATTGACATATCAATATTCATGTACCAGGTGCGAGTATGTGATTTTATTCCAAAGTTTCGTGGAAAGATCCAACAGTACATTCAACATGTCGATATGGCACGGTGGCAAGATTAGCAATTCAGAATATGTCAGGACTCCTTCCCTCTCGAAACAATACTATCAGTGGTTGACTTTGCGGAAAATTACACCCTACAACCACAAAATCAAATTCAAATTCAATACTATCACTCAGAGCAGGTGAGGATAATGGTGCATATCACTTATCGACATGAGCAAGATAGCAATGAAGAGAAACGAGTGATACTGAAATAAATTCACTTATACATAAGTGACGAGCGGACCCATGACATCCATTACGTGCAACATTTCTTTAAATTATTCTATGATCATGTGATAGCTATGGATATACCATTTTATCGTCATTTCATTTGGTCAAATGGTTGTGCTGGACAGTTCAAGAATGCACGTGTATTTGAATGGTTGTGTTTGTTGCACATAAAATACAAGGTGCCACATGTATGGAACTACTTTGAAACAGGTCATGGAAAAGGAGAGCACGATGGTGCTGGTGCATGCATTAAAACTGTCTTTCGAAGGGAAGAGATGAAGTTTACAGGTGCTCGCCTTCGAGACGCTGCATCTATAGTCCAATGGTGTGCATTTGTCATGGGAGAACAAGCAACAAGGAAACACTGAGTGCAAAGAATATTCTGGGAGGTTACAAATGTGGACATATCACAAACACCTCGGGTGAACACAATGCATGGAACTCGATAGTTTCATTCAATTAGAAGCTCAGACAACTCGACCCTACAAATTTGGACAAGATTGAAGGCTTGCTTTTGTAGTTCCTGTAGCATCGATGAATGGGGTGATTGTGAGCATATGGATACCGTTGATACATGGGATCGAGTGACACTTGGCACCAATTTCAATGGGGGCAATGAAATAGACCATTTGGAAGATGACCAGACACATATTTCTACAGACTATGATCACATATCGGATCTCATACAAGCAGGTACATGAGTAGTACCTAAATAAGAAAATGCATTTATGTATTGTTTACTCGACCTTTGTAGAATTTAATTTATGTATAAGTTAGAAATTCAAGATCTTATTTACAAAATGTATTGTTAACTTGACCTATTTCCTTTCATGGGTTAGATATATGCAGTGGTTGCCCCAAAAAATAATGAATGGGGTTCTGACTATTGGTTGGCACGTTGCTTAGATGGGAAACAAACCCTTCTAGAACCTGTTATAGATGATGAAAATATTGAATTCCCAACCGGCTCGATGGTTATAAAAGGGGAGTACTTGACACTTGTAGTACAACAAAAAAAGAAGGGTGGGTATGTATATCAGGATTATAGACTAGGAGCTATTGTATACTACTTCACCAACCTAGTAGTTGGTATAAACATCAAACTCCACACACTTGCTCACAAAATTAGGTCACATGTACGATACTTGCTACCTCATATAGAGCACGAAAGATTGATGGACACCATCGCCACCCAAGATGATCAACGTTGTGACCTCTTCCTCCCAACGCTTGACATTCTCTTTGTTAAACGCATACACACCCTCATGGTATGCATGAGATTGCTATATTTGAATTGATGGTCTCGTCTTTTCGATCTAAGGATGGGATGATTATCTTCGTCGTCCATGATGATTGACAACGTGATTAGGAATTGGGCCAGTGATTATCATCCATATAAACCATGGCCTTACACAAATGATTGACGACCTTTGCTTCGGACACAAATGCTTTTCTTCACAAGCTATTCCTCTATCGAGCTCTTGAAAATCTTACGGCCTTAAATTTTGTTTGCTGCTCCTTTCGCTTAACTGGCTTCAATAAAGAAACGTTGGACGAGAAGCTTCTCAAGCTCATCCACTGCCGATTCTGTGATAATATTAAGGCCTTGTTGTTCGAATAGATTAGCTTTAGACACAATTTCTTTATCTTACTGATATCTTCTCAGTCAAGCTTGTGAAAATATTATGGCCTCGTGACTCTAACAGTCATCTGCTCCTCCTTTTGCTGAACCGGCTTGAATTACACAACACAGAATGAGGATACTTAGCTCTCACTTGAGAGACCCAGGTTCAAGTCCTGGCAAGGGAAATTAGATAATGATTTCCTTTTATAAATACAACATAAGAATGTTTTCAAAGGAAATTAGTTCTGAAAATGTTTTGATACGTTTTTTTTAAGATCAAAATTAGTTACAGAAATACACAGTTATTCATCACCTACATTATTAGGTAAAGTCTTGAGACCATTGATCAAAGAAACATTCAATAGCTTTTAATTTTTTTACCTATTTTGGGTACATTCATATTGTTCTGTTACAGGTGCATATATTATTAGAGATTTGAATCCTAACTGTATAGAGAGTGCCTTAATCCTAACTGATCTATATCGAGAGACTCCAAAAAACTCTCATATTAAAAGCACCAAAATAATTTACATGTATATTATTTTTTAAATCAAAATTTCTTACCTAAACCCATAAAACCATTTATTCGTCGCCTCAATTATTGGATAAAGCTGGGTAAAAATGATAAAAAGAACAAAAAAAACATTCACCAGCTATTCAAATTTATTTTACTTATTTATAGCATAGAAGAAGTTTCTAAAATTAGACAACATTCAATAACTTTGTGGATTTTTTAAGCTTCTAAATTTACTTAAACGTTGTTTTATGTAGACGCTTAAGGGCACCTTACAACTTACAAGTTTTTTTATTTTTTTACATATGGTTAATTGAATGTTGTTCACAAAATTATTAAGAGATAAATTATTGTTCATTGAATACATTATTGTAATAAGCTTCATGAGAATGGTTAATTGTGGAAGATTGTGTGCACTTGAGCAAGTGAATAATAATTCAAAAGTTAGAATCTATTTGAGAGTGGAATAATAATTTTTATGTTAAATTTATAATTAGAAAGGATTATATTTTATTGTTATGATCGTAAAAGAGTAAGCTAAACTTTAGATAATTTGTATTTAGTTTGGTTATTTTTTGGATCAAAATCAAAGGGAAATGATTGAAATGATAGTTTTGGGTTCATGAAATTGCAATATTTTTGGGTTGTTGAAATTGCATAATCAAAGTGTTACAAAGGTAATTAAGGTCTCTGAATCCATTTCTGCAATCAAAATTGCAATTCTGACAACTCAAATTGCAGTTTAAGCTATTTCCCCATCACCATTAGCTCACTACCATTATTAATTAAGTATGATATTTAATAGTTTGATCGTGATATGAAGTAATAGTTGTAAAAACACTAAACTGTATAATAATTTGGAAAAAATATGTGGGAACATGTTGATTGTTATCCATCATTTCTATTGGCATAAAAAAGAATTAAGTTCCGCTCATTTGAATGAAATTGGTTGTGATTTGTGCAAAGGAAAGATTGTTAATCCATTCAAATCTTTTTTAAATGAGAATTTTTTTTATATAGAATGTTTTTCTAAAAGGGAATTTTTTTTAATGAATGAGGATTATATTTGCCTCTTTTACTTAAATTATGTGAATACATTTCATCTCATAGAAATAGTGTCAAGGTAAAAATTCAACTTTATTCATTTGTTGTTTGAATAAACCATTCTTATATGAATCTAGCCATGACTTTTTTTAATGATTTGTTAAATACTAGATATTTTTTTTTAAATCACTTAGAAATGACATCTGAAAAAAATGATGTGCTTAATTATATTTTAGCTTAAAAATAGACATAAGAATCACTTTAAAAAAATTGGGTTCTTGTTACTTAACTAAATGTGTGCTTTTGATATTATTTGAAGGACGAATTGAAACTCTTGTAGGGTTGTTTCAGTATTAAGGGAGCAAGGATGATCTTGTATGACTTGCATAATGTAAAAGATACTTTGATTGGGTTTTTGTGTCATGGATATATAGTTATATGAAGTCAATGTTTTGGACATAAACTTGTTACAAGTTTATAAGAGGGAAATATTTCTCCTTCACATTTGGGTGGAGATTAAGCTTAGTTTCAAATTGAAAAATGTTTTTTTGTGATAAGTTAAAAATTTGTAATTCAATAAAGAAGATGGAGAAATATATTGCTTTTATAGGAAAGTGATTTATAAATTTCAGAAGTATTGCTTTCATAAGTTTGTTTGATAGGTGTGCATATACATTAATATTAAGAATATTATAAGAAACCAGAGGTAATTAAGTTCAAATAAGTTTAATGACTAAAAAATATAAATGATATTATGGATAAAATATTTGTTGAAATGTAAGGATCACAATTAACTACTATATATATATATATATATATATATTTCTTTGAAAAGAAACTTGCACATTGTTATTTTTTAATTGATTTTTTTTTTAAACTATCCATATAATATATTAGTTTCTCAAACATTAATTGCATATGATGCAATCAAGTTAGAAAAGGGAATTATAGTGTAAAATAGAGACTCCACAAAAAGAAGATGGTTTTTTTAGAAAGTTCAATTTGGTTAGGTTTGATTCCCTTTAGATTGCAAATGTTTGAAGTTAAAATGTTATTTGGTGATAAATTGGGCATGTGCTCCATTTGGCATCTTCACCCACTCCAATGCACAACAAGTCTTGTCTCATTAATCCCAAGTGAGAGAGCCATTGCACTCTCCCATGGCTTCCTCTTCTCATTTCTTCCATTTGTGGTCACTTCAAACTTTATGGCCCTTAGTTTTGATTTGTGTTTAATGTTAGTGGGATCTTTCTAAAAAGAAAATGTTTTTTTTATTGAGGTGATGCCTCCCAAAATGAAGGATTGCAAGGCGACCACTTCCATCTTGAAACTGAAGATAGATACCACATTTGCTTCTCATTTTTGGCATTTTAAAAATGTTGCACTTGCTCTACTTACCATAGAATTTAGGTTAATTCAGTAATTTCACATAATGTCATCCTCCTAAATTTGTGTCCAACTCTTGAAATGTAAAAAAAAACTTAATTTCTTAGTTGATGAAAGCCAATTTTTCAATTTCTCTTTAAATCACATATTTGTTACAAAATAATAGTATAAGATAGATTCTTTCATTTCAAAGTAAACCAAATACATATGTAACTTACTCAATGTTTATATAACTACAAACACAATCAAATTCTAAGTTTTCCATTCAGCTATGGTTTAAGTGTTTTTTTGAATTTGATCTTTGTTTATGTTTGAATTGCAAGCTTTTATAGCGTTTTCCATTATGTATGTTTTCACTCTTTCATGATTAAAAACATACACATTATACAACTTTTTTATTAAAAATAAAAATACAAATACACATTTACACATTATCATTTGTATTCTATGCCATGAATCAACTTACTTAATCATAATTTTGAAAAATTATTTTGTTCATTTTAGACATATCAAATTTTTTTTCGATGTTTCATTTCCCCGGCTTTGGGGTATGCTAGTATTTTATTGTATATCCCCTAGCAACTTGAATACCATACATCACAGGAAATATTGGATTAGCGAAACTTACTCCACATTTAAACTTCATGGATTAGTGACGGCTATTATCATGATATTCAAGCCAATAAGAGCCGTTGAATGCAATAAAACAATCTGCATAGATTTTTTTATCTATTTATTAATTTCATTCCTGATGAATAGTAGTCGTTTTCCAGTCTCCAGGTCACTACTAATCGATGTCTCGTAAAAATTGTAAAAGTTTCGGTGCACTGTTCTTAACAAACTTGACTGTGTGTCAACCTACAAGTCAACATTGTCCTCCTATGTTCAATTCACATTGGCATTGTATGGACTCTTCTTCCTCTTTATGGTTTTCCTCCAGTTTAGCGTTTGCACATCACGACTGGACGCTGTGCTGGAATTCCTGCAAACGATTATGTTGTGATATGGACTGATTCTTTCCCACCATCTTGTAGGTGATTGTTATTGATTCTTTCCTATTCTCTTTGTGATTCTTTCCTATCTTGTAGATGACTGGTTCCTATCCTTTTAGGATCTGCAGCTTGATTATAGGATCTGCAGCCTGATTGTAAGATAGGAAGCTTGATTGTAGGATCTGGAAATTGATCAACTGATGTATATGTACCTGTGAAATTCACTGTAGTAAAACATAATTATATTTAACTTGAACTATGTTTTGAACTTGGTATCAGATCCAAGAAGCTTAAATCGTTAGTACTCTCCGTTGTACCATGGCCGACTGTAATTCTAAAACATCTGGAAACAAATATGATACCATTATTATTCAATCTAAAGGTTCGTCATTCAATGCAGGGATTGTACTCGATGAAACAAACTATGATTTGTGGTCTAAAATCATGGAGATGCATATTGCTAAGAAGGAGAAACTCTCTTTCATTCGTGGTAATTCAGTGCCACCTACCGAGAAGGATGATGGATATGAGAAGTGGTATGCAGACAATCAAAAGGTTAACAGATGGTTATTGATGTCTATGTCCCCAAAAATCATGAAGCCATATATTCGCTTACCCACTGCTCTAGATATTTGGAAAGATTTTTCTAAAGATTTTTATGATGGAGCAAATGAATTGCAAGTGTTTGTCTTGAATCAGAGTGCCTTCTCTGTGAAACAGAATGGCAGAACACTCTCGGTGTATTATGGAGAATTAATCGAGATCTTTTGTGAGTTGGATCATCGTGATAAGGTGATTATGGAGAGTGAAAATGATGTTGAATCTTACCGAAAATCAGTTCAGCGACAAAGGGTGCATACTTTTCTTGTTGGATTCGATGGTGAATTCGAACAAATCTGTTGTGAAATTTTGAGAAAGGATCCTATCTCCGAATTGGAAGCATGTTATGCTTTGGTTCGTCGTGAATCTGTTCGACTTGCAATGATGAATGGAGAACCAGAAAAATATGAAGCTTTAGCCATGGTGACTCGAAATTGGTCTAATCATAACTAGTCTTCTAAAAGCCAGACTAAGAACATTGATGGTGTCGATAAATCCACCTACAAATGTACTCATTGCAATCAAACTGGTCATACCAAGAGCCACTACTTTGAACTTGTGGGGTATCCAGAATGGTGGGATCATAGCCACGATTCACGGAAGAAGAATTCCAAGAGGACCTCTAGTGCTGTGGTTGTCAAAACAAAGACAACGGATGGTGTTTCTAGTTAGATCTTGGCATTAGCCGCAACGGCAGGTAATGGTGGTAAGGTTTTAAATATTTATACACTTGTTTCTAATAGTGCATGGATAATTGATTCTAGTGCTACGGATCATATGACGTTTGATTCTAGACAGGTCTCACCTCTTAAACCATCCACACAAAAATTGTTTCCACTGCCAATGGTTCTTCGGCCCCAATTATTGGAGAAGGGTCTTTACCTCTCATTGATACTCTAAATCTAGATTATGTTTTAGTTGTTCCGTCTTTGGATTATAATATGTTGTTATTTTCCCAAATCACCACTAGCTTGCTTTGTATTGTAATTTTTTGGCCTGATTTTTGTGTGTTTAAGGACATTCGAATGAGGAAAATGATTGGTTGCGGTGTTAGGCGAGGAAAGTTGTATTAGTTGAACTTAGTGTCAAAGAGTTCCGACAAGTTGCATCAAGATTTAATGGTGGATGGCTCTTAGGGGGAGAAGAAGAAATATGAAATCTGGTTATGGCATCGACATTTGGGGCATGACTCCTTTAGTTACTTGAAGAAATTATTTCCTAGTTTATTTGCAAAATTTGATGTTTCTAGTTTCCATTGTGACATTTGTGAACTCGCAAAAATCCATCGTGCTTCGTTTCCATTAAGTTTGAATTAAAGTCCAGTACCTTTTATGGTCATACATTCTAATGTTTGGGGTCCATCCAAAGTCACTACCTTTGGTGGATCATGTTGGTTTGTTACTTTTATTGACGACTGTACGAGGATGATTTGGGTGTGCTTGATGAAGTTTAAAAGTGAAGTGAATTTTTTATTTCAATTTTTTTATAAAATGGTTCGTACTCAGTACAATGCATAGGTTCAGGTTCTCTGTAGTGACAATGGAGGTGAATATTTGAGTTCTGAACTTCAGCAGTATCTGGAAGCACATAGAACTATTCATCAAACTACTTGTCCCAATACACCTCAGCAAACCGGGGTGGCTAAGAGAAAAAACCGCCACTTGTTGGAGGTTGTCCGTGCTTCGTTGATAGAATCCCATATGCCGTTATCCTATTGGGGAGAAGCACTTACCTTTGCAGCATATTTGATCAATCAGGTACCCTCCAGCACTATTAATTTCCAAACACCATCTCAGGCTCTCGCTGAAGTGGTTGTTGCTTCAGCCGTCCCAAATTTATCTCCTCACATATTTGGTTCTGTAGCTTTTCTACAGCTCCATAAGCATCAGTGCAACAATTTGTCTCCTCGAGCGCTGTGATGTGTCTTTCTCGAATATGTTGCTTATCAAAAGGGGTACCAATGCTATCATCCTCTAACCAAATGAATGTTTATTACATTATATGTAACTTTTCATGAAGAATCGATGTATTTTTCCTTTGAGCCTAAACTTCAGGGGGAGTACCAGAAGGAAATTTTGACTCTAGACTATGATGATCACATCTCTGAAGAAGTGATTGTTCACATCCTGGAAGTAGGGGAACTCTATGATGCCTTGAATCAAGAAGTGGGTGAATTGGATGTGGGTGGTTTGACTTTGGATCCAAGTAGTGATGAACACCCAGAAACTGAAGTTGTGGCTCCATTTCTGTCCAAGTCTCTCATACCACAGGCAGTTGATACACCAAACCAATCGCTTGTTGAGGATGGTCCTAAACCATCTAGAAGACAGCCACCATAGCGTCACACCAGAGGTATTCCTAAACCCACATATGAACTCGAGCTTTCTAGTAACATTAAATACCCCATGAGTCATTATGTGTCTAACCATCATTTGTCAGAATAAAATCAGTCATTTGTAAATCAGTTATCTACTATATCTATTCCTAACAATGTGCAGGAAACCTTAGCCGACCCAAGGTGGAAAGCTGCTATGAAAGAGGAGTTGAAATCCTTGCAGGAGAATAAAACCTGTGAACTTGTTGACCGTTCACCAAGAAAGAAACCAGTCGGATGTCGGTGGATTTATACTGTGAAGTACAAAGCAGATGGTGAAATTGAACACTTTAAGGCAAGACTGGTGGAAAAAGGATACACCCAAACCTATGGGATCGATTATACAGAGACATTTGCACCTATAGATAAATCAATACAATATGATTCTTGTTGTCTCTTGCTACGAACTTGGGTTGGCCATTACAATCGTTTTATGTGAAGAACGCCTTTGTACATGGTGAGTTGTCCGAAGAAGTTTACATGGAACTCCCACCAGGATGCATGATACTATAAACGCATAGTTGGAAAGTGTATATATTAAAGAGTTCACTGTATGGGTTGAAACAGTCTTCGAGAGCATGGTTCAAAAGGTTCACAAAATCTATGAAAGCCTTTGGTTACCGTCAGACCAACTCAGACCACACTTTATTTTTGAATAAACAATAGGGTAAGATAACTGCACTTATTGTATATATGTGGATGACATGGTGGTTACAGGAAATGATCCTAAAGAAAGGAAGGCTCTACATGATTACTTGTCTAGAGAATTCGAAATGAAAGACCTCGGCCCCTTGAAATATTTCCTTGGGATTGAAGTGTCTCGATCTAATAAATGGATTTTTCTATCGCAAAGGAAATATTCCTTAGGCTTGTTACAAGAAACTGGTATGTCAGCATGTTAACCCGCTGATACACCAGTGGAAGAAGGATTGAAGTTGTGTGTTGAGTCTGATTAGGTACCAGTTGATAAGGGGAGATACAAGAGACTCGTACGAAGATTGATGTATTTAGCACACACAAGGCCGGACCTTTCCTATGCCTTGAGTATTGTTAGCTAGTTTATGTTGCATAATCCTGGCGAGAACCACATGAATGCAATTATGTGCATTCTGAGGTATCTGAAATCCGCTCCTAGAAAAGGAATTTTATTCACTAAAAATGAAGATTGTCAAAGCGTGGATGTAGATATTGATGCTGACTGGGTTGGAGCATTCGATTGTAGGTGTTCTACTTTAGTTTAGTTCACCTTTGTAGGAGTTAACCTTGTTACATGGAGAAGCAAAAAACAAAATGTTGTTGCCCGATCTAAGATTCGATCAGAGGATCAATTGACCAATATTCTCACCAAAGCAGTTTCAAGTCGAGTGTTCTTAAAGTTTTTGGGCAAGTTGGGCATGTGTGACATCTATGCACCAACTTGAGGGGGAGTGTTGTGATATGGACTCATTCTTTCCAACCATCTTGTAGATGTATGTTACTGATTCTTTCCTATCCTGTAGATGATTGTTTCCTATCCTTTTAGGATCTGTAGCTTGATTATAGGATCTGCAGCCTGACCATAAGATCAGCAGCTCGATTGTAGGATCTAGAAATTGATCAATTGATGGATGTGTACCTGTAAAATTCACTGTAATAAAATATAATTATATTTCTCTTGATTTCTACTTTATTACAGAATTATATTTCTCTTGAACTCTACTTTATTACATAATTATATTTCTCTTGAACTCCACAGAATTATATTTCTCTTTAACTCCATTTTGAACTGATTATTCATGCTTCAACTATGCTCCATGGTTATTGATATATTTAAACTAATCAAAAGTATTTAACGATGAATAATTATGTTCTACTTTTCTTTTAATGTTAAGTATCACAAAATTTAAAGATGTTTTCAATTATCTAAGTTCTTATATGCAATGATTCCGGGTTGGATTGCTTTCATTGAATTGCTCGTATGAAATGGACGCATATGGTTAAAACTTTAGTTTGAAATTTTAGTATAATTATATTTTTAAAATATAAATGATATGCTTTATGTAATAATTATTAATTTTAATACGGTTTTAATAGTATATTAAATATATTAAAAATTAAAAAGAGAATGTCCATTTATAATAAGATTAATTTTATGATAAATCTTAGATTGAAATATGATTATTTAAAAGAATATCATTTTTCTAATATTTAAATATATAAATACAATATTTTTATTTAAATACATATAAAATTTTAATAAAAAAATTAAATTTATAAATTCAAAATAATAATCTTTGGTGTAATTTCATAACATTTTGATCTTTGTTTAATAAAGAGAAGTTTATTAGAAGTTTATTTGTGGATATTATTGATTTGGATTAAAATTTTAAGAATTAAAAGTGATGTTTATAATTAAAAATTAATAAAATAATAAAAAAAATTAAATTTATAAATAAGTAATAATTTTGTATTTTTTTTATAACAAATAAAATGATAATAACAAAATTTAAATTTATAGATAAATAATAATATCTTGTACTATTGTCTTTACAATCGTGAAGGATTTCCTCAATATGAATTACCAAGTATTAGGTTTCAAAATTATGATATTATAATTTTGATTTTAATTACATGTTAATCATATTTTTGAAGGTTTTCTACGAATTTAACAATCTTTTTAATCTAAAGGTTTTTCTAAATGGTAGCTTTTAAAAACAAATTTGAAAAATTATATTTTTCATAATTAAAGTTTATAAATATTATAACTATTATAAATACTATAATTATTAGAATTTGATATTATTTAAATTAAAAAATCATAATAAATTATTTAAATTAAAAAAATAATAATAAAAGATTCTTTGTAATTATATTAAAGGTATATTAAAATTGAAATTATAAAGTGTATGGTAAAATGAAAAAAAAAAATGAACAAAGTCTATATAAAAAAGAATTACTATACAAAATTACGATATCTTCAATCAAAGATCCAGAAATTTCCATTTCCAAACATTACATTAAGACTACAACTAAACATTGGCCAATGCTATGCACCAATCAATACATCAAAATGTAGCTATAAAATCAATCATGGTATCAAGTTGTTTTACCATCAACTTTCAAAAAATACATTTTAAATTTTGTAATGGGGTGAATGAATTTTGCACTTTCTAACCACTTATAAGATATACTTTTACACCTTTTAATGATAAGTAATTTTATTTATCACCCACCCACTATCAATGATAATTAATTATGGTTAAACATGGTCTGCCTTAGTTAACCATAATCAATTATGGTCAAATATGGTCATCCTTATCTAACCATAATAATCCATTGTTCACTTTTGGGGTGGGCTATCATCTATGGACAAGAATGAGACAAGTATACTATGGAGATCGATTATATGGGCCTAGTCCAAAATTCATAATTAGCAATTTCAAAAATAACATTTGATAAGTTGGAAAAATTAAACTACGACTTCAACTATTCAATTATTAGATCAAACTCTTTGATTATTAGATACACCAATGAGCTTAATTCCATTGATGATACAACTATTAGCTTAACCTAAAAGCCAATCATGACTTACTTTTTAAATTAATTATTAGATCTACAAATATTAGCTTAACTCCATTGATTATACAATTATTAGCTTAAATCCAACTCTAAGCACAATTATATTGGATAATTATTAACTTAACAATTAGATACAACTATTAACTTAACTCTACAACTATTAGCTTAACTTCAACTCTAATTGCACTTATATTGGATAACTCTTATATTAACTATTAGGTTAACTCAAATAGTGAAACAAGTATTAAATTAAATTTAGATGAATGTGGTAATAAAAAACTATTATATGAATGCGTACTTGTACTCTTAACTCGCCTGAAAAGTCACTTCATTGTAGTGAAACGATGCATAGCCCAATAAGTACTCTTAAGGTGATAGGCTCAATGCAATCTAAAACTATGTATTAATAATTTATTATAGATTTAAATGTGTCAAATATATACCTTTGGACTTATTCCAAACATATTAATGTTATTAATATGGTTGTTGCTAGTGAATATATCATGCTAATATAACACATAGTGACTTCAAATATATATATATATATATCCTATGTTCAATTGCAACATATAATGAACACATAAAAACTTTGTTAGTCATTTCGTGATCAGAAGAATTTAATGATGTCAATATTTAATAACATGGTTGATTAAAATTCTTCTATCTCAATAGAGAAACGAGATTGTTGTCAAACAATACAGGTTGTCATGCACACATATCAACATTTGGTTAGACTAACTTGTTTGCTTCGTTCAACTAATGCAAGAAACAATTTCACTCCACCTTTAAAGCATATTTCTTGAATTTTTTTTAATAATGGAAAGAGTTGTTAGTTTACAGTTGTTTACACCGAATTACTTTATGTTCTTGAAGACAGTTCATCATAGACAAGTTATAAATTATATCTTGAACAATGAGTAACATAGTAAAACAGAGATGAAGCTCCCAAGCTTGCTTTTCTTATTAAACAAGGAAGAAAAGAATTACATTTATAGCTTTCCATACAAGCAACAGATCCCTCTAAAAATGGATCTGATAACAATAAATAAGGAAAGCATAGATTCAGTTGCATTTGTTTCTATTTTATTCATTTCTACATTAATATCTAACACTTCCCCTTAATGGAGAAATGGATTTTCTACTACACCTAATTGTTTCTTGCATTCTTCAAAGTTCTTCTTTCTAAGAGGCTTGGTAAACATGTCAGCCACATTATCAGTGGTATTACAATAGATCAAGTCAATTTCATTTGATTGTATCTTTTCTCTTACAAAATGATGTTGAATTTCAATATGCTTGTTTCTCACATGATAAATTGGGTTGTGTGCCAATTTAATAGAGCTATGGTTGTCACATTTGAGAACATTTGGCTTCATTTTCTTGTGGCCAATATCTTCAAGAATTATCCTTAACCAAACAGCATCACAAGTAGCATTGCATAGAGCTATGTATTCAGCTTCTGTTGATGATAAAGAAACTATTGGTTGTTTCTTACTGCTCCAAGACACGACCCATGTACCTTTGTTGAATGCATATCTTGAGGTTGATTTCCTGTCATTGTAAGGATATTTAGACACTTAGGAGTTAGTTAAGATCAACTTGTGTAATATATCCATTAGGTAAAGTGTGTTTCTTTAGTATGCATTAGTATGCATTTGTAAATATTCTAATCCGACGGTCATGATATGTTCTAGACATAAAGTGATTTGACAATTCAACTTCTCTTATATCATACCTACCATTGATCCATGGCTTAACACCCAATTGCTCCATGATCTCTATTTAAAGAGCATGGAGGGTCCTTGGCTAGTTCATCGATTATGAGAAGCTCATTTGTAACCTTCTTTGTTTTGCATAATAAATTGCTCCAAGTAGCTATTTGGATGGGGTCATGGATTGTTTCCCTCTCAAGGGTTTTAACCACGTCAAAATATCGGTGTGTTGATCTGTGATCTGTTTGTGTGAGTGGATGCCCTTTGTGTTTGGTTTTTTGGGAGTACCCTGTGTACCCAAACACGGTATGATAGTGTTTATGAAGAGCTGCTTTCGTTTGTGATCTAGATCTTGAACCGGTGTTTTCGAAACTTTGAAAGGGTTTCTGTTTCTGGAATTTTTGTACATTTTTGGCATGGGGAGGTGTTCCATTTCCTCCGTGAAGCACCATTTCCATTTGGAAATAGTTTTAATTTCATCCAAAATTGTTTTTGTTTGCTCCAGAAACACCCATTTAGCTAGATGTGAATGTATAATGTTATCGTGACGGATTCGTTTTATATCTCTCATATATTTATCCGTTTTATTCTTTAGATATTTTTTTTTTTAGTCTCAGATTGTTTCCTTCCCTGTCTGTGTATGCTCTTTGCCATGCACCTTGGGCAATCGCGGTGAATTAGAAACACAAAGGGAAAGGGTTTTCTCGACTGCGTATGCTCTTTTCCGTGCACCTTGTGTGATCGCCATGAATCAGAAACAGGGAGAAAACATAGACTTTTCGGGTAAGCTAACGAGATCTAACCACACAAGAGTGGAAATTTTTTTTTGTTTTTTTTGTTTTTCAGTTTGTGGTGTGATTTGCAGGAAAAAGAAACAAACATGGAAATTGAGAGAGAAGAGTTAAAAAAAAAATCCCCTTCCTCATTCTCTTCTTTTACGTACCTTTTAAACTTAGCTCACTTGGTCCATAGTTGCTTTATTCCTTAATAGGTCTTGAGTTCAAGTCTTATTAAGTTACTTTTTAGTGCATGCAATTTCTATTTTCAAGTTACTATATTGTAAAAGTGCATATCACTTAAATAAAATAAAATAAAAAGCGAGTCACTTAAGTTCTTTTTATTGCCACACTATTTAAAGTACCATTATTGTAAAAGTGATTCACTTAAAAGCAACTTTCTTGTAAGTGATTGTCAAAGGTTCATTGTAAGAAGAAGGGGGTTCTTTTTTTTAGTTGGTCAAGTTAATATCTGCCACGTTACTATTGGGGACATCTTCAACATTTTCTTTGATCGAGCATAACTTCATCATTTGGAATCAGTTTTCAGTGTCATTTTATTTTTAAACAGCCTAATTTTTCAAGCTCTTTGCATCCAGATAGTTAGTTTCTGTTTTTTCAACTATTATCTTACAGTATGGCTGCCCCTTGGGATATTCTATTTACCAATTCTAACTATTTCTCATGGAAATCTTGTATGGAAGATGTTCTACAAAGTAGGGGACTTTTCAGAATTATCTCAAGGAAAGAAACAGAACCCCCTGATGATGATAAGAAAATAAAATGGGCAAATAGATGTGATGAATCTCCTGGATTGATTGGGATGTCGATCTCTACTGATTTGTGATTCCACATATCTGGAATTGATGAACCTGATAAAGCTTGGGAAAAGTTGGAATCTGTGTTTGGTAAACACAATGAAATTCGAGGTCATCAACTTAAGAATGAGTTGAGTTCTTTGAATCCAAGTGATTTTTCATGCATTTAAGATTATTTATCTAAGTATAAAACTCTTAGACTCTTATGTGAAGAATGCAAGATTGAGAAAGAAGACAAACAATGTATTTATCATATTCTTTCCAAACTTGGACCTGCATATTATGTTTTTGTATTTACATTTTACTCCATGAAAGAGTCCTTGACTGCAGCTAGCTATCAAGATCCTAGTCTTGAATCCTTTTGTGATTCCTTAATTAGAGAGCAAGATAAGCGCGTTCATCTTGGAATAATTAACAATGGAGATACATCTAGGAAAGCCTTATTTTACCAAGATAAAGAAAATTCCAAGCCTCCCAAGAAACAAAATTTTCGCAATAATAATCCAAAAAAGGGTCCCAAACCCTCTCAGTCAGCTCCTTCTTTAAAAAATGACAAAGCATCCATGCCAAAAGGAAAGAAGGTTGAGCGTCATTGCAATTTATGTGGAAAAGATAATCATGATGAATCTAAGTGTTTCAAGAAGATGGAAGCCTTGGAAGCAGTAATGAAGAAGCACCACATCGGCCTAGATTCATCTTTAGAATCTACCTATCATGGGCATGCACTTTGTGCTTTTGGTTACTCTTATACTGCATCTTCTTCTTCTACTTCAAATGAATAGATCATTGATTCTAGAGCATCTTATCATATGGATAAGGATCAAGCCATCTTTTCTACTATGCATGAATGTAACACCAAACAAATATTTGTTGGTGATGATAGTTCTCTACATGTTGTAGGATATGGAACAGTTCCAATAGAAAATGGTCATTTTAGTGATGTACTATGTGTTCCAAGAATTTCCCGCAATTTTTTATCAGTCTATCAAATCACTCATTTGGGTGAAGGTAAAACTGTGATGTTTACACCTCACCAAGTTGTTATCAAGGATTTTAAAGACCCTCAAAATGTCCTTGCTACCGAAATTGTTGATGATATTACAAGGTTGTACAAATTTAACAACTCTGGGTCATCACCTTTTCCTTTAGTTTTTGTTGCTCATAGTGATAACTTGTGCAAACTTTGGCATGAGCGATTTGGTCACTTGAATCATCACTCATTGCAACAACTATGTAAAGACAATATGGTGACAAGTCTTCCAATGGTATCTTGCAAGGATGGTGTTTGTTTCAGTTGTGTACTCGAAAAACATCATTGGGATAGTTTTGACAAATGTGCCTCTTAAAACGCCTCAGTTCCCTTGGAGCTTGTGCATAGTGACTTGTGTGGTCCTCTTCCATATGCTTTCTTTTCTAGTTTCAAATATTTCTTAAGTTTCATTGATGACTACTCCATACACACTTGGGTTTATTTCCTAAGACTTAAGAGCGAAGTATTTTCTTGGCCTATAAGGCCCTTGTTGAAAAACAATCTCATCATCAAATTATTAAGTTAAGATATGATAATGGAGGAGAATATGTTAACAAAAATTTCACTACTTTCTTCACTGAACACAGAATCCAACAACAACACATTGCTCCATATACACCACAACAAAATGGTGTAGCTGAAAAGAAGAACCACACTTTAAAAGAAATGGCTAATTGTATGATCTAATCTAAGGGACTAAGTCTTCAATATTGGGCTGAGGCCATAAATTGTGCAAATTACATAGTTAATCGCGCACCCACTAAAGTTTTACAATGTATAACACCAAGAGAAGCATGGAGTAAAATTAAACCAGATGTAAGTCACTTCCGTGTATTTGGTAGTGAAGCATGGGCTCACATTATGGATGAAAAACGGAAAGCATTGCAGCCTAAAAGTGAAAAGTGCATATTTGTTGGATATTTTGAAGATGTAAAAGGTTATAGACTTCTTCAGCCATATTCTCATGATATAATAATTAGAAGAGATGCTAAATTTTATGAAAATCTCTTGACCTGTGAGCCTAACTTGGCGGGTGTGCCATATTTGGCCTGTGAGCTTGATTAGGTGATTGTGCCTTCTTCTACTTCCAACATCCTTGATAGGTTTCCAACTCTAATTTCTGATGATGACAGTGAGGATGAAAATCCACCTCCACCTGCTCATGTTCATCTAGTTTCACCAGCACAAGTGCTTTCTTGATGGGTTTGTTCAATATGTGAAGCAACAGGTAATCCTAGAGATCAACGTCGTACATGTTCTCAGTTTCAGAGAGCCTCTTCTCTTTTGGTTCAAGTTTCCGAGAATCATAATTCAGAAACTTTTGCAGAAGCTTCAAGAAATCTAGATTGAGATGCAACTATGGATGAAGAATATCGTTCCTTAATGGCGAACAATACTTGAGATCTTGTTCCTCTTCCAAAAGGAATAAAACTTGTCATATGTAAATGGGTCTACAGAACTAAGAATGCATTAGATGGAAGTGTTGAAATACTTAAGGCAAGGTTAGTTGCCAAAGGTTTTTCCTAAGTTGAAGGGATTGACTACAATGAAACCTTTACCCCTGTCGCAAAAATAAACTCCATCCACCTTGTTCTTTCCCTTGCATCCTTACATAACTAGGAAGTCCATCAAATGGATGTCAAGTATGCCTTCTTACATGGTGATTCACACGAGGAAATTTACATGGAACAAACTCCTAGATATGTTCATAATAACTCTAGCCTTGTCTGTCCCCTTAAGAAATCCTTATATGGCCTTAAGCAAGCTCTTAGAGCTTGTTATACCAAAATGGATAGCTTTCTCCTTGACACTGATTTTTTTAGATGCCATTCTAATCCCAATGTCCATACCAAGAAAGTAGGAAACCATCTCATCATAATTGTTCTTTATGTTGATGATCTTATCCTTACTGGTAGTGACCCTAATCTCTTAACCCATGTGAAATCCAGTCTTAAGTAAAATTTTGAAATGTCAGACTTAGGGCATTTGCATTATTTTCTTGGTCTCCAAGTCTTGCAAACCAAAGAAGGAATATTTCTTTCCCAGTCTAAGTATGCTTGTGACCTTCTTTGTCGCTTTTACATGCCAAGATTTTAAACCAGCCCCTTCTCCTTTCTAGTCCGAAGTCAAAATTTATGCCACTTGTACTTGCCCTCAAGTAGATACCACCTTATATCGGCAGCTTGTTGGTAGTCTCTTATACTTGACTCATTCCCATCCTTACCTTTCCTTTGTCGATGGTCGTGTTGCTCATTATATGAAAACACCTCATGAAAGTCACTGGAAAGAAGAAAAAAGAATACTTTGATATATTCGAGGTACAATTAAGTTTGGGATTCATTATAGTATATGGGGAAAACCTTTATTTGTTGGTTTCACTGATTCATATTGGGCTGGCGATCCTGATGATCGAAAGTCTACTGTAGGTTATGTTTTCAGTATGGGATCTGGACCTGTCACTTGGGCTTGTAATAAACAACAATCTCTTTCTCTTTCTTCAGCAAAAGCATAATATCAAGCCACAATTTATGCCATTCAGGAAGCTTTATTGCTTCAACAGATCCTCATTAGAGGAAATTTCAACTCAAAATGGGCCTTTTAACTTTTATTCAAATTCCATGTCATCATGTGTTAGCCAATGAAATTGATTTAAATTTGAAATACTGTATAGGTCTTAAACACTTTTTTAATATAAATTTGGGGATAGGTATCATAAAAAAAACTACTTTTTTTGTTTGTATTTTTGGCATATCTCCATGTGTTTTTACTCAAATTTCGATCGGGAGAGCTCGTTGGATGCAGAATTAAATTCCATATCCAACAAGTACCCACTCGGCATACTTTTGATGGACCCTGCTACCCCAAAAACAAGAAATAACTGAAAAAATGAAATGATGATGTCATCATTCCATTTTTCAGGTATTTCTTGTTTTTGGGGTAGTGGGGTCCATCAAAAGTATGCCAAGTGGGTACTCGTTGGATCCGGAATTTAATTCTGCATCCAACGAGCTCTACCGATCGAAATTTGAGTAAAAACACAGGGAGATATGTCAAAAATACAAACAAAAAAGTAGTTTTTTTCTTTTCTTCCTCCAAAATTAATAAATATTATTTTATTATTTTAACTATTATTTTATTAGTTCATTTTAGGAGGCCCATTTTGAGTTGAAATTTCCTCTAATGTTCATAGTTTGGATTCGAGCAACAGTAGTCTACTCCACTTTGGTGTGACACTAAAAAGTGCCATCAAGATTTCCAAAGGTCCAGTTCGACATCAATGCAGCAAACACATTGAGCTACACATGAATTTCATCACAAATCTTGTTCATGATCATATTCTTGAAGTGCTCTATTTCCCTACATATGATCAAGTTGTAGACATCTTCACTAAGTCTCTTACAGAAGCGAAGTTTTCTAAACTTCGATCTATGTTAGGAGTTTAGGAATGTGTCATTAAGGGGGGATATGCTCTAATGCCTCCTTCCTTCTCCTAATAGTGTCATTGTTGTAAATCCTTCAATCCTATCCCAATTTGTTCTTAAGGGGGGATGTTAGGATATTTAGACACTTAGGAGTTAGTTAAGATCAACTTGTGTAATATATCTGTTAGGTAAAGTGTGTTTCTTTAGTATGCATTAGTATGCATTTGTAAATATTCTAATCTGACAATCACGATATGTTCTAGACATAAACTGATCCGACGGTTCAACTTCTCTTAGATCATACCTATCATTGATCTGTGGCTTAAAACTCGATTAGTCGATGATATCTATTTAAAGAGCATGGAGGTTCCTTGGCTAGTTGATCGATTATGAGAAGCTCATTTGTAAACTTTTTTCTTTTGCATAATAAATTACTCCAAGTAGCTATTGTTGGAGACATTTACCACCATATACACTCATTTTGGTCAATTTGGCCTAGTTAAAAAAATATCCTAAGTTTTATTGACTTAATTGACATCAGAGGAGCACTAGATGACATCAGCAAGATCACACCCACACCTACCTTTAGTCAAGGAGGATAACTTAGCCTTCTCCTACATTTGGGGAGGCTAACTGGAGCACTCCAACGGTGATCTGAGTGTCATTAATGCCCCATATTGCTAACTGATGGTTACAATCAGTTAAACAGAGTAGTGAAGGTGCCTTCCTTCATTAAATTGATTATTTATTAATTATTTAATGAACCGGAGTCAACAGGGTCGCCTCCAACCACTTTTGATGGTCAGTTACACTTCAGTTAACCTCATCGGGGTTCATTGGAGTCATTGATGTGCTACCACTTGTTGGTTAGCTTGCAGTGGCATGTGTCTAAGATACTTTTAGTTAGACTCAGTCATTTATTGCACTCTGACTATAGTTAGGGTTCAGTTGAGTCAATTAGGGTTTTGATCAGTGGTTAACTTGAGTGTCGACTGTGGCTTACATTCAGTTAAGCTAGACTCATTCATTCAATTCGAATGACCTCCTTTGGAATTCAAGTTGCTTTTTCATTCATGCTTGTAGCATGATCATTGTATTGTATTACTCATTCTTTATGTGAATATATAGAGCGACTACTCATTTTGTGGCACTATTACACCATTTTCATGCCTTATTGTTATTAATATCTTATGAGACTCTGTTTTAGTCCCTAGATCATTGTGACAGATTAATATGGTATCAGAACTCATGTTGGGACAAAGTTCAGATCTCTGAAAAACAAGGTTTTTGACAGATCTTACATGAAAATTAAGCAATAGCTCAAAAATCCAACACTACACCAGAAGCCAAGGCTTACCACTTAATACCCCATGTAAGGAACTTGTTGATCAAGCTTGCTTGATTGACTATGTTGGGTGTGATGAAAGCCTAAAATGTGCAGGCTGTCCAACCTTACATTGCCCTTTTTGTTTTGATTTTCAGGTTTTTAATAGGTGAAAGCATTCGCTCCAGCAAATTCAGATGGCTTCTTTCATAGATCTTTTGACTCCGTTCAATTTCCACTCATGGAAAGGAGATATGGATATATAGCTACGTGCCAGAGGACTCTATAGGGTCACTATGGACACTGAAGAAGACCCTGCTTCTATGACAGACAAAGCTAGATCCTTGAACAAGAAGGATGAAGCATTCAGATTCTTATGCCTCTTTGTTTCCCGAGATCTTCTTTTCCATATTTTGGGATTGAAGAATCCAAAGGAAATTTTAGACAAATTGGAAACCTTGTATGGAAATCAAGATGATTTGAGAGTTTACCAGCTTGAAAATGAATTGATGTCTCTCTAGCCTTCCAATTTTGAGACCTTGAATGACTTTTTCACAAAGTTCAAGCACATTGTCTTACTGTTGAAGCAATGGAAAGTGGAGAAGGAGGATGATCATCTCATCCTCTCCATACTTGGAGCTGATTATTCAGTTTTTGTCTCTACATTCCGTGTGGAGAAGCTCACAACCCCTGGATGGAAGATGCCTACACTCAATTCCTTCATTGAGTCCGTAAAAAGTGAACATGATAAGCTTATCTAGATGGGGATCATCAGATCCTCCCATGATCAAGCCCTCCATTTCTTGAGGCCCAAAGATTTGAAGGGTAAAGGAAAGCAACAGAAGAACCCAAAAACTAAATTCAAAGCTCCTAAGCCTAAAGTTGAAAACCAGTAGCATGATGAGTCTTTTGACTCAAAGAAGAACAAAGGAAAAGGGCATCATGGAAAGGAAAAATTCAAGTGTTCATACTGTGGAAAGGGATTTCACCCTGAACATGCCTACATGAAGAAGAATCATGATGAAGCTACCTCTCTTCTTGAGAGAAATCACATCAATATTCTGGAAATCTTTCGGAGGAGAGATCAGCAAGATCGAGAACCACAACATGAAAGAGGTGATGCCCTCATGGAAAGCACTTCGAAGTCCAAAGCACTCTTGATTGATTCTAGAGCTTCGAACCACATGATGGATGAAAGAGACTCCTTCTCATCCTTGGAGACCGGAAAATCCATCCCGATCCACATGGGAGATGACTCCACAATCATTTCAGAAGGACAAGGTATGGTTGATCTTGAGAATGGCTATTTTTCAAATGTTTTGTATGTACCGTCTCTAGCATTAAATCTCCTTAGTGTCTATCAGATGACACATACAAGAGTGCCTAAGAGAGTATCTTTCAACCTGAATGATGTTGAGATAACGAAACTTGCATCCGGGAAACTTGTTGCTAAAGGCCTTGCAAACCATCATGCAAAAGCCTATGAGTTTTTCCACTTTGTGGCGAATGCAAAGCCCACCACACTACTAACTCATGGAAATGAAGTTAGTAGGTTATGGCATGAGAGGTTTGGCCATATCAATTTCAAATATTTGTAGCAATTACAAAAAAAATCCATGGTTGAAGGCCTCCCAGTCATCAAGGGAACCACTGGAATTACCAAGGGTTGTGTGGTTAGAAAACACCTTGAGCAGAAGTTTGATCAGGGGAAGGCAAACCAAGATACATGCATCTTGGGGATGATACATTCTGATATCAGCGATCCAATTCCTATCACATCCATGAATGGATCAAGATATCTTCTGACTATTATTGATGATTTTTCAAGGTACACATGGGTCTTATTTCTCAAAAAGAAGTCTGAAGTATGTGAAAAATTCATTGAACTGAAGGCCTTGATCAAGAATGCCTCTGGGCTTAAGATCAAGATCTTGAGATCTGATAATGGTAGGGATTATGTCAGCAATTAGTTGCTGCACATATGCTCCCAAAGTGGTATTCAGGTCCAACATTCAATTCCCTACACTCCCCAGCAGAACGGTGTAGCAAAAAGGAAGAATCAGTCTCTCAAGGAGATGACCACCTGTATGTTGGAATCAAAGAAATTGGCTGCAAATTTGTGGGCTGAAGCCATGCATGTTGCAGAATACATTTAGAATAGATTACCACACTCATCCATGAAAGGGAAGACCCCTTTCGAAGAATACTTCGGACACAAGCCGGATGTGTCGAACCTGCGAGTGTTTGGGTCCACTGCATGGGCCCGCATTCCACTTGATAAAAGGAGGGATTTGCAACCGCAAAGCATAGAATGTATGTTTATTGGGTATCCTAATGAATCAAAATATTTCAAGCTTCTAGATATCAAAACAAAACAGATCATCATCGAAAGGAGTGTCAAGTTCGATGAGCCTCTTCAAGAGGTGGAACTAGTGAAGGAGAGAACTACTGAATTTCCTTCCTATTGTACTGAATATTTGGATGATGAAATTGGGGGTGATGACCTTGATTTGGATCCTCTAATTTCTGATATCAATGTACAACAAATATCAGATGCTGAATGAAAACCTGAAGTACAAAATCATCTTCCCACATGGGCCTAACAGACACTCTCCTCCGCAGGAGATAAGATTGGAAATCCAGATGATCCAAGGAGAACCCAGTCTGATTTCCAAAGAGTAGGTATTGCGCTCTCTTGTCCTGATAATTTGATGTAATAAACTTGTTATTTGATGATTAGTTCAAACCCAAAATCATACTACCATGCTCAGAAGGATCCGATATGGCAAGTTTCCATGGATGAAGAGATGAATTCTCTTCAGAAAAACACTACTTGGGAGCTAATTTCTCTTCCTCCGGGAAGGAAATTGGTTCAATGCAAGTGGGTTTTTCAGACCAAGGTTGCTGTTGATGGCAGCACTTGCAAATATAAGGCAATGCTGGTCTCAAAATGTTTCTCTCAGGTCTAAGGTGTGGACTACCATGAGACTTTTTCACCGGTTGCAAAAATGGACTCCATCCGCCTAGTTTTGGCAATTTCAGCATCTAAGCACTGGGAAGTGAATCATAGGATGTTAAGTCAGTCTTTCTGCATGGATATCTTCATGAGGAGATATACATGAAGTATCTTGAGGGCTACATCTCTGATCTATCATTGGTTTGCAAGCTAAAGAAGTCACTATATAGGTTAAAACAGGCCCCAAGAGAGTGGTATTCCAAAATGGATGCCTTCTTTCTCTTCCAAAATTTCCAAAGGTGTAGATCAGATCCAAATGTGTATATACAATAGTATGATGGTAATTTGATTATTAATGTTTTATATGTTGATGACTTACTGATCACAGGTAGTACAGTTGCTTCTATTTTAGCCATCAAAACTGCTCTCCACAATGCATTTGAAATGAGCGATTTGGGGCTCTTAAAACAATTTCTAGGGCTTGAAATTGAAAAAAATTCTGATGGGATAATGGTCACTCAGTAAAAATACATATCATACCTATTATTCAAGTTTAACATGGCTGAATGTAGGCCTACACCATTCCCTTTCCTTTCAGGGATCAACCTTGAAGAAGGAAAAAACACACCTCCCATGGACTGCACTATTTATCGACAGCTGATTGGTAGCTTGTTGTACTTGACACATTCTCGGCCTAATATATATTATGCTGTAAATGTTGTATCAAGATACATGCATCAGCCCCATGATTTTCATTGGAAGGCAGCCAAGAAGATCCTCCAGTATATTCAGGGAACCAGGACCTACGACATTCACTATGCTGCAAACTCCAAGCTAGAGCTGGTTGGATACACAGATTCTGATTGGTCGGGTGATTCTGTTGATCAGAATTCTACTTTTGGATATGTATTCATGTTTGGTGGTGGCCCCATTTTCTGGTCTAGCAAAAAGCAGGCTGCCATAGCATTATCTTCACCAGAGGCTGAGTATCGAGGAGCAGTGAATGCTTGCATCCAAGTAGTTTGGTTGAAAGGCATTATTTTAGAGTTTGATCTTGTAGTACTTTTTCCATTGTCCTCTTTGATGACAATCAAAGTGCTATTAAGATATCCATAGATCAAGTTACCAGGCAGAGGACCAAGCATGTAGAGATACACATGCACTATATCAGAGAGTTAGTGCATGATAGGACCATTATTCTGCAATACTTCCCGACTGATGAGCAGATTGCAGACATCTTCACCAACAAATTTTCAGAAACGAAGTTCACTTACCTTTGTTCACTGTTGGGGGTGAGTCCATCAGGGTGATCAGACTACTTTCAGTGTTTAGCTTGAGGGAGGGGTTTTCCCATTGGGTTTTCCCTCTTTTCCTCACTTAGTTTGTTTTTTAGCATTGTTTGAGTTTCAGTATTGTATAGGGTGACCTATGGCCTTAGTTTCCAAGGCCCTAGCATTTTTATGCATTTTATGTTTTGTACTCCTCCTAAGTATAGCTTAAGGGGGGTGTTGGAGACATTTACCACCCTACACACTCATTTTGATCAATTTGGTCTAGTTAAACCACTATCCTAAGTTTTATTGACTTAATTGACATCAGAGGAGCACTAGATGACATCAACAAGATCACAACCATGCCTACCTTCAGTTAAGGAGGCTAACTTAGCCTTCTCCTACATTCTGGGAGGCTAACTGAAGCACTCTGGGGGTGATCTGAGTGTCATTAATACCCCATATTGCTAACTAATGGTTACAATCAGTTAAACATAGCAGTGAAGGCGCCTTCCTTCATTAAAATGATTATTTATTTATTATTTAATGAACTGGAGTCAACAGGGTCGCCTCCAACCACTTTTGATGGTCAGTTATAGTTCAGTTAACCTCATCGGGGTTCATTGGAGTCATTGATGTGCTACCACTTGTTGGTTAGCTTGCAATGACATGTGTCTGAGCTACTTTCAATTAGAGTCAGTCATTTATTCCACTTCGACTTCAGTTAGGGTTCAGTTGAGTCAATTAGGGTTTTGATCAGTGGTTAACTTGAGTGTTGATTGCACTAGGGCTTCACTTGTTGACCAATATCCTATCACGTTAGTTCATATTGTGGGTTTTAAAATTATCAAAAATTGAACCAATATATTGTAGGTATTGGGGGGATGAGGGGTTTAAGGTGGGGGTGGGTAGGGTGGTTTATAAGGATTGAGGTATAAAAAGGGGTGGGGAGCAGGTTTTAAGTATTGGGAGGGGGTTTCAACAAAAAGAGTTTGGGTCAATATCTCTAGAAATTAAGGGTATTCTTTAATATCCCATGATTGCACGTGCTATGTGAGAGGTTCACTAAGTGAAGTCCCCGTGGTTGATTGTGGCTTACCTTTAGTTAAGCTAGAATCACTCATTCAATTCGAATGACCTCCTTGCGAGTTTGAATTGTTTTCTCTTTAATTCTTGCAGCATGATCATTGTATTTTATTACTCATTCTTTATGTGAATATACAGAGCGACTACTCATTTTGTAGCACTATTACACCATTTTCATGCCTTATTGTTATTAATCTCTTATGAGACTGTGTTTTAGTCCCTAGATTACTATGACAGATTAATAGCTATTTGGTTGGGGTCATGGATTGTTTCCCTCTAGAGGGTTTTAACCACATCAAAATATCAATGTGTTGATCTGTGATGTGTTTGTGTGAGTGGTTTCTCTTAGTGTTCGGTCTTTTGGGAGTATTCTGTGTACCCGAACAATCATCAGGATTTCCATCCCGATCTGAATCAGAGTAACTTGTCAACTCAACATCACAATCATCAGTAAATATAATACCAAAATTAACAGTTCCTTTCGTATATTGAAGGAATTTATTTGTAGCCATCCAGTGTCTTTCAAGTGGTTTAGCCATGAATTGACTAAGGATGCTCACAAAATATGCTATGTCTGGTCTGGTAGTGGTAAGATAGTTTAAACTTCCCACTAACTAGTGGTACAGAATACCATTTTCCTCTTTAGT
This sequence comes from Pseudotsuga menziesii, assembly GCA_001517045.1. Taxonomy (NCBI): domain Eukaryota; kingdom Viridiplantae; phylum Streptophyta; class Pinopsida; order Pinales; family Pinaceae; genus Pseudotsuga; species Pseudotsuga menziesii. The sequence continues at coordinate 61,107 of LPNX011103358.1, forward strand.
TTCATCAACACTAGATTACTTGACATTCTATTCTAAAGGTGTTGACACTGACTTTCTTTCACTCATATTGAATATTTCCAAAATCTCCCTTATGTATTTACTTTGAGTGGTCATTGTTTTACTACCATCTCTCCATATTTCCAGACCTAAACAATAATGTATTTCAACAAGATCCTTCATTTCAAATGTCTGCCCTAACTGAATTTTAATATCTTTAATCAAGAGAGAAGCACTGCCTGTTATAATTAAACAATCAACATATAAGGGTACCATAGCAACATTATGATTTTCATCCTTTTTGACATACCAATTAGGATCATTTTTGCTTTTCACAAACCTTTTTGAGCAAAGAATGAATCAATTTTAATATACCAAGATCTAGGTGCTTGTTTCAAACCATATAAATATTTCTTAATCTTACAAACAATATCCTCTTGTCCTTTATTTATAAATCCTTTAGCCTGAACCAAATAAACTTCTTCTTTTAAATCACCATTCAAAAATGCATATTTAACATCTAACTGATGTACTTTCCAATTGTATTTTGTAGCTAATGCAATCATGATTCTAATTGTATTTAACTTAGCTACAGGTGCAAAAGTGTCTTCATAATCAATTCCTTCCTTTTGTGAATACCCTTTTGCAACTAATCTGGCCTTATATTTGTCAACACTTCCATCTGCATTAAATTTGGTTTTATACAGCCATTTACATCCTATTGGAAGTTTGTTTTCAGGCAGTTCTGTTAATTCCCAAGTCTCATTCTCCATTATTGACTCATATTTTTCATTCATTGTAGTATTCCATTCCTTATGATTTTTGGCTTGTTCATAAGAAATAGGTTCTACAACATTCATTACTTGTGTCATCAAATCATAATCTTTATGCATGGAGGGTATCTGAATTGTTCGTGATGACTTGCTCTGCAGTCCACCACTTTGTTCACTTTCACTTCTTCTTTTCTGAGGTGTAGGATCCCCTCTAAGAGGAGTGTTTGTAGTATCCATGATTCTTTCACTTTATTCTTGTACATGTTCTTGTACCTGTTCCTGTTCACCATCTATATCAATTGTAACATGAACATCATTGTCATGAGGAGTATGCCAGACATCATATTTACTTATTTCATCATTTGTATTCTCATGAAAAATCACATCTCTGCTTGTTATGAGCTTCTATGTACTAAGATCAAACAGTTTGTATGCCTTATGATCATCACAATAGCCAAGGAATGTACACTTAACATATTTTTCATCAAGTTTTCTTTGCTCATCTTTGGGAATATGAGAAAACGCCTTGGAACCAAATACCCTTAAATGACCAACTTTAGGTTTATAGCCATAAAGGAATTCAAAAGGGCTTTTTAGATCTAGAATCTTAGTTGGACTTCTATTTTTCAAATAAACAGTAGTGTTAATGGATTCTTCCCAAAAACCATTAGAGATAATCCTTTCAACATGCCACGAGCACATTCCACTAATGTCTTGTTCTTCCTTTAAACTACACCCTTTTGTTGGGGTGTTGAAGACACTTTAAATTGTTGAACGATCCCATTGTTCTTGCAGTAGCTATCAAAATATCCTGAGGTGTATTCCCCACCTTGATTAGGTCTGAGTATCTTGATGCATTTTCTCGTCTGCTTTTCCACCATGGTTTTAAATTCTTTAAAATATTCAAATACATCACCCTTTTTCCTTATAAAATAAACCCACGTAAATCTTGATTTGTCATCAACAAATATAAGAAAATACCTTGTACCACGAAGTGATGTGGTTTGCATGGGTCCACAGACATCAGTATGTATTAATTTTAATTATCTTTCTCTGTTTCTTCTCTTTATGCATTGGAAATTGTTCCCTATGTTGCTTACCTAGTGCACAAGCTTCACATTCTATATGGTCATTTTTCAAAACAGGAAGACCTTAAACCATCAATTTCTTCTGAAGTAGCACTAAGTCATTTTGATTAAGATGTCCAGACCTGCGATGCCATAACTCTTCAGTTGTTATTGTTGTAGATGTCAGTGCTTGATGATTGGATTTTGTTACATCAAGCTTATACAGTCCTCCAATTCTTGTCCCTATGGCTATGACATTATAATGATTCTGAATATCCTTCACAAGACACTGAGACTGCATAAATTCTACATTCATATTTTGATCAGTTATTGTGGAAACAAAAATCAGATTCTTTTTTTATGCCTGGAACATACAACACATTATGAATCTGTTTCTTTTGGCCACTAGGTAAATTGACACATATTACTCCATAATCCTGAATCTCATGAGATCTATTATCTCCTAAATATATGTGTGTTGCATCTGTGCTCTCATGATATTCATCAAACCACTCTTTGACACAAGACATATGAGCTGAGGCACCTGAATCTATGAACCATGCATTTTCACCATCAGTTTCTACACACAATGCAGCTTCAGAAATAAACAACTTCAAATTCTTAAAACCATCATTGATAGAGGTGCCAATTTTCACATAATTTCCATTATGTTTTTTGAAATTTTGTTTGAATTCATTAGCTTTCCTTTTATCACAATCTTTAGCATAATGACCAGGTTTCCCATAGTAAAAACAACCATGAATTTTCTTATCATGTGTATCAAATTTTGATTGAGTCATACCTCTCCTCCTTGGCTGAAACTTGCCTGCTCTATTTCTATCCCATGGCTTGCCCCTCATTGGTTGTTTTCCTTTGGCTACTAATGCTAATTCTAAAGTATGAGAGTCCATCTCAAACACCTTCATTCTTTTTTCTTCTTGTAGAAGAATCGTCGTTAGCTCATCAAATGTAGGTGGCTTTGCTCTACCTCCTCGACTTGAAATAAAGACATGATCATTTCTTATTAAACCTTTTAATGTAATAGTTACCATGTCAGAATTTGAAACCTTATCACCAATTGCACTTAACTGATCACATACATCTTTAATTCTAGAAACACGGGTGGTGATATTCTCATGAGATTCCATTTTCATGGACAATAATTTAGTCTTTAGAAACATAATTCTATTCGAGTTTGTAGTTTCATACAAACCTTTCAAAATCTCTCATGTCTCCTTTGAAGTTTTACAATCTCTGATATGTGGAATTATGTTGTCCTTGACAGACATCCACAACAACACTTTTGCCTTTGTTTCACGGTTCTCTCAGTCTGCACCAGCAGCACCTGTGGGTTTGGCTTCATCTCCATTTACAATAGTCCAGACACTCCACGCTTTAAAAATAGTCAATAGCTTGAATTTCCAGTCAATGTAATTATCTCCATCAAGCTTGGATGCTTCATCCATATAATTATCTCCAAATGAATTTGACATCTCTGCACAATAAAATCAAACAACTCGGAAAATACCTCCTCAGAAAATGCCTTCTCATGCTAGTGATGGCGGATGGAATCCCCAACTACATATAATAGCAGGCTTATTAATCTCCTTCCCATGATTACCAGCTCACTAGCACTGTTTCCACAAACTACACTCTACAAGCAAAGATGACCTCCACGCACATTTCACTGCTCCCGCTCATGGATTCTCACAGCCATTATTCTAGCAATTGTTTCCTTTTTTATTATGTTTCTATTTTATTCATTTCTACATTAATATCTAACAGTAAGGATATATGTAAGGTTACCATGGATATATTCTTAAACAAGAGGCAAGAAATTTTCGCAATCATATTGACTTTTAGAATTCTTCGCGATTATTTGATGTTTTTGAAGACATTTCCTAAGACAAGTTATAAATTATAAATTATATCTTGAACATTGAGGATATATGTACGGTTACTATAGATATACTCTGAAAGTAGATGTTAGAATCCTTCGCGATTATATTGATTTACAAATTCAAGGTTGAAAATTTGGAAATCTATGTCACCCATGCTTCTCCAAGCTTGGATTGAAAGTGCACATCATTACTCTATAAATGGAAGCTTATGATTTTATGTTTGATATTTCACCAGTTATATCTAAACACATAAAAAAATTCCATTTTCAGTAACTCAAATCATTCTTGAAATAAGTAATATATAGGTTATTGAATAATCTATATTTTGAATGTATTATTTATCTTTATAAGTTTTAAATCTATTTTTGTATTAAAATTATTTATGAAAATTTAAAACTATTAATATAGATTGATCTTAATTTTGGTTTTAGAAAGTTTCGGACAGATTAAATCCTTTTAAGTGTAAATCCTTTTAAAGTATTAATTTTGAAGAAAAAGTTCCATCTCAATAGATTTGATCTTTCTCAACACTTAGTAAAGCTATAGTTAAACTAAATCTATATTAATATAATAGATTTTTGAAAACTTTCTTTAATTCTTTTTGTATATTACTTTGAAAAAAAAAATGAAAAATCTCTCCATAAATATACCACCTTTTTATAAACAAATTTATCCCATATCATAATAAATATAAAAAATATCTATTAATAATGAATACCACTTCTTTGTAAAAAAAACTTATCTCATTTAAAAGGGATAAATATGAAAAATATCTATTAATAGACAAGCATTCAAAATCTCTACAGAAATACCAATACCATTTAGATTGTGATCAGTAATATTCAACTTACTACAAGTTATTTAATGTAATTTCAATAAGCTAGATACCTATTTTTCGAGTTTAAGATTCAATAAACATCAAACCTACTACTAAAACATTAAATAACCTACAGCAAACTAAATATTACTAACAATTGGTTATTAAAAAAAACCAAAAAGATACATAACTGATCTGTTAATATCATCCTCCACTCCCCTCGTGTAAACTCGTCCTCTCTTAAAGTCAAAGTCAGTGGTGTCCATTCTGGCCCCTTCAACGTCAATCGTTCTCTTAATCATAACCACCTTCAAATTCAGAAAACCTGGCATGCTTTGACAGGCTGCGTCACGGGGCGGCTGGTGTTTTTGATCGATTGAAAACACACTATATTATTACATATTTTAAATTAAATCATATAAAATGTAATAAAATAATATTTATATATCCGAGGATAATGAAGAGTCGGTAAAGATATTTATATTCTAGTAATAACTTGCAACGCTTTGGTTCTTACGTTTAGCCCAAACATGGACACCATGTTGCTGTTCATTCTCCCCTTGAGCATCAGTCTTGTCCTGTAAACTCGTCTTCTCTTAAAGTCAGTGGTGTCCTTTCTTGCCCCTTCAACGTCAATCGTTCTCTTAATCATAAGCACCTTCAAATTCAGAAAACCTGGCATGCTTTGACAGGCTGCGTCACGGGGCGGCTGGTGTTTTTGATCGATTGAAAACACACTATATTATTACATATTTTAAATTAAATTATATAAAATGTAATAAAATAATATTTATATATCCGAGGTTAATGAATAGTCGGTAAAGAAATTTATATTCTACTTCCAACTTGCAACGCTTTGGTTCTTACGTTTAGCCAACACATGGACACCATGATTAAGATGTGGTGAAATGGACGATAATTAACCGAGTTCATGGAATTTTCAAAATGGGTAAAAACATTGTTAAATTGTATAAAGTGTGCGCTTTTTCTGTTAGATAATTCTATTTTCGAGTTTCAGATTTTGTGAATTAAATTTACTATATTTAAAAAAATAAAATTCAATTTAAAAATCAAAACTATTCTTTAGTTAAACTGCTCCATAATTGACTGTGAGAATCAATTCATTTAATAAACTAAAAGTAAGGCTTCATTCAGTTCACTTCAATTAGATTGAAGCTTCCCTAAAACATGGGACTGATCCATTGAACATTTCGAAGAATTCAAAACCACTTTGTTCATGCCTTCTTATTTTCGACGCATTTTATTTAAATTTATTAAAACAGCAGTAGGGTTGGTAAACATTTGAGTAAATATTATTTAATAAATACATAAAATACAAAAATTGATATTAAAAAATAAAAATAAATGGTTACTTACTTAAGCTTATTTAAATTTTAATCAAGACCTATAAACAAGATACCACTACCATGAAATGAATTCATGCTGTACATTTATTATACTTGCTTAGTTTAATAGTTCAAACAAGTCCAAAATCTAAAATAATATCTAAATGCTTAAATTTATGATAATAAAAGATATATATTAATATAATGATACATATAGTTTCTAGAATCTACACAATTCCAACTATAAAAAGTTAATTCCAATTATAAAAAATTAATTTTGAGTTGAAAATATTTTTAGTAATTTAAAAACATTGTTTAAATATTTAAATTAAAACATTTTAAATTCAAAAAAAATTATTAATAAAAATGAATATTTCCATATATTATAAATTATTCTAATTTATAAATGATTCAAACATAATGTGAGATATTAAGTATACTCAAGTTAGGGCTTCTCAAAGGGCTTCTCAAAAATGTAACAAATATGAATCTAAGATAACAAAGGTTGGTTTTGAAAACATAAAACCATGATACGAGTTTCTACTCAATATTCTCAAAATGATTAAATCTAACTTATATCCATAGCAATCCTACAAATTGTAACCCTTATGGTAAATGTGGTAAATGTCATTGTCCTTTAAGTTCACAAAAAAAACCTATTTACAACCACTTAATACATTTATTAAATTGTATAATTTGTGGATCTATTTACTAGTGAAAATGAGACAAGTGTATAGTCAAGATTGATTTTATAGGGCTCACGGAATCAGACAATTGTAGTGATAGTTGTAAAATTTAAAATTAACCTTCAACTATTTGATTATTAGATACATCTACAAGCTTAACTCCATCCATTATTAGATACAACTATTAGCTTAACTCCAATGATTCTATAACTACTAGCTTAACTTCAACTCTAATCACTATTATATAGGATATAACTATTAGATTAATTAACTATTAGATACATCTATGAGCTTAACTCCAATGATTCTAACAACTATTAGTAGTCCAAGGGAATTTGGCATCTAGGAGTTACCTAATGTGCACTCATGTAAGAGTGAACTCCTAAACAAATCATTGGAACTCCTAATAAACTCCTCCAAACTCCTTATAAACTAGTGCATCTACATGTTTAGGTTTACCATTCTTTTAAAGGGGGTTAGGAGATAGATTGATATATGTTTTGAATTCATCCTTATAGCTCACTCAAGTTTAACTTAATAGATATATTATACAATTAGTAAATTATATGTTTAAGTTTTCATACAGATGTAATTAGGTTTTCCATTCTTTTAAAGATGATTAAAAGATAAATTGATATGAATGTAACTCACTCAAGTATAAAGTATTTTAATTTGATATCCTTCAATGAACAATGAAATATGGCATCAGAATAAACTTTAAGTTAAACATAACTTTATCCAACCTTTAGCATTAAGCTTTATCCAACCTCCATTGTTTTTTTGACATGCCATTTTTGTTTCTGTTATTGTAAATGATAATGTATCACAATAAATAAAGCAATTAATGAAGTTTTGATTGATATGATTTTCAATGAAAAAAATACAATTTATTTAACAAATATATACAATAACTAGCTACTAACTCTTTCAATAATCAATTTCATTAGTAATTCAAATATTTATAGAAACTCATTGAAAGAAATTAAGTATTTACAGAACTGGAGATGACTATTTTCAATATAATATTTTTTTACAACAATCATTGAAAGCATAGTCGAGGTTTAACTTTTTGAAATCTTATATATAACAAATAACACGAATCGACGTGATGATTTCGATGATATATTTTCCGTTCTTCAAAGATTAAATGTTTTTCACAACCAGAGGAAACAGAGATAGTTGAGTATGCGAATAATGAACAACACCAAAATTGCAAGCATACATGCATATGACCAAATGATACATAAATAAACATGCCTTTACTAATCATAGCAAAAGTCTTTTCACATATAAAGATAGTAGCGACAATAAAACAAAAACGAAACAAAACCTATGTACCTAGTTGTCACTTATACATAATAATTATTCTGAGTTGTACATATGTAAACAAGGAGGAGTTAGCTTTCTATCCTACCATTTGCACCAGTAGGACGACCAGCAATGCATGATGTGAAAGCTCATTCAAGCTAGGTTTTCCGATCAGTGCAAATGGTCGGGTAGAAAGCTAACTAGGGTAGAAAGCTAACTCATATAATTATGGTCGGCATCCTTCGAAACTGGTAGAATAGACAGGGATTCATCCACGTTGGAGAAACTAAAACGTTTGTGTGTTTGAGAATAGAATAGACAGGGATTTAACATAATTTTGGCCACAATAACCATTTCTTACCTTCATTTCAAGAGGCGGCTGAGAAGACTAACGGTCATAAAGCATTGTTTCATATAACTCTGATTTTCCTAAAACCCTAGAATGAAGATGATAAAGAGGATTTCCAGAGTAATCTGTTCTATCCAAACCTATCAAGTGTACTTTTAGGTCAGATGTATTCTTCTCCGAATTGTTGCAGTTGTTTGGCCATTTGCACGAACTTCCTCACTTTTTAAACACCATCGCACAACTTCTTTCCACTCAAGCGAATATTTATCGCCAAGTTGCATGCGATTTTATTAATATAATTGTTACTAGTTAAATACTAAATTTTCAAAACATCAAATTTTAGTGAAGATAACAAACATTGGATCCATCTTTAAAGTGAGCACTTAGCGTTGCATTCAATTAAATTAAATATTTCTAAGAAACAGATCCAAGCAAAACCAGAAACGACACAATTTTCCTGAGATTGTTTATTAAAATTTTAGAAACGACACAATTAGAAATTCTCTTCCAGAAAAATTTATCGCTGAATATTTTCTCTCTAACGATTTCTAAGAGATTTCAAAAAATATATATATATATAAACATGAACAATCACTGAAGCTTTAAAAAATAAAAATAGAAAGAAATGATCGGTCACAAATAACATCTCTTACTTTCCTCGTGATCGAGGAAAACTATTATCTTATTCAAATATTAACAAGATACAGTTGAAACACTGAATCTCTATTTTGTCTTTGATATATATGTTTAGTATCAGCCAAGACAAAGAAAGAACAACAAATTAAATATTATTATCTATTTTGTTATAATATATATGAAAATGAGAATGATATAGTCATTTTATTTTTATGTTTTTAGTGTATAACCACCCGTAAGATGGTGCGTCCCACCCTTGATTCTTAAAGGAACATCAATGTGTCCTATCTTCCATTTGAAAAAATAACAAAATTTTTAAATCATTTTTATATGATTTTTATCACTAATTTTATTATAAAAATTATTTTTTAAAAACATTTTTATATAATTTTTAACAACAATTATATTTATTTTTACCACAATAAGCCTATATATTTTAGAATTTTGGGGTGGACTACCATCTATGCTTTTTAATTTAAGGAGGATAATAATTAAAAAAATAACTTAGTTAACATTTGATAAGTAAATATTATCATAGTTGGAATTATTAGATACAACTATTCAATTAATAGAGACAATTATGAGCTTAACTTCAACTGAAATCATGACTTTTACTTAATTGCAATTGATGATATATAAATTTTAAATTAACTATTAGATACAATTATTAGCTTAATTCAAATGATTCTAAGCTGTTAGTTTAACTTCAACTTTAATGAGGGTTATATTGGATAACTATTAGTTTAACTCCAATTATTCTACAACTATTAGCTTAACTTCAACTCTAATTGCTTACAAGAATTAGTCGAAGTACAGTTCACATCTAGGAGTATAGCTAATGTGGAGTCGTGTAACAATCCAACTCCTAATAAAATTGTTAGAACTCCTAATAAATTCCTCAAAAGTCCTAATAATCTCCTCCATCTCGGAGCTGGGCATGTAGCTAATTACACCTATAAGTGTTTATATATTTATATCTTAGAATTTTTGGGTGGAATGTCATCTATGCTTTTTCATCTATGGACGACAATGAGACAAGTGTAAGTGTATTGTTCAGATTGATTCTATGAAAAATTTAAAATTAATAATTTCAAAAAGGTAAAAAATAGTAAAGTTAACATTTGATAAGTATACTTCATTATTAGATACAAGTATTTGATTATTAGATACAAATATGAGCTTAACTCAATTCATTACGCCGAAGGTGTATATATGTTAGAATTTTGGGGTGGACTGCCATCTATGCTTTTTTATCTACGGACGAGAGTGAGCCAAGTGTACTGTCTAGATTGATTCTATGGGTGTCTTTCAAGATTAAATGAGAATGAGACAAGTGTACTATCTAGATTGATTCTATGGCTTTCGTTCAAAATTAATAATTAATAATTTCCAAAAAAAAGAAAAAATAGCTTAATTAAGATGTGATAGTTGTAAAAATTAAAATTAATCATCAACTATTTGATTATTAGATACAACTACAAGGTTAAATCCATCCATTATTAGATACAAATATTAGCTTAACTTCAACTCTAATCACAGATATTGGATAACTATTAGATACACTATTAGTTTAACTACAATGATTTTACAACTATTAGCTTAATTTCAACTCTAATCACTTAAGGATTAATGATTAGTCCAATTGCATTTGGCATCTAGGAGTCTAGCCATGTAAGAGTCGAAGTCCTAAGAAAATAGTTGGAAATCCTAATAAACTCCTCCAAACTCCTAATAAACTCCATCGACATCTAGCTAATTTAGGTTTTCGATTCTTTTTAAAGGAGGTTAGTCTAACTCATAATTAGCAATTTCAAAAAAATTAAAAATAATTTAGTTTACACTTTAGCTTCTACTATATTGATTGCACTGAAACCATGCACCAAGAACAATTAGGTAATGTGCAAATTAAAAACTCTTATGTTTATATGATTTTTAAACATACCGGGTTGAGGTGTTGCCAAAACATTTGTATTGATGTTCTCATATATGCATTCTTTTTTGTTGTGTTAATTTTTCTAACTTAACTCAGAAAATGACTAAATGTAACTAGTTATAAGTGTGTGTTTGAGGGTTGTAGTCTGCTAGGTCTTGTCTCGAGCTAGTCTAACCACCAAGAATGGTTCTTGAGCATTGTCGCACGATAAGGAGAAGAGAAGAATCCACCAATTTTCTATTAAGTCTCTCTAACACCATGATAGATGGCTTCTCATGTTTAGAACACACAACAACGCCAAATTAAAAAATTCAAATACATATAGAAAACTCTCTTCCCTGTGGATTCTCTTACATTATAACTTCTTCAATTAAAACTTATGTGTTGCCACTTGATTAATACTTTTGTATTCCTTACTCCTTTTCTTTGTACTAACCTTTTCTAGAAAGGGCCTTCTCAACTTCCATTGGTTTCTGAGTCGAATTTGTTTCACTAATATTCAACTAGTTCTTTTTTGTTGCTTTAAAAATTTTGTGATTTTCATAAGTATATGAAAGATTAAACTCTCTTGAATTGTCGATGTCGTCACATAAATCCAAACTATATTCATTATTGGTGTGTGCAAGAAAATGATGGACCTTTTAGATGGAGTCCTACTTTTAGGAAACACACTCACGGTACATAGAAATACAACATGTTCTTGTTATGTAATGCTTGGTTTGGTTAATACCGAGCCTCACATGTCATATGACACGTAGGTTAGACTAAGAAAAACACACACACACAATTTATAGTTACAAAACGTGTATGCATTATGGAGAAGAAAAATCTGCATGCATTATGGACAAGCAAAACGCACACTCATTATGGACAAGCAAAGCATGCACACGTTATGGAGAACCACAAAAAATGGGTTTGGTACATGGCTAGGGAAATGAATAAAAACAATCGTTTGCAGCATCAAGAATTAGTAACTATACTCATATTCTAGCATTATCAAGAAAAACACCTCAAACAACCATGCCTAACCTCCCAAGAGCATAATTTTTCTTTGTGTTGTAATATGGACACCATTAGGAGGCTTTAAGAACTTTTTATGAGTCATAGTCCCTTGACCATGCTTGAGGGAGGAAATGTTGGCCTAATATATAGATGTAAACTAGGCCATGTAATTTTAATTGTCAATATGGTATCTGTAAACTTTGAAGCACATCTAACATATATGGTTTTAGATCTAAACATAGATTTTAAAAAGTAATATGAGATGGATCAAACACTTGTAATGTTAAGAAATACTAAACTCCCTTACAAGAGAAGATTTCATTAGATTCTTTAAAATTCATCAGTATTCCATTCATCAACTATTCTAAGTCTGAGATATTTAAGAAGTATGGAGATTTTTATCATTATGTTCTTGATGACAAAATTATATATTGAATTATTTTACAAGAAATTTACTTACATCATATATGCTAGTGTTGCAAAAACAAGAAGTTTCATCAAGATGGTCACTAGATATTTTGTTTTGAAAAATTCTAAACATCCTCTTACTGATTGGACAACTAGATGGCTTTGATGAGTCTTCCTTCGTTCTTCCTCTTTTGGCTCCAGGAGGCAACTTTCTAGTATCCACTTTCTTGCACACTTCATCAACCATGTGTGAAATCCTTTTCAATTTTTTTCCACTATAGGGATCTATGACCAACTTTTGTATCTCAAAAGTGCAGTAATCTCAAAAACAAAAGACCTCCCTTATCTCTTCTTTCAAAGAATAGTACTCCATGGAGTACTGGAAGGATTCCTGAAGGTTTCTTCCATTGAACATTTGGTCAATAATACCTGTAGATCTCTACCAAATGGAATCATCATATATTGGGATCCATAGATCATCCATATAATTCCCACTACCTATACGTGAGAACTGCATGAGGGCTCTTCATAGCCTTCTTTTGAGACTGATCAAGGTTTTCTTCATACCTTCTGCAGTATTCTTCATATTGCTCATCAAAGTCTTGCTTAGAGTATGACATGGATACAAATTTATTCACTGAGAAATTTCTTTCCACAGGATAATCCAAGAAAGAGATTGGATACCACTACAATATCCCTAGATCATATTTAAGAGATACTAACTCTAGAAAAAGACTTGGTATAGAAAAATTGTCAAACTAGGTGCCAGGGAATTACTAGTTTTGACCGGAAGGACTCAAACTAAAAGGGTTTTTTCACAAAAGGAAATCCACTATAATGTTCCTAAATATGATATAAAGATCTGTTAACTGATAATGCTGCAAACTTAATTATTGATTTATAATTCAAACTGTGCACTCAATCATACAATTATTTTCACTAGGAAAATGGAGGTGTTATGCTGAGAAATTTAGCAATAGGGAAGCAGGAAGTGGGAAAAAACCAAAGAAATTTTTGGAACAAAGAATTCATCTTCCCTAACACATTTATATTGGGGACCATTTCGGTTTCAGATTCAACTATGCTGAAACTTACTCCCACACTTTTGGGTCACCCAACCATGAAACTAGGAAGATTCCTTCAAGTCCCTTCAACGAGAGGCTTGGGATAATGAAAAAATATGATATCAGACATTCATACAGTAGAAAATAAGGTCTGAAAGAGTTCAGAACATTTCTAGATTGGTTCGATAATTTTGGGAGCGAATTGGGAGAATTGGGAGAGTTTGGAAATTTTGGCTTTGTGAGGCCCTATGTAATCGAGGCTGCTCAAACCTTGTATGAATGCAACGAATTTTATGTTTAATGGTTTTGATGGACATAAGGGTCATTTATTGACATACACCAACTTCTTAAATGTTATTCTAATGCACATAACTCTCTAAATTTGAAAAATTGTTAGACTAGTCAATTTTAAATAGCTATCTGGCCAGGGACAAAACATTATCATGTTAAGTTGGCTGGTGGAGTGAGGAGAGATCGGATATTTGAGAAGGAAGGAGTTTAAGCGCTCAAAGTTTGGTTCAATGGGGGCGGGGGCTATGAACCCCCCCCCCCCCCCCCCCCCCCCCCCCCCCCCCCCCCCC